>JANTNU010000003.1:18290249-18311335 GCA_024752395.1 Erythroxylum havanense
AAAGATTTGGTTAGATATATTTTCATTTATGTTTCATATGGTTTAAAATTATATAATAATTAATATATTATACTTTGTATATTGTTTAATATATTTTAAATAATATTTATATTCATAAATAATTTTTATTAAAAAATAAATATAGTTAAAATTAAAAGTGCTTTTTATTTTTATGTTGCCAATAGTTTATTGTATGAAGTTCTTTTAAAAAAGATCTTTTTTAAATGACAACTAAATAGTTATCTGATTTTTTAGAAAAGCTTTATTGATAAAAGCTCTACTGACAAAAGCTCTATTGATATAAACTCATCCAAACAGACACTAATATCTAAAGGAATTTTGATGAAAGTTCTAGTAAGGAAAATAAGAGAGTTAGTAAGCTAAAAGATGCATTGGCTCTCTTGTATAACAATGCTTCTTAAAAGATTGACATAAAATAGTCTTGTCTTAAAGTTCGTTAATATGAACCATTTTGATAAAGCTCATGATGTTAAAAATTTTCTTTGGGACATGCATTAGTACTCTAAAGCTATAAGAGTCTTTGAAGTCGATAAATTTATGCTAACTAGCATATATTTAGTGGAGATGCAAAAATTTGGTTATAATCTTAGATTAATAATGATCTCAATGATGATAAGGAATGAATTTATCCTTAGGATGTGTTGATTAATGAATTAAAGGGACAATTATTTCAATGTAATACATCATAATTTGGTCATAAATTATAAAACAATTACAGTAAAAGGGATTGTTTATAATTATGTGAAGGTGTTTAGTTTATTGATTCTAGATATTAGTAACATTACTGAAAAAGATAAGCTATTTTGGTGTCTATAATCTAGCATGCTCAATTGCAACAATTGGTCAATTGGTTGATTTGATAGTATACCTTAAATTAGTCTAAGTACAATGACAAATAGAAAAATGGAAATGGAAATCCTAAGTATAAAGGAAAACACATGTAAATTAACAAAAGAAAAACAAAGTTAAATGGAAATATGGATCCACCCAATAGGTGAAAAAAAAGTCATTTCATTCGCCATAGACCTCACTTCTCATGTATATGTTTCAATTGGAAGAAACTTAAGTTATCATAGTTGAACATGAAATATAAGGAGTAGTAGCCACATATGTGAAAATTCACTCTTGTTGCTTACAATTATTTCGACAAAGGTAAGTATTTCTCATGGTTATGTATTACACCTAATAATTGAATAAGTGCTGTAAATATTTAATGCAATGGTTGATATGGTTATCATACACACATTCATTCCAGATATGTTAATTATAAAGTTATGATTAAAGCTAAAAGGAGCATAAATTGAGAAAATAATGAAAGAAAAAGAGAGATATTGTTGGCATGATTTATATATATACATTTGAAAAGAGAGATATTGTTGGCATGATTTATATATACACATTTGAGAATAATCATGTTCGTAGATGAATAAATCTTTTGTTTCACTAGATGTTACAATCTTATGGAAAAAAGATACATTGTTAACATGGTTAAAGTAAAGGAAAGTATAGTTATTGAAGTTTTAATGAGATTAATTCTCTTTTGAAATTCTACCAAGATGTGATGCTGATAGGATTGTCTAAAAAAATACATTCAAGAAAGGCTATTGATCACTAACTAAGTTGGAACTAGGTTTTGTTATACACCTCATATTGGATGTTGCTACTAGAATTAAAGGAGTTACAGAGTAGTTAGGTGAAATTTAGAAGTAAGGTATGTTTATCTCTTAGCAACTCCTTATGATGCTCCTGTTCTCTTTTGAAAGAAGGTATATGGTACACTCTAGATGTGTGCTAACTATCAAGTAATTAACTAATTATAAAGAATGAGTACCACATTTTGTTAATGTAGGATTTGATTGATAGATTAAGTAAATTCTTAAAGTTAGATCTTCAATATAGTTATTGATAAGTCAAAATTATGGAAAGAGAAGAGTAAAAAACACATATATAACTAGGTATGATTCTTATGAATTTTTAGTCATGCCTTTCAAGTTGACCATTTCCTGTGCCATATCTAGTAATTTGATTAACGATGTTCTATATAAGTTTTTAGATAACTTTGTGATGGTATAAAAACTCCATAAAAGTACATGTTGTCCATTGACACCAAGTATTGGAATACTTATGAAAGAAATAACTACATGCTAGGATGGAGAAGTATGAGTTTGCAAAGTTGTATATTAACATTTCAGGGCACTTCATAAGTAAAAATTAGGTTTCAAATGGATCCTCAAAAAGTGCAAGACATTATGGAGTGGTTAGCCCAACCAAAATGGTTGAATTATGGTATTTCTTAATAATTTTGAATTATTATTGGTTTTCCATCCAAATTTATTCTTAAAAGGTTTCCCCTCTCACTAATTTACTAAAAAAGAAAAAAATTATAGTGTTGGTAAAAAAAAGTTTCAGACTTATCCTCATAAGGTATAAGCCACTACTGAGTGATCAACTTTACTAAGGTGCCTGAAAGTTCATTTTTGGGGATTTTGAACTAATCTTGTCAATCCATCCATTTTTTTTAATAATTTACCTTTCACTAATTTGATGAAAAATAATAAAATATGATGTTTTTTAGAAGCAAAAGCAATTAATTACATCAAAATTATTTTTCAGACAGCAAAACTTTAAATTTCCCTTTAAAGTTTGTATCGATACATAAAAAAAGCTATTAGTGATATGGTAGTTTAGGATGAACATCTAATAGCATTCAAAAGTAGCAAACTTAATAAAATAAGACAAATATATTTTAAAAGACAAATATATTTTACACACGAGAAGGAAATTCTTGTAGTGGAACATTGCCTAAGGGTATGGTGTTTATATTTATTGGGGACAAAGTTTATAATTTAAATAGTTAATCTGAAAAATACATTCTTTAAGGTATAAAAGAAATTATTTTCTAAGCAAGTAAAATGAATGTAGTTTTTGGTCAAGTATGACTTCATTTAAAAATGCAAGCTAGGGAAGTGTAACTAAGTAGCAGATGCTCTTAGTATGATAGAAATATTTATTACCTGCTATTATTTATCAAGAATTGAAGTTAAGTTGATATAAATAATTTCAAGAAATGGTAAGATTGATGTTAATTATTATTTCTTAGTGTAAGAACTACATAATGGTGTCACCAAACAACATTGACTCAATGATCAGTTATTGGTAAATGTGATATATTAGTAGAAAAAGGCATAACACATTAGAGTTAAGAGTGAGAAGTTCCAACTTCCCACTAGAATTCCTTTTTGCTTGACTAACTCCTTCCCTCAATTTTACTAACTACTTTTTCTACTCAAACTCCTTAGGTAGTCCCTTTACATATTGTACGGGTACAACCTATCATTTGTTGCATAACAATGCTTCTTTCCCAACCTTGTTCACCTCTCCTTCCAATCTTATAGCTACTTTTCTCCCTTTTCTAGCATTTTCAGTAGGAAAGGAAGGCATCATAATCCTTTTAAACTCTCTAACTAATTAAGATCCCTTCCCTATATTAATCATCTCTCCCTTCCACTTTCCCCCACTTCTGCCAAAGATCATCAATTATTTAGTTCTAGCTCTAGTTCTTGCATCTTCTACATCTCCTTTAGTTTTACCCTCAATCCTATCCGCTTTAATGGAATCTCCTATGATAGTCCTTACAACCTTGCCTCTTCTAGGCCTTATAATAAGTGATTTCCTAACCGTAATAGCTTTTCTAACACCTCATCATACTCTACCAAAAGGCTATAATCTTATAGTTAATGATGGAGAACCTACCATAAAACTTAAAATGATTCCCAAGGCTAAAAACTTCTTGATAATATGCCCACAACAAAGATTCTAAAAGTAGGAGCTGCCGCATGAAGCACTACACTTAGGCTTTTTATAGATAAGTGACCACCATATGGCCATATGGTCTAAGAATAGTTTGGTGCATATACTAGTTATAGAAGAAGAATATTTTTTTCAAATTTAGTTAGAATTGGAGACAAAAGCCAATGTTCATTAAGAAATGGAATCTAGGTATGGCACTATATGATGATTCACTTAATGTTATCCCTTTATGGATATTTTTTCATAATATTTTATTAGAGTATTGGACAATAATAGGCTTAAGTTACTTTTTAAGTGCTAATGGAAAGCCTATTACACTAGATGAACATACTACCAAAATGAGAAGAGTAGGGTTTGTAAAAATTTCTATAGAGGTAGAAAGGAATGTGAAATTTCTAGAAAAATAAACACGAATAGATTGAGACATGATGGTGAACTTTATCTTTATGAAATATCAATTTCTTACCCATAGAAAGTAAAGAAAAATATAAACAAAATTTGTAAACCTAAATAAGCCTCTTATCTAGTCAGCTTTAAGCTAAACAATCCTACCCAAACTCATAATGATCTAGGCACTCTTATAAAATAAACTCTAATAGAAACAATCCCTATTACATCGACAATTAATAAGCCTCATAATACTTATAAACTTATACTAGTTATGGAGCAAACCTTGACAATCCTTCTACTTCCAAGAACAAACCAAAAATCACAAACCCTTCTCGTCCTAATTCTAATCATCCCCCTCAGATCACCATACTTGAACATGTTAATGGATAAGAAATTCTAGAACTTATATAGAAAAGGATATATAGATGTCAAAGATCAATATTAATTTAGATACAAAGCTAAGTGAAACTAAATAGCCTAATCAGTTGGACATTGAGAGGAATGAAACTTCATTCATTTACACAATAATAAGGACATCAAACAAAAAAAGTAAATGGCTTATTAAGCCCATCCAATCAATGATAACAATATAGAATACCATGGGCTTAAATTGCCCTAAAAATAAGCAAGCAATGAAGGAATTTTTAAAAGAAAGACATCTGATTCTTATTGGCGTGTTGAAAACCAAAATCAAAGAGGCAACTTTGAGTAAATAGCTATAGTTCAAAAGAAATTAAAGGAAAACCCTATCCAATCATGCATTATGCATATTAGTAAGAATAATAGTTGTTTGCAACAAATGATACATGGAATTAAGTAACTCAGAATAAATAGATCAATATCTCCGTATAAAGGTTTACTTATTCTTCCTTTAAGAAAAAGATATATTGCTCTTTATTTACCAATCATGTTTTTTGATGGAGAAATCTTTGGAGGGACATAGAAGGATTAGCTAAAAGAAAAAAGGACCATATGTTATGTTAGGAGATTTCAATTGCATCTTGTATTCCTATGATATTGAAGGACTAATGAACAAATAAGGGAAAATAAATGAAGAATTTAGAAAATGGTCAAACTATTTATGTTTATTGGACCTTACTCATAGACGGAATTTCTTCACAAGAACAAACAAATATGTAGGACAATACCCCATCAGGAAAAAGCTAGATAGAGGATTAGTGAACAAAGAATGGATGACTAAGTTCCTTAATAGCTCAAGGCTATTTAATACACCAGGAAATTTAAAACATTCACCACTTGAAATTAGACTATATCTACTTCTCAGCAACCCTTTTTTAGGTTTTTCAACTTCCTTACAAACTTGGAAGGTTATAACAAACTAATTGTTAGAGGAATAAACCATCTTGTATAAAGATTTGAATCATATAAACTGGTAACAAGGCTAAAGCTAATAAAGGAAGAGATGAAAAAGCTTCATAGAGACTTATATAAGAATAAGCTTTACAAAGAAGTGGAAAAAGTTAGAAGGCACTGAATAGCTACAACTCCTTATATAAACTCCTACCATGTGGCACTGAATAGCTACAACTCCTTATATAAACTCCTACCATATGGCACTGAATAGCTACAACTCCTTAATAAAATAGAAGGCAAAGCCTTCCTGGATAATGAATGGGGTTGCCAACATAAACTTCTTCCATAAAATTATCCAAAATAGAAGAAATATCAAAAAATTCAAGAATCTACCACCAAAATGTTCAATTATGCTCGTGGTTATAGTAACTGAAAAGCTCTATTAAATAAGTTGATAAGAAAGTATTAAAGTATTAGCATTAATTTTTTTTAATTTTATGGCCATAAAATATGATCAAACTATAAGATCCTAACTACCCCATGTTTTTACATACATAGAAACGTGGGACAAACTTCTAGTTACCTTTGAAGGAACAAATGGGGTAAAGAAACATAGAATAAATCTTTTGGTACATCAATACAAAACTAGTGATATAAAACATGGAGAGACTATAGATGAAATCTTCGGACGCTTCAATAGCAACATCACTACCTCAAAAAATTTGGGAAAAATTATATCCCAATGATAAGCTCATAACAAAGATTGTAAGGTCACTACCAAAGGAATGGAGACCTAAGGTGATGGCTCTAGAAATTAAAAAGGATCTAGATACTATTTCACTGGAGTGGCTATGTGAAAATCTGATGATCCATGAAATCTAGCTTCGGAGAGATGAAGGATCCTCCTACAAAACGAGGAATGGCACTAAAAGCAATTGATGATTCTAGTTCATCAAATGATGATGAAAGTGACTAAGCTATAGATAGATGGAGACGATGAATTCAACTTCATGGTTAGAAAATACACACGCTTCTTCAAAAAGAAGCTAATGAAGAAAAGAAAAGGAAACAAGAAAGCTAGAAACAAGATGTTCTTATCAAAAGGCAACAACATTAAAGCAATACACAAAACTATCAAATCATATGCTATCATTGTAAGAAGTTTGGAAACGCAAGGCCAGAATGTCCTCTTTTTCAAAAGGAAAAGTCAAAAAATAGAAAACTTAGAAAGCAAGTGATAATTACATCCTGGTCAGATGAGGATTCTGAAAGTTTTGAAGACGAAGAGCCAGGAGAAGTCAACAATGTTTGCTTTATATCAAAATCAGGAAAAGATGTGGTATATTATTCTAACTCTGATATTGAAGTTGATGAATTGAAAATTGCATATCATGAATTGTATGATCAATACAAAAAAGAGGACAGTGAAGTATTTCAAAGAAGTTGAGAAGTCCAAGAGCAATGATGCATCTCTAAAAAATAAGATTAAATCATTAGAATCTACAAATGAGAATTTGGCAACTAGGAATATGTCTCTTGATGTTGACTATAAGCAAAAGGTTTCTAAAAAGGAAGTTTTTGAAGAAAGGGTGGCTAAGTTGGAAAATATGCTACTCAAAATGATTATAAGCAGGTGAGACAATTACAAGAAAAAGTCATCACTTTAGAACTTGAAAAAGAGACAAGTGCTTGAAAGATCGTATCTCTAGAAAAAGATCAGGAAAATTTTATTGATGGAAGGAGGAATCTTGATGCATTGCTTGGTAGTGGTAAATGTATTTTTGGTAAGCGGAAATAGGATATAATGAAAACAACAATATTAGGCCATACAAGAACTTCTTTGTCAAATCCAGCAGTAACTATAGCCAAAACAACAGGAACCTAATACATGATAGAAATGATATCAATTCTCATTCATATATTTTGTGCTTCTATTATGGTAAACATGTTCACATTAGTAATTCTTATAATTTTTGTAAAACTAAGAAATTATCTCATATGTATGTTTAGAGACCAAAAGGTCAAACTACTAACCCAAAAGGAGCCAGAAAATTTTGGGTACCTAAGATGAGATAATATTTTTTGTAGATATGCTTCAAAATAGAGATAAGAGAAAAATCAATGGATAGTTGATAGTGGCTGCTCAAGACACATAAAAGGTGAAATATCACATTTCAACTACATTGAAAGAAAAGACAGAGGAAATGTTATTTTCGCTAATAAAAACAAAACAAAGGTCACCAAAATTGGTAAAGTTTGTAATTCTAATTTTTTTCCATTGATAATGTTCTTTTTGTTGATGGTTTGAAATATAACATATTAAGTGTATGTCAACTATGTGACAAGGGTTACAAATTCATTTTCTATGTATCTCATTGTGAAATAGTCAATATTCATAATGATAATATTGTATTCATTGGTTTTAAAAATCAAAATAGATATTATGATTACCTGGAAAACATGTCCTCAAAGAGTGTCAAGTGTTTTTTCTCTCTAGAAAATGATTCGTTTATTTGGCATAGAAGATTTAGACATGTTAGCGTGAGCATTCTATCAAAAATTTCCAAGAACGAGTTAGTAAGAGGACTACCAGCTCTAAATTTTGAAAGCAATCGGGTTTGTGAGACTTGTTTAATAAGTAAACAAGTTACAAGTAGCTTTCCCCCTAAAAATATTATGTCTACTAACTAACCACTCAAACTTATGGACATGAATTTGGTCCCACGAGGACTCAAAGTTTTAGTGGAAAACATTACGATTTCATTTTATTAGATCATTATTTTAGATTTATATGGGTTTACTTTTTATTAAATAAGGATGCCATTTTTGAAGTTTTTGAGAAGTTTTACAAAAAAATCAGATTGAAAAAGGACATTGCATCACTTAAATTTAGAGTGGTCATGGAGGAGAATTTGATAACATAAAGTTTTAAGAATTCTGTGAAAATAATAATATAACTCATAACTTTTCTTACCCAAGGACTCCACAACAGAATTGTGTCGTTGAGAGAAAGAACATAAAACTTATTGATATGGCCTGGGCAATGCTGTGTGAAAGTGGACTACCCCATGGTCACTAGGAAGAAGTGATATCCATGACTTATTATATACTCAACAGGCGTCTTATAAGACCTATTCTCAAAAAGACCCTCTATGAATTGTAGAACGAAAGAAAACTAAATGTTGCTTACTTCCTAGCATTTAGGTGCAAATGCTTTGTAGTAAATAATGGAAAAGACAATCTTGGAAAATTCTATGCAAGGTTAGATGAAGCAATTTTCTGGGCTACAGTGCCGCTAGTAAAGGATTTAGAGTACATAATAAAATAACAAAGAAAGTAGAAGAATAGATATATGTGGTATTTGATAAAGCACTACCTTCAACAACAACAACTGACTCAGATGATGAAGAACATCCATTGGAACCTAAATGTACATCTAAGAATCAAACTACCTCTCTAACACCCACAGAACTACAAAATCAAAAAGGCCTCTTTGAAAGTAGAACAAAGCAGGCTTCTGCATCTTACTAAGAGCCTATATAACGAAAAACACCAAGATAATGGAGAGATCTCACATCAATATATTCTAGGATATCCTTCTAAAAGTGTAAGAACAAGATAATCGTTTAAGAACAACTTTGTTGCTCCCTCACAAGTAAAACTAAAAATCATTGAAGAGGCCCTTGTTGATGATCACAAGTAAAACTAAAAATCATTGAAGAGGCCCTTGTTGATGATAATTTAGTTTCAGTTATGAAAGACGAACTAAATCAATTTGACAAAAACAAACTCTAGAATCTAGTACCTCGTCTTAAAAATCATTAGAACTCAATGTGTATTTTGAATCAAACTTGAAAAAATGGTAAGGTGGTACGAAATAAAGCTAGACTTATAGCTCAATGTTATAATTACCAGGAAGGTATTAATTTTGATGAAACTTATGTACCTATTGATAGATTAGATTTGATTAGAATTTTGTTTTTCTTTGCATTCTATAAAAACTTGAAGTTGTTCTAAATGGATGTCAAAAGTGCATTCTTAAATGGTTACATTAATAAAGAAGTACTTGTTAAGCAACCCCCAGGTTTTGAAGATGAAAAGCATCTGGATTACGTGATGAAGTTAACAAAAGCTCTGAATGGTTTAAAACAGGCTCCTCGACCATGGTATGAGAGGTTAAGTAATTTTCTATTTAAGAATAACATTGAAAGAAGAAAGGTCGATAATACCTTATTTATTAAGAGAAAGGAGATTGATTTATTCATAGTGAAAATATATGTTGATGACATAATATTTAGTGCTACTAATCCATCCTTATGTGAGGAATTCTTAGAATTAATGTAGGGGGAGTTTGAAATGAGCATAATAGGAGAATTATCATTTTTTCTCAGATTACAAATCAGAAAATTAGGAAAAGGAATCTTCATTAGCCAAAACAAATACACAAAGGAACTCATCAAGAAATGTCATTTTGAGAATGCCAAACTGATGAATGCTCCTATATAAATGCCAAACTGATGAATGTTCCCATATACACTAGAGCTAAACTTGATAAAGATGAAGAAGGCAAACCTACAAATGAGACAAAATATAGGGTAATGATTAGATCACTACTATATCTTACAAGCTTAAGACCATACATTCTGCTTAGTGTGTGTTTGTATAAACGCTTTCAATCAAATCCAAAAGAAAGCCACCTTTAAGCAGTGAAAAGAATCTTTTGATATCTCCATGAAACTATGGATTTTGGAATATGGTACCCAAACTGATTCATTTGACATAGTGGGTTATTATGATGCAGATTATGCAAGTGATAAAGTCGATCAAGAAAGCCCAAATGGTCATTGTAAATTTCTTGGAGGATGTCTAGTATTTTGTTCCTACAAGAAGTAAAATTGCGAAGTGATTTCGACAATTGAAGCAGCTGTTATGCTCAAATCTTATGGATGAAGCATCAAATAAATGATTTTTTTCTAAACTTTTCTTATATTCCTATATTATGTGATAATACTAGTGTTATAAATATTTCTAAAAATCCTATTCATCATTATAGTAATAAGCATATAGAAATCAAACATCATTTTCTTAGAGATCATGTTTTAGAAGGAACCATTGATCTTTTGCATGTTAATACTGAGAATCAAGTATCTGACATTTTCACCAAGCCACTATATGAAGATAGATTTTGTGTGTTAAGAAAAGAGTTTGGTATGTGCAAACTTTGATACTATTTTTGCATGAATATTCTCTACTATTTGTCTTTGTATTTAATTTAGCAGGCTCCTTCTATTTTGATTCCTTAGAAACTATCTCTTAGTTTAGTAGGTTCCTATCAGGTTACTAGGTTTCTTCTATACTAGAAGGCTTATTTTCTTTTCCAAAGGCTTCTTTCAAGTTGTAATTCTAGGTGACACGTATCCTAAAAATAGGAAGTCATTAATGACTCCTTTTCAACCTTTTCAAAAATAGGTGCGTAGTCTAACAACCCTATGTACACATCTACAAAAAGATAGACAATTGATTATGCTTCCTCTTCTGGATTATACGTCTACTCATTCTCTCACGAGATCAATGCTCACTAATCACTTAGTATACCCTAAGCAAACTTCTCTTGTCTTCTCATCTTTGTCATTCTCATATGTGTGCTTATTCTCTCTCCACCCTAACTCTTTGCATTCTTATTGCCTTTTGTTTTCTTTCTCAAACTTCACAAAGCTCATCTATAATGGCAAAGGGACAAAAGAAAACCCCTTCTTCTTTTGGTAACCATGATGAAGCTTGTATTACTAAATCTTTCTTCTTAAAACCTCAAGAGAAGAAAGTGCCTGAAGTGAAATGGATTACAAATGAAAATGATTCATATGAAGAATATACTCGGTTGATGACACAACCACAGACCAAAGGAAGTTTTCTAAAATTAGCCAAAAAAATTTTAATTAAAAAGAAACCATGAATGTTGAAAAGAAAGAGGAAGAAGAATATAGGAAAAAAAGGAAGAGATAAAGAAAAGCAAAGCCCCTCTAACTAAAGATACTATTAAGGACCCTATTGTAGAAAAGAGATGTCTCAAGAAGAGATATTTCCCAAAGAAAAAAGGGGAAAGAAAATAAAGATAATTGCACATATGCAAGGAAAGACATCAATACCACCAAAAATGTTTGAATAAATAGAAGCTGAAGTCCATTATAAAACACAACATGAGAAAAGAAAGATGGTTATTGGGCAGATCTTGCCCCCTAGGATGTTTGATGACATAGATATACCCATCTCTCCTTACTTTGTTACCATTAGTTAGGAAAATTTTCTAAAATTAGATGAGACAGTACGCAATGAGCTAGTCAGGATGTTCTACACATACATGAAAAAGGAAGAAATTAATGGAAAACTAGTCATTGGCTCATGGGTGCATGAATGTGAGATTTTAAATTTTAAAGAAATTTTAAAAGATATATTGGAAGTAGCTCCTATGGGGAAAACTAATTTTCCCTATCATAGGTGGATGTTGATGATCTAGATTTAGTCGAAGTTGTCAAATCCATCCACCTTCATGCTGAAAACACCCAAGACGAGAGACCCTAGAGTAGGCAATTAAACTTAATACCACAATGCTTTGCATCGCTCTCAGCTACCTCAATTTTTCCCAGGATTAGCTTAATTGAAAATGTAGCTTGTTAGAAACTTATATGGTGTATAATTTGCCAAAAGGGAATATAATGAATCTTTTAGCTATGATCTTGAGGTTTGTGGTGGATAAGGGCAATCATTATAATACGACCGATTGCCTACCTTATAGGATGTTGATCACCAAGATTTTCAACTATTATGAAGTTTCACTTGCAAATCTGAATTGGTACACATCGACCAAGTTTCACCCTTCCATTCCTTATCAATTTGGATACAAATTGCAAAACAATGTCTAGGTAGACAAAAGATCTAAAAGAGTAGTAGAAAACTTAGATCTTGCTCTAGATCAACAAAATCCTATTCCTCCTCAAGATGAAAATAGTGTAAAACTCCATCAACAACTTCAGAACATTCAAGCCAATCAAGAACAGATGTGAGAACAAATAGAAAGAGATGTTGATGAGAAAAATCTTTGAATCCCTTCATTAACTCTGTTGCTATTCTTTTCTGCCAGGCATATTTAAACTTCTGATAGTTCCTTCCTCACTTTACTCTACTATTTTTTGACAATAACAAAAAGGGAGAGTTTATATTGATATTTTTTTTAACATATTTTTACATATATGATGATACATGTCTCAATGCATATTTCTCAATGCTACCTATATATATGATTGATTATGTTGTTGAACTTGTGAAAATATATGACATATAAACGATAGGTTCCATTCTTAAGAGACAAGTTCCTTTTGATTATCTCTGAACATATGAAAGTCACAGGTATATTTTGAAATCATCTATTATCTCTTTAAAATTTGAAAAATATAACTATTATTGTTGGTCATCATCAAAAAGTGGGAGATTGTTAGCTCAAGGTTTATTATTAATGATTTTAGTGATAACTACATAATATTTCAAAATTTAAAATGGATTTATTTCCTTTTATTATTAACAAGTTAATTCTCAAAAGGAAATAAAATCATAAGAAATACACTTCTTTTCTTGTAGGAACCTTCTTTATGAACTTATCATATTAGAAATGGTTTATCTGAAAGGATCTTACTAATTTATAAAAGTCGCATATTAGCTCCGTGATCACTTGAAGAATTTTAGTAAAGATAAACGTCGAAATTATTCAGATTCAAATCGATCCAATTGGTTAAAGATGCAAGTGAGGCAACGGCTAATTGAGGAAATGCCTATTTAAGGAAGAGCCAATGTAACTATGAACAAGAACTGAATGAGAAGCTTGCAAAGCTGTAATGTCAAAACTTATCAAAAGCATATACATTCTTGAAAGTGATATCCTTGTAAAAATTCTTATAAAGTGAAATTTTGTTAAGAGAAATTACTGAAACTCATTTTGAGCAAACTTTACTTTTTTGTTTGAGAGCTTGTAGAGGCTAGTCAAATACTACTACCATGGAAGGTTGAAGAATTTTGAAAAATATTAATTTTTGAGCTTAGAAAAGCTCATCAAATTATTACTTCATTTTTATAGTGAAACATTTAAGTTGGATACTTGGAGACTAGACGTAGGCTTAGGTTATAAGCCAAACCAGTATAAATCGATTGCATCATTCTCTCGTTTCTTTTAACTTTTAAATTTCGACATTATGTTATGGGTGAGTTTATTTCGGAAAGAGGCTCCTTCACTTTATATCAGGCTCCTTCTGTTTTTATCTTGCAAGAGATTCCTTCTAGTTAAGTGCCTTCTATTTTAAATTATTTTTGGCAAGACATTTTACTTAACGAGCTTCTGTCGATTAACAAGCTTTTATCGTTTAACAGGCTCCTTTCATTTAAATAAGATCCTGTTGCTCAACAGGCTCTTTTTTGGTTTACTAGGATCTTTCTAATATATAAACTGAAAGTACCTACAAAAATTTATAATACACACACAATTCACCTCCTCTTGTGTTTGTTTGTTTTATCATCACCTACTATTTGGTCATAAAAAATTTAAGAAAATGAATAACAACTAAAAAAAAGACTCAATTAATATTTAATTCCCCTTTTTCTTGTATGTCAATAAAGGTAAAAATTCTACAAATATGATCAGTTTTTACTAATCAATGTGACAAATGCTCGTGCACCATTGCACCTCATAGTAAAGAAATGGTAACAACTTTTCTTGTTCATATGGAAAATTTTGGTAAAAGGTTTTTCAAGTTGCTATTAAATTTAGCATATATCAAATGATTTTTACATTTTATGCCATTAAATATTCAAGTTCGCTAGTAATCACCTAAATGTTCTATCATGTTCGTGGTTATGGTAACGGGAAACCTTTATTAGATAAATTGATAAGAAGAAAACATTAAAGTATTAGTATTAATTTTTTTATTTTTATGGCCACAAAATATCTATAAGATCCTAACTATCCCAACTTTATACATATATAGATTATGATATACCATAATCCCATGCATTCATTCTTAGGAGTTAGGAAGTGCATGCCTTAATGTTACTAATAATCCATCATAATGTGAAAGATAGACCTACATACTAATTTGTTTTTGACTTGGTCATTTCTTAATATAAGTAATTTATGTCCCTGTTATAAATTGCTATTTGTGATATACTTGCTAGATTTGGACATATTGAAAAATTATTTATAATTCATGATGGCTATGCAAACTATGTAAGGATCATAATTCGAATTTCCATTCCTTCAAATCTTCTTTATAAAATTACAACTTTAACATTAAATTGACCACATTGAAGTAGGTGATGCTACTTTGCAAAAATAATCTAATTCTTTGCCATCGAAGGAGGGTGTCAACCATATGTTGAGAGAGCTTTTGCAACCATATGTAACCAATAAAATAGGAACAAGATCTTTTGCTTCTCTATGGTTTGATAAATAGTGTAATCTTGGAGCTCTCATCCATAATCAAAAGGCAAAGACTCCACTATCACTATAACAAAACTGACTTTTAGTCATTTTTTTGCAACGTTATTGTCATAAAAAACTAACTTTATCTTTTTGTGATTTTCTCATAATCATCACTAAATGCAAGTCTTTGGTGACAATTTATTGGATTCATTGCAAAAGGTGTGACTATTTAACATTTTTGTCTCCAAAGGATGAATCTTCGCCAAAAGTTGAAATAATTACAATTTTGACCTAATGCATTCAAACTCTATAAATTTATTTAAATCTATGGATTTATACACAAATGATTCTTTAATGATACCTATGGTACATAGTACCACTCTATTCATACAAAATTTTCGTGAAAATAAAATGAAACATATAAAAATTGTAAAATATTTTCAAAGTTTTAAACATATTGTTAAAGAGCACACAGTAGGTAATTTAAGTTTTGAAAAGTAATTTTTTGGATTAAAAAGATAAACATACTTAAAATTTTAATGTTAATAAGATCAAAATTTGAAGTTGAATACTATTCTTAATCATTAATATTTATTAAGAATAAAATAATAGGAAATATAAATATTGAAATATGCTAAGCAATATAATGTATTGATATATGGTAAGTAATGAAAGATTTTAATTAGAAGTTTAACAATTCTTACAGACAAAACAATAAATAAAATTTCACACTTATTTCATCAAAAAGGAAAAGAAAAATTTATTTTTCTAGATTCCAAATGACTTGAGACTTAGTAGAAAAGGTAAAGGAGTTTCTTATATTTGGATTCCTAAGAAGGGTCTTTGCACGTTCAAAAGCATCAATTGAAATAGTCAAAGATCTTCCCTCAAGTGTTGGTTTATTGACATCTTCTTCCAACAACTTCTTAGCTTTAACTAAACTAGCAGAAGATATAATAAACGAATCCTCAGACGCATTATAGATCATTAAATTAAATGAACCGCCTATATGATGCATTTCACATAAGAAATAAACAGTATAGATCTTAAATAGCTAATTAATTCAAACAATATTAGGAACCTAAATTTGAACACAAGCATACTTGATCGAACATAAATAGTTTTGGAATTGATGGATTTTCCAAAAACAACTAATTTCCCTAATCCTATATCGATCATCGAGACGTTTTTATCAACTCTGTTTTCATCTATGTTCTCTTGAAGATTTAAGGAAGTTTTACACAACATATAATATATCCAATCCAACGTTCATCTGTTAGCTTTGCAATAGAAAATGTGATTCAAATAATGAAGAAAGAGAGGTAATTTGGATGATACTAAAAGCCTTGAAGAAGGAGATCAACCATAGAAGGCAAGGGGTGATTAGTGTTTGATGAGGAGATTTTTTGTGCATCAATTTGTTATTCATTAATGAGATTTTTGCCATATTCTTCCCAACAGAGCATATTTCTGCCATTAAAAACTAGTCTCCATGTCAATGTTCTACTAGTTCATTATATGGTTTCATCAAAAATATGTTGAACAAATTGAAATGTGTGTATACTAAAAGATTTATTCTTTTAAGAATAAGAGTAAAAAACATGTTGAATGATTAAATTAGTTAGCATTATGCACTTTTAGTTACTATAATGATCAAATGATAAGGCATCATGCAAAGTTGAAGCGATTTGAAATAAATTTTAAGATTTTGAGCTATAAAAGATTGAAACATTCAAATAAATATGTATTTCCTTTGAAGAGTATTGTCTTATATTAGAATACTTCTCTAGAACTTGCTTGGAACATTTTAAGACCTAATCAATATATGCATGTAGAAGAATAAAAAAGGCTATAAGAAAAAAAAGTCTTTCACTTTTTTACAACCTTTTACTTAAAAACCCACCACAATTATGTATCCATAGTTAGCTTCTTTGAGCCATAACCTTTTTCTTTTATTTATAACTATATTATAAGCCAAAATCTCTATTTAAACATAACGTATTGTGTTATGGTTGAAAATATTTTATTTATTCATATATCTATTAATAAAAAAGTTTCAAAAGAAAGAAAAACTTAGAAAGATAGCAAAAAAAAAAAAAACTCAATGTGAGTCCATTTTTCTTGATATGAGCAATTAACCATTCCTAAGTGAGTTGAATATCATGGTTCCAACTTATACATTTGTTACCTATATATGTTTAGATGCCATACTAATATTTCTGGTTTTCATCATTTTACTTTCAATTCTTGCAAAAGTAGCCTTGATTCTCTAGCAGACCTTTCATCAAATAATTGGTAGGCTTTCCTCAAGTAAGCATGGAAGGTGGAAAAAAAGATCAACACATACGCATCCAATACAGAAACACAATACACTTCCTAACATAAAAAAAACCATACACCATAATCAAAACACAAAGCCCATATAAACTCCAAAATGTAGGAAAAAAATATAACATAATAAGGAAAAATAGAAAAAGAGATCAACACTAACATAAGAAATGATGCTTCTTTGACGGTAACGATCACAACATAAGAGATAACCACAATAGAGGAGACGATGCCTCTTTGATGGTGAACTAAGAGGAAATATGAAGGGTGCTTCGTTTTGATGTTAATAACCTTTTAGAAAATGACATAGTTTATTTTTAAACAAAATGACATTTTTTTCTATATTTCAATAGAAAAATACGATTTGGCAATAATTTAAAAAATTTTAGCCAAATGGTGGCCCATTACCATTTGGCTTGACCTTTGATGATAAAACTATATATAATATATAAATTTTATATAACAGTATCCAATTTATATATAATAAATAGAGAATTATGAATAAATTGAATCATATATTAAAAAAGTAAGATATGAGAAAATTTATCTATTATCTATAAATTCATAAATCATTCTACTATTTACAATTATTATCAATACATTCATATAACTTTATATTAATTACCACATATATTTATATTTATTGCAATACAATTAGAAATAATTGCAATATAGTAAAAATGGAAATCAATATTAAATATTAATATGATATTCTTAAAAATCAAATTTAATATATCAATAATGATTGTAAGTCTAACAAATTTTGTTAACAACAATGTCATTTCAAGCTTTTGTAAAACTAAAAACAAAAAATTAATTTTTATTACATAAATTAATAATTTTATTTAATTTATTTAAAATATATGATTTGATAATTTTATATGATTCACAAAACTCTATTTATTATATATAAATTTCTATACTATTTCATAGAAATGACATATTACAAAAAATTTTGGTAAATATAAAAGTCAATAAAACTGAAAAGAATTGGTGACGATATATACGATCATTGTTAAAAAGTTGCTTTAACAATGTTTCTAAGAACTCATTGCCAAAGGAAAAAAATATGGTGACAATTCCAAAACTTCGTTGTTAAACATGTACCTTTAGCGACAATTTTTGGAGATCGTCCTTAAAAGACGGTCTACATTGGTGACGATTATCGAAAATCGTCGCCAATGGTTTAACATTTGGCACGTTTTCAGAAATCGTCAACAAGTATTGCAACATTTAAAAAAATAACATGAAACTAACATCACTTTTGAATATCAAATGATGTCATTTTTTTCATTTTGAACAAAAAATGCAACTTACCCCTTCCCTTTCATTTTTGGCTTCTTTGTTTATTCCTCTGGTTTTCTTCCATCATCGTCATTGTCGTCTTCATTTCTTCTTCCATTTTCAACTTCCTGAGTCTTTGGTTAATTTTCCGTCGAGGTTAGTAGTTAATGTTTTACACTTGGGTTTTTTTCCTGCTTTCATTGTTGTTGTTAAATGCTTTTTTGTATGTTGACTTTTTTTGATGTGGTTTGGGTTATCTTCTTATATTTCGATTATTGATGATTCATTGTGCATTTGAATGTGTTCATGTTGGTGAAGAATGGAAAAAGGTAGCAGTTTTTTTATTAGTTAGGGATTAATTTCTTAAGGTTATAAAGTGTTTGATGAAAGTTCTATTATGGATGATTTTGTTAATGTCAAGGTTGATGGGTAAATAAGATTGCATAATAACGACCATATGGCAATAATTCATAGAATTGATATTTTGGAAGTTCCAATTAACTTCAACTTAATTTCATGCACAATTTTCCTAGGAAATGTTGATAATGTGTTTAGGATTTTGACAATCAAATTTATTTGCTTAGGAGTAAAGCATTTTTATTAAATCCAAAGCTAATGTTTAATAGAGGATATAGCTTTAATTACATAAATTGTTTTATTATATTCGGCGCACCTTTCATGATCGTTGAAGGATGTAAACTTCCACGCTTTTTTGTGATTCCTTTTAGTTTGGATCTTTCCAAGTTTCTATCTTTTTAATTGCTTGCCTTTTGGATTAGTTTATTATATAGTGCCCTAACGGTGGCCTAACTGTAACATCCCGTTACTGTTAGCAAGGGTATTTTGGTAATTGGGACGGACTGATAGGTTTCATTGCATTCACTGATTGAACATGTTACTGGCCTCTGATCATAGATGAACAGGTTTCTTGCATATGCATTTATTCATAGGTACATGCATTCATAATTTTCCGGCATTTTAATTGTGAGTATGAATTGATCGAATTGTGAACTGGAAATTGATTGGATTGTGCACTGGAAACTGACTGAACTGACTGGATTATGATTGATTGAGAAATTAGGAGTTATTGGGTTCAAATGACTGATTTAGAATAGTTTAAGAGTGATTGATAATTAATAGTGGCTTATAGGAAATTTTTGGGAAATTCGGGAGGAAATGCCCGGACCGGAAATTTTGGAGTGACAGACCGATTGACTGTATAGTACTGAAAGGATGGTCCAATGGCAATGGAAAAATTAGAGTTATACTGTTAGGAAATTAAAAGGATGAGCCATTGAAATTTGGAGACTGAAATTTAAACTGATTTGGATGATCAATGTCTATAAATAGCTAGGTTTGAATTTGAGGATTTTTCCTAAGGCAAAAGCAAGTTCCTTCTTCTCTTCTTCCACGGTGAACGTCGATCCCTTTTGTGGGTAAGAGATCTCGACTATCTCTTGTGGATTCCCTCTTATTGTGTAAGGCTAATGTGATTCTTATGATTGATGAAGGTTGAGAGGCTTTTAGAGGAGTTAATCGTTGATTTTGAAGGATTTAGGGTTTACGGTGATTTTTGAGAAATTGTGGATTGATCTTCGATTGGTAAGTTTTAATGGCATTAATGTTGTTATTAATGGTTTTTATTGCATTTATGGCATTTATTATGATTGATTTGGGTAGTTGGGAGTGTTTAATACTGGTTTTAGAGAGAGAGAGATCGGAAAATCGATCTGAGAAGATGAGCGCAGAAGTGTTTAATCGGGCCTTCGTACGTCGCGACGAGCGCAGAAGCGTTAGGGCTTCGTCGCGACGAGTAATTAAATTTATTAGTCGCGACGAGCTCGACTGGGCATCACGACGAGCGTGGATTTGTGCGTCGCGACGAACCTTTTTGGCTTACGTCACGACGAGCTGCATAAGAGTGTTTGCTGCGACGAACGTCTCTGACGTCGTGGCGAACGGGCTTCTTTACGTCGCGACGAGAGTCGCATGGTCGCGGCGAACGGGACATTTCTGATTGGATTTATTTTAGTTTATTGGGCATAACTTATGGTGTAGACCTCCGATTGAGGTGATTCCTGATTCGTTACGAACTAGAGAAAGAGGTCTACAATTGAGGATAATTATGAGAGTTGGAATTTAATTATTATGGTACTGATTCATCGAGATCAAGGTCAATTATGATTTATAGTGTGACCTAAGTATTGAATTGAGACAATTGGAGTTTAATTGGGATTTTCAATAGAGGTTTTGACCTAATGAATAAGGAATTGTTATAGGGAGTTCAAATTGAGGAAATTGATTGAATTTTAGGGATGGATCAATTATTGTCGATCAATTGAATGAAGAGTTAGAATGGGGCATAAGAGTTCAAAATTGGGTTTTAGCGCCGAAAATCGTGAACATGTACTGCACATAATTTCACTGAGACATATGCATTACTGAACTGTTTAATTGAGCATTTAGTAATGGGACT
>JANTNU010000003.1:18332623-18357230 GCA_024752395.1 Erythroxylum havanense
TTACTTTTCCATAATGTCTTACATAGCTAAATCATGATTCATGCTTAAGGCTTCTCAGCTCATCATCATACCCAAATTACATTACCTCTTTTATAACACAAATCACATGCAAAACACATTTAATTTCATTTTATTAATTCAAAATTGCACTTTAAGGTTCGGGGTCCAACAACTATTTCCATCTTCTTATTTACCATTCACTTCTATTTTTAAGTAGTTAATAAATTAACAAGGTATATAAGTTCAGCCTTTTTTGAATAGTTAATAAGTTCACCCTTATGAATTAGGTTATGTTTAAATCAATGCAAATCTACACTTTCTTTGCTAATGATGTTGTTTCTTAGTCTGAACTCATCCCATTAATTGATATGTATGTTCAATTTAATTAATATATGCATAAGATCTGGTCAAAAAGTTTTCTACAATTTTATAAAACACATTAACATTTGAATTTGAAGATCTAGTTTCATAATTTAATTGAATTGAAGATTTTAACTTAAGAACAAAATCACAAATGATTGGTCTCTTCATTATTAAGGAACAGTTTCCATCTACGCAAAAATATAAATTTTTCTTAACATTTTCACTAAAATACAAGTTGAACCTACCATTTTGAGCATTCAAAATGAACCTAAAATTTTTAGCATGTTCAAATTAATCCTTAAATGAATGGAAAATTACTTAGAGTTAAATCCTTATTTATTATGTCCCATCTCTGTACTACTACATAACAAGTTTAATATTTTTATTAGACATAAAAGCCCTACAATGCCACATATATTCCACATGGCACGATAAGGCTTATATATCAATTTTAACGTTTAAGTTAATTTATGATATCTCTTACTTCTATTTAATTCTTAATTAAGCCTACAACTCCACCACCCCTAATAACTTTTAAATCACTTGTCCACCATCATGGCTAATAAAATTTATATCCATATTCATTTATCGACATATTCATCATATTTAAGCACGTATTTGAGTCATATTTTTTCTAAGGCTTCTTAAATAAGTCATTTTTTGAAACTTCAAGGAGCTTAAATTGAAGAGTCTCATACAACTTAAAACTATCTAACACAAAAAGATTAAAAAAACACAACTTTATTGGTTTTGGTTCCAAGGGCTCTAGTGACCATAGTCATAAATTGTAAAGGAGTTACTCTTCTAGCCACATTAATAGAATTTCATCTATAATTTAAATCTCTATTTCAAGTCAAAGAATGCCGACTCAAGCTAAACTTGCATTGAAATCTTCTCATAGCTCTCTCTTATCTCTATTTTTCAGTTGGTACCCTCATTCTTTTATAATTCTTCTCTTATTTTTATTCTTTTTTGTTTTATACCTCCTCTTCTTGCTCCTTCCACTTATTCAAACCTTCTTTCAAAATGTCAAGTTGATACTTGATGATATCATCATTTCTTGTTTTTGGCAATGCTTAGGTGCTTTGGATATTTTCTTCATTGATGGGATGTAGCTTAAGTAATTGACATTGTCAACAGGGCAAAAAGGGTCTAGATTTTGTTGGTATTTGTTGTTCCAAAAACTTGTCAGTGATACCCCACTTTTATTACACAATAACACATATCATCAAAGTTGTTATTCCTGAGCAACCATCATAGATATTATTAGTCTTTATTATATCCAAATATCCAAAACATTTCTCATCTTTATTATTATTCTTTAATGCACCCAAACATTCATTTTTTTCTTATATAAATAGCTTGTCCATCTTGTTTACAACACACACTTTATTCTTTTTGATCTCTCCCACAGTTACGATTCTAATCCTTTTTTCCTATATAAAGCACACACCTTCCATATAAAAGCACCTTCTATACATATATCTTCTTGTGTTTTCTATTCTGCCTTTTTCTTCTTTTATTAATTTTTGGATATAGTTGCTACTCCACCCCTTGGAGTGCATCAAAGCTAGTAGAGAAGGCATTAACCCAAGGGTTAGAATTCGTTGTCCTGCTACACTATAGAGTAGGAATTTCTAACTTAGGGCAGCTATTTTCATAATGCCTTACATTTTAAATAATTCATTCCAATCTAATTATTATTGTTATTTTCACAAACAATCTAAGTTGAAAAAAATATTGTTACATTACTATTGTTTATTGAGAAATGTAGTTTCGTTGAATAAACTTGAGGAATGAGTTAGATGAAAGATCTGTGAGTAAAGAATGTGTTAAGTGAGATTTAGTGAAATTTGAAAATCTATAGAAAGTTTAGAAATGCAATAGTGAGAGAAAGCTTGTGTACATTTCAGTTTTGATGATCAATACCTTATAAGCTTATAGTTGATTGGTTTTGAGATTGTATTGGAGTAAAAAGACAAAATATATGAATTAGAAATGGATTAAGATGAAGAAGGGAGGGAGAGAAATTTTGCAAAAATGCAAAAACTGGAGTGCATGGGTGTGACCTAAGGTTGTGCCCCTATGACATTATTGTAACAAGGAGGTCATGATCGTAAGCCACCATGATCGTGACTCTGCTGATTTTTGTGAAACTCACAATCGTGTTTAAGCATGAACGTGCACCAGAAGTTGTTTTCCATACTGAACAATCTTTCTTCTTTTGCTCATAATTTTTTCTCTAGACCTCCAAATGACTTTATTCTTAATCCAATGGATTTATAACACATTTTTCTACCTCTCCATAAAATTGGTAGCTTTCTAAATTTATTTCGAAAAGATTGATTGAATGAAAGTGTGAGAAATTGTTGGAATAGAATGAACAGGAATAATTTACTGAACATACTTCGGTATTTTGATTATATCTTGATCAATAGTTTTCAAATGAGGTGATTTTTAATTAAAATGAAAGTAGAGACATAAAGTTAAAATTTTTCTGAAGAAGTAAAATTGTAATTCTGGTATGAAGAATTCCAAAATCTGTTCTGAATTTGAAGTAAGATTTCTATTATAGCTTAAGAATAGACTAATGTATTTCGAGTACAATTATCAGTATATTGAACCAAATTGAATGATCTTGGTGTCATTAGAGACCTAAGACACAAGGGAACAATTGTTTAGAAGGAAGTATTACTTAAATCCTTCATTTTATAGATCTTATTGATCATATACAGTTGACCTAAATGGAATGTTTTTAGAAATAGTTGAAATGAAGAATGAGTGATTGAATTTCGATACAATTGGAGTACAATTGATATGTACATCATTGTAATACATAAATATACCCGAGAATTTGTCATTGAACATGCATGAGATATGAAACTTTGATAAATGTGTTTATTCTATTACATAAGCACTCTCTAGTGATACGAAATTGTTTTATTGCATATAGAAGAGCAAGTAGCATGACCACTTCTATATAATGTCGGAGCATCCAGACAATAGGCATAAGGGAACAACTGCGAGTAACCTAAAATGGTCTTACTTTATTTGTTATATTTCTTATATTACTTAATTGTATTGATATATTACTAAACCGCATTGACTGATTGTGTATTGAATTTTGGACAATATATGTCTGAGGTATTTGATGCATGTAAACAATATTGGAAGTGCTACTTGTATGTGAATAAGACTATCTAATTGAATATTCTGATTCACAACAAAAGTTGAATGTCAGATTGAGGTTCGATGACTATGAGATTTTGATTGTGAATCATATGTGACTATTATATATGACATATTATGTATTTAATGCATGCCATAAAATGCATTCTTAGATAATGGCATTTTGACCAGAGTAGCCAGTATGAAAGTGCTTGCACTTAGAGCTTTGTTTTGTGATTTCTGTTTCTGCATATAAAGCTTTGCTTTGTGATTTCTGTTTTGACTTAGCCAATGGGCTAGTATCTGTATATGAATGTAAAAGGCACTCAGTAACAATAATAATAACAAATCTGGAGTTTCATATGCATTTGTATTTGTAAATATCTATTTTGAATTCGCAATGATAACATGATATGCCATGATAAAATGAGTATTGAATTACTCATGATCTGAATGAATATATGTGAGATAATATGATTGATTGCATTTTTTATATGAGTGAACTATCAAAGATGGTTACTCAACTGAGTTCGCAAAACTCATAAAAATTGCAACGTGGCTTTCCAGGTTTAGTAAAGGTCTCCATAAAGGTTCTGAGTAAGAGTTTCAGGTCTGGATCAATTTACGCCTGCATATGTATTTCTTTATGTTGTATTGAAAAGTGTAGTCATAAATGTTGTACAATATATATGAAAATGGTTTTTAAAATGTAATGATATTATGAATACAAGTATTTTGTTCTATAATGGACTTAAGTGATTACTGAAACTCTGAAGAGTTCAATAATGATTGTAACTTTGGTGAATGAAATTGTTTATAAATAAATTGGGCTGAAATTGATTATTGATTTTTCGCATATCCATGGGTTGTTTTAAAACAAAGGTAATGAGTTTGATTTACCGATTGTGCTAACATGCTACCCTTACAGGGTACGTACTCAGATACATTAGGAATGTCAGGTACATGTCCTGCAAGAGTGGGGTGCTACATTTTGGTATCAGAGCCAAGATTTAGTAGCTTAAATGGGTGATTATTAAAAAATGTATCAAGTTACATGCATTTTAGACATGTCATAGTAGGTAGTAGCAACTGATCCCTAGTCTGAGTCGCATTTACATGAGTCAGATGCATGAGTATTTGTTAAAAGTTTGAGCTAATAAAAATAATGAGAAGAATGATGATCTGCCAGAATTTGATCATAAATGAGAAATAGTATATGGTTATATATGACATATAAAGATTCAATGCATTTGTATTGGTAGATATATTATGGTATACGACATCAATATTATACTATGGTGATGTATCACCAAATGTGAAATAGATATGATTGTGTTGCCAGGTATTGATTAAAGGAAGTAGTGATATAGATATGAGTGGTAAGATTTAAAGTATACAAGCCAAGTTAAAAGAAAATAAAAAATTTTATGAACTTGAGAGGTTAAACTTAAACTTGAAATGATTGTTGGTAAATGTTCTCTGTGAAATTGAGATCAGAATTTCAAGAGAATTATACATCTAAAATTTTGAATTGATTGCAAACATACATATGTATGAAGATATAATGGTAATTGGAAGATGAGATAATTATAGTGACATACATAAAAGTTGTTAACGTTAATTTGATTTGGTATTATGAGTACATATCTAAAATGGGATCACCATGACAAGTGGGAATAATGAGCAAATATGTATTATATATGTGGAAATGATGTAGGCAATAATTTATAACTTGTTAAATAATTGTTAGTTATGATTCCTATGTAAAGATGACTTAGAATAATATCTGAAAGTGCTTACAGTGATCAATAGGGGATAGATTAAGATCATTAATGGTGCTACTATAGATGATAAATTCGAGTAAAATGAATCACGATCATGAACCTTTTCACCCCAATCATGACAGGCAGAAAAATGAAATTGTTGTTTAGCTTTAATTGTAATCTAGGTATCATTAGCGAATCTTAGTAATTGGAGAATTGTCATAACTACATCTTCAAATAAGATGAAATGATCTTGATGGTATAGAAATTAACCTTCTTGAGGTATTAAGAAAGACTAATAAACAAGGATGAAAACAATTGACTGATAAAGATTGCATGAATAGTATAGACGTTGTAGCCAGAAATCTTCTTTTGAAGAAGAATTTTAGTAAATTTAGTTAAGTAGACCAAATGGTTTACTTTAAGATTGATCAATGAAGAAATGAGTTAGAACTGAACAAGGAATGAATCAAGAGAGAATATTGAAGTCACATTTCTAATGGAGACTCAAGTACAATAGGTTGAATATGCTATAGAGAGTATATGTAGCTTGTCGATGTAAGGTATCTAACTAGGTGATTGGATTCTGGAATTTTAGGTAACACTATTGTTATTGTGAGGAGAACTTAAGTTCACACTATATTCCATGTAAATATGTTCAAGAGATACAAATTTCAATTGGTGAATGTGTTATCAATTTAGAGAGTTAAGGTTGGACATAAATTGAAATATGCGAAGAAACTAATATGAATGAACAGATATTAAAATAAGACAGTATGAAAATAGTGGAAATTGAATGAATTTAGAAAATCATTCAAGGAAAGAAGAAACAGAAATTAGCATGAGATAGTATGACCTCATTGAGGAAATAGTAAAGATAGTATGATATATGAATAAGTGACTGAAAAATTGAATGATTCCATTGACTATAATCAAGTGGAAGAAATTATTCGAGTGATGAAGTAACGTGGGAAATTGAAGAGCATATGAAAATGCAATATCCCCACTTGTATCATCAATCGTGTGAATATTTATTGTTGACTTTCAAAATAATAGTTCTTGAATTCATTGACATTTTTCGGTATAATTGACTAAATAATATGATTTAAAATGTGAGTTGTGATTTATTGGTGGTAAAATTTTATTTAGAGACTGTTAGTATTATTTCAAAATTTTTAGTGAATTTCAGGAATTTATGAAATTTGGAATAATTTTGGACTAAGAAAAATATTGAAATATGGACCAATTAGAGTGTGATACATGGACGGACTAAATTGATGACAAATGACTTGCATGCATGATGACACGTGGACTAATGATTTAGTGAAAAATGTGTTAAATGCGAGAGAACACGTAGTTAAGTGTTATAGATGACAAATTATTTCTTATAGCTCTCTATCTGCTTATTCTTCACCGAGAGTAATATTGTTATCGAATTTTCTTCTGTTTTACCAAACATAGAACATCAAGTTGTTAATTTTGTATCATCAATTCACTTGTACTGTCAAAAGCTTTATTGAATCAAGTAAGTAATTCTTGATGACGGTTTATTGTTCATAAATGAATGCATGAATGGGTGGTTTGAGAAGTGTAATTTCGGTGAATACACTTGGGGAACGAGTTAGATGAAAGACATATAAATAGAGAAAGTGTTAAGTGAGATATATTGAAATTTAAAAATGTGCAGAAAGTTTAAAAAATACAGTAGTGAGAGAAAGTTTGTGTAAGTTTTGGTTCTGATAATCAATACCTTATGAGCTTGTGGTTGATTGGTTTTGAGATTGTATTGGAATAAAAAGACAAAATATATGAATTAGAAATGGATTAAGATGAAGAAGAGAGGGAGAGAAATTTTGTAAAAATGCAAAAACTGGAGTGCACGGGTGTGACTTAAAGCTGCACACCCGTGACACTACTATAGCAGGGAGCTCACGATCGTAAGCCATCACAATCGTGACCCTGCTGATTTTTGTGAAACTCGCGATTGTGCACCTGAAGCTATTTTCCATACTGAACAATCTTGCTTCTTTTGATCATAATTTCTTCTTTAGACCTTCAAATGAGTTGATTCTTTAATAATTAGATTCCTAACATATTTTTCTACCATAAATAAAAATTGGTAGCTTTCTAAATTGATTTGAAAAAGACTGGTTGAATGAAAGTGTGAGAATATGTTGGAAATAGAATGAACTGGAATAATTTACTGAACATACTTCGGTATTTTGATTATATCTTGATTTGTAATGTTTCAGATGAGGTGATTCTTAATTAAAATGAAACTATAGACATAAAGCTATAATTTTCCTGAAGAAGTAAAATTGTAATTCTAGTGTGAAGAATTTCAAAATCTATTTTGAATTTGAAGTAAGAATTCTGTTACAGCTTAAGAACATATTGACATAGTTGGAGTATAACTATCAATATATTAAACCAAATTGAATGATCTTAGTGTCATTAGAGACCTAAGACATGGAGGAACAATTGTTTAAAAGAAATTGTTACTTAAATCCTTCATTTTCTAGATCTTATTGATCATATACAGTTGACCATAATGGAATGTTTTCAGAAACAATTAAAATGGAGAATGAGTGATTGAATTTCGATACAATTGGAGTACAACTGATATGTACATCATTGTAATACAGAAATATACTCAAGAATTTTTCATTGAACATGCATGAGATATGAAACATTAATAAATGTGTTTATTCTATTACATAAACACTTTAGTGATATGAAATTGTTTTATTGCATATAAAACAACAAATAACGCGACCGCTTCCAGATATTGCCGAAACATCTAGGCAATAGGCATAAGGGAGAAACTGTGAGTAACCTAAGATGGTCTTACTTTATTTGTTATGTTATGTATATTATTGAATTGTATTGATATATTACTAAACTCAATTAACTGATTGTGTACTAAATTTCGGACAATATATGTCCGAGGTGTTTGATGCATGCAAACAATATTAGAAGTGCTACTTGTATGTGAATGAGACTGCCTAATTGAATATTCTGATTCTCAACAAAATTTCAATGCCAGATTAAGGCTCGATGACTATGAGATTCTAATTGTTCATCAAATGTGACTGTTATATATGGCATATTCTGTATTTGATGCAGTTTATAAACTGCATGCTCATATAAGGGCGTTATGACAGGAGAAGCTAGTATGAAAGTGCTTGTACGTAGAGTTTTGTTCTGTCATTTCTGTTTTTGCATGTAGAGCTTTGCTCTATGATTTCTGTTTTGACTAAGCCCAATAGGCTAGCATTTGTACATGCACGTGAAAAGCACTCGGTCACAATAATAATAACAAATTCGAAGTCTCATAAGCATTTGTATTTGTAATTATATATTATGAATTCTTAATGATAACATGATATGGCATCATAAATTGAGTATTGAATTATTCATAATCTAAATGAATATATGTGAGATAATATGATTGATTGTATTTTGTTATATGAGTGAACCATCAAAGATAGTTACTCAACTGAGTTTGCAAAACTTATAAAAATTGCAATGTGGCTTTCCAGGTTTAATAAAGGTCTCCAAAAAGACTTTAAGTAAGAGTTTCAGGTTGGGATCAATTTGCGCTTGCATATGTATTTCTTTATGTTGTACTGAAAACTATAGTCATAAATGTTGTACAATTTATATGAAAATGGTTTTTGAAATGTAATTATATTATGAATATAAGTATTTTGTTCTATAATAGGCCCAAGTGATTACTAAAACTCTGATGAGTTCAATAATGATTGTAACTTTTATGACTAAAATTGTTTATAAATAAATTAGGTCAAAATTGATTATTGATTTTCCACATATCCACGGATTGTTTTAAAATAAAAAAAATGATTTTTTTTACCGACTATGCTAGCATGGCACCCTTACAGGGTAGTACTTAGATATTAGCAGGAATGTCGGGTACGTGTCCTGCGAGAGTGGGGTTCTACATATATTATTAAGGAAGATCCTAAAACTTATGAGGAAGCAATGAGATTTATGGATGCTACATTTTGGAAGGAAGCCATAGATAGTGAATTAGAGTCAATCATGTCTAATAAAACTTGGGTTTTACTTGATCTACCTCGAGGGTGTAAGCCTTTGGAGTGTAAGTGAATGTTCAAAAAGAAATTGAGACTTGAAGGAACCATTTAGAGGCTCAAGAAAAGACTTGTGATTAAAGGCTTTAAACAAAAAGAAGGATTGGACCTTTTTAACACTTACTATCCTGTTGCTAAAATTAGATCTACAAGGATGTTGTTTGCTATTGCCTTAGTTTTCAAACTTCATATGCACCAAATGGATATTAAGACAACTTTCTTAAATGGTGATCTAGATGAGGAAATTTATATGGTTCAACCAAAGGGGTTTAGCGTGCTTGGTCAAGAAGAAAAGATGTGTAAGTTGGGTAAGTCTTTGTATAGACTTAAACAAGCTCCCAAACAGTGGCATGAGAAATTTAAAAGTGAGATTTTGAAACATTTCACCTCTTGTGATGCTGATTATTGCATTTACGTGAAATCTGATATCATTGGTTGTGTAATTATAAATCTTTATGTGGATGATATGCTTATTTTTAGTACCAGTTTATTTGTTATTGATACTACTAAGAGTTCGCTTCTTTTGATATTAAAAAGATCTTAGACCTGTGGACTTTATTTTAGGAATGAAAGTTGATAAGACTGACTCTAGTTTTAAGTTCAACCAAACTCATTATGTTGAGAAAATTTTGAAGAAGTTTGGTTACTATGATGTTAATCCAGTCAAGACTCCCTATAATGTTAGTGTTGCTTTAAAGAAAAATCTTAGTGACAGTGGAAACCAAGCTGACTATGTTAAAATTCTTGGTAGTGTGATATTCTTGATGAACTATTCTAGTCCTAATATTGCATACTACGTGAGAAGACTTAGTAGGTATACTCATAATCCTAGTCAAGAGCATTGGAATGCATTGATTTGTTTGTTGAGGTATTTGAAAAGTACTATGCATTATGGATTATCTTTTGGCAATGATCCTCTTGTATTGGAGGGGTATTTTGATGCTAACTGGATTATGGAAAGTGACGATATACACTATACTAGTGGTTATATTTTTACCTTAGTAGGAGTTGTTGTGTCTTAGAAATCATCTAAGCAAACGTGTATTGCGAGATCAACGATGGAAGCTAAGTTTATGGCTTTGGAATTGGCAGGATGGGAAGCTAAGTGGCTAAGGAATCTCTTAACAAATATCCCACTTTGGGAAAAACCAATTCCTTATGTGTTTTTTCATTGTGATTTGTAGGTTGCCATTCATATTGTCAAGAACAAGGCATATAATGGAAAAAATAGACATATATAATTGAAACATAAAATTGTCAGTGCTTTAATTAGACATGGTGTAATTTCTTTAGACTATGTCGAGTCAGAGAGAAACTTAGTAGATCCGTTTACAAAAACTTTGAGTTGAAAACTAATTTTAAAACATGCTAAAGAGATGGGGTTGAGCCCAATTATATAGTAACCTTATGATAGACACCTGACTTGGGAAACCAAGTTCAATGGGTCAAACGAAGTTATATGGTGACTTGTAATTATTTATGGAATAATACTGAGCTATTCAGTTATTGAATAGCATCCCTTAGCATGACTTTACTGTGTTTGTTGAGGTTGTATTGTTTAACCCTTAAGGAGTTCCATAGCTTAAGTTTAGGTAGTGTGAGTAATACACACTTGATGGACTCACTTACGTGATTGGGTGGGGGTGTTAGCCACTCTCCTATGTGTTAGCCACTCTCCTATTAGAGTATTTGAGCTATCTCTCTAAAGAGATCATAAGACTAGGGTATTTTGAGGTTGTTTATTTCTTTAGCAGGTTCTATCTCCGAATTTTTTGGACACCAAGTTCAAGATTTATTTCACCTGGTTGTTCACCTATTTTTTTCCTAAACTATTACATTTTATTTCTCAAGTTTTGAACCAAGCGGGGGATTGTTGGTATTGATTGTTCCAAAAACTTGTCAGGGATACCCTACTTTTATTATACTTTAACGCATATCATCGTAGCTGTTATTCATGAACAACCATTATGGATGTTATTAGTCTTTATTATGTCCAAACATCCAAAACATTTCCCATCTTTATTATTATTCTTTACTACACCCAAATGGTTATTTTTTTCCCTATATAAATAGCTTGTCCATCTTGTTTATGACTTACTCTTTGTTCTTTTTGCTCTCTCCACAGTTACGATTCTATTCCTTTTTTCCTATACCTTTTATATACATATTTTCTTGTCTTTTTTATTCTGCCTTTGTTTGCTTTTATTAATTTTCACAAATAGTTCCTACCCCATCCTTTGGAGTGCACCAAAGCTAGTGGAGAAGACGTTAAACTTGGGATAGAAACCCATTGTCTTGCTACACCGTAGAGAGGAAATTTCCGACTTAAGGCAGTAATTTTCATAACGCCTTGCATTTCAAATAAATCATTCCAATTTAATTATTATTGTTATTTTTGCTAACAGATTTTGGTTTCATCTTCATCTCTTCTCCATCTTGATTTTGCAAAGGTAGAGATAGGCTAAGCACCTATTTAACTTTCAAATTATAGAAGAATTTTAAGATGAGGGTTATTAAAAAAGTTCATGAGAATTGGGAGGATTAGGAAATTTAAGGTTCACACAACTAGATTTAGGTCAATGGCGAAACAGCTTTTGTGCATACATGAGTTGACAAATCATAGATTATTATCAAAGCTGACAATGACCGTAGACTATAGTATTTATTTGTTTTTCTTAAGAAGATACATGTTTAGTCTCTTTCAGACTACGTCTGTCACAAGCAGCCTCACAATTTTTATTGGTATGAAGCCGATTAATAATGTTCATTTAAGTACTGCCAGAGGAGCACTGGTATCATGGTTGAGCATATACGACAGAGAAAGATGATATTACTGGATTAAGTAGGCGGAAAGACAATAGTTCATTAGTACAGTGAACATAATTGTTTAGATTACACTCCACTTGTCCTAATTACAACAAGGCACTGTCATAATTAAGGCAAGATAAGAGTCCTGTTCATGATGATGTGTTCTAAGCTTTTGTTTAATGAAGAGGATTAGATGATTAAGTTGAACTTAATGTAAAGACAAGTGACATAATACGAAAGAGACACGTCGTGCTAGTTTAGTGAGTTCGCTGATTGGTGAGGTTTAATAAAATTAGCAACCATCTAGGTTTCTGGTTCTACGATCTGCTTTGAGAGGAAATCTGTTATTGTTTTGTTCTATTTCTATTACAAGCCTTTTGAGCTTCGATGAAGAACACGGGCGCATGATGCCTTCATTTTTAAAATTTATATTTTTTATAATGTAAGCAAATAATAGTTTTGCACATATCTTTTTAGATACCTTGGCCGTATTTGGTTGTCGGAAATGAAATGGGAGATAATATAATGAGATTACGTGAGAAAAACTAAAGAATGCTGATTAATTATATGGGTGGAAGTGAGTATATTTGATATAAAGGGAACTCCATTGCGCACTAATTTCTATACAAAGTCATTGTATAGTATCAAGTGAGGACTATCCTAAATGATGGAAGGAGATGGAGTGTTAATTAATTATGGTGTTTTGCTTCTTTCTATTCAAAGGTAAGGTGATATTCATATTACATCACATGTTGCACAACCGGACCAATGTCATGGATTTATTCATTTTTGATAACCTAATTAGAATTGTAATTTGTGCTCTACGTTTGCATGTTGGGCCACTCTTACAGTCCAAGTCCATTAACTAAGTGGCTCTCACAAGTCTTCGGTTAGGAAAAACCTTATGGATGGGAAAAAAAAATAAAAAATCAGACGAAACAATCAAAAAGGACTCAAATGTTTAAACCCAAATTTAAATTAAACTCTAACTTTTTAATTCATTTTAAAAGAATCTTAAAATTTTCCAAACTTTCAAAATCAATCTCGACTAATCATTTCCATCAATCCTCCACTATATAAAATACAAATGACATATTTTATTAATTTTACATGGATCCCAAGCCACATGTTTATCCTACATGTCAGAGAACCTTAAGAAATAAAAAAAATGCAAGTATAATTTTTTTCCCACAGAAGATAATATTTATCCCCCACATGTTTACGCCAAATGTTATCATCTTTGAAAGTATTGTCTGCTGGGAAGGTCAAATAAATTTGTCTAGAAGGTGAAGTTGCCTTCTCTATCATTGTCAATGCCAAAAGGTGATTCCTTTGAGGATGAAATAAACCAATCTTACGAAATTCATCTCCCATTATAGATTAATCCCAGAATGTTCAAAATTTTGTTGCTGCAACAAAATGTTCAAATATTTTTTATCAGCTAATCGACATTGTAGTTGAGCATCCTTTATTCTCGGCTTCTTTTCATATTGATGCAAATAAAATTCTATCCATTTCCCTTGGTGAACTAGTCCTGAAACCACCACCATTCACTTCAGCATTATCACCAGAAACCATCATGTACGAACTTACAACTGTTCATGCTCTTATAATATCCCTTTGCAAAATACATACATATCTATAACCATTTTCAAAACTCTCATCTTCAACACCCAAAAATGAATCATTATCCGAAAATATTCTTATATGCAGATGAGCTTCTCATTTCTTCTTCTATGCAAATGTTCGTCCTTATTTCCAGTTGAATGTGTACCGAATTGACCCCTTTGGTCTACAAATTCCTCATTTCATAAAGAGGACTTATCAAGAAACGAAAGATATTCACCAAACTGATGCTCATCTAATATATCAATGTCTAGATTGCCACATTCAATGATATCATTACCAACATTATTAGAAAACGGTGGTAAAAAAATAGAGCAAGAATGTATATTACCATATGATAGAAAAACGGTCGGCTTTGTGCTAATAGAGTTACTACTACTATATTCTGATAATATATTAGGAATCGTTCTGGAATGTAATGAATGGATTAAATAAATTATTTATTAAGTTTATTGATTTTCAATAAGAAAAATGAATGCAATAGCTAAATGATGTGTGCTATATCGGTCGCTATTATTGTACCTTTATCATTAGAGTTTAGAGCTAATGAGTCGATCGTTACAAAAATGAGATCTATCTATATATGGAAATAAATTATAGATCAAATCAATGTAAGGTAAATATAAGAATAAAGATGCTATCTCTTTGTAAGAGTTAGGTAAGGTTTCCAGGCAAGACTCGAGTATGGTCTTAAACTCTCTGCTTACTTTCAATCCTCTTCCATCTCTTCTTCTTCTTCTTCTTCTTCTTCCCCATTTTCTTTGCATAACGTTGTTCTCTAGCCACCTGCTTTTCCTTCTCTCTTCAAAAATCTCAAGGGTATTTCAGTCCTAACCTTTCTACCACTCCCTCCTACCAACTTCCTTTTCTGTTTTTAAAACTTCCCTTTTTCTACCAAAGTTGTTTTATTTCCATTCATAGGATTGGAAAGAATTCCCTAAATGATGCTGAGATTCATGATCGAATTTTGGAGTTGCTGGAGAATTCACCAATGCATGCTCTAACATAATTGAATCCTGAATGCAATATCACTCAGTCTAGATCTTTGCGAATCAAGATCATAATGACAATCTAAACAACCCCTGTAACTCCTACAACTAATCCACTCTCTATTGTTGCTAATAGGCAAGATACAAGCCTAATGACCAACACCACTCCCATACCAAGCTATCAAACTACCAAAGAAATAGAAAATAATGTTGAGGTATCCACTAAATCCAATTAACAATTCTAATCAATAGGGAGAAGAAAATCTTAAATGAGCAAATGAAAAGCTCCAAAAGTAAACTTTTTTAATATATCTTTTTTAGTTTGGAATGTCAGGGGTATAAATTGCCCTATAAAGCTAGTTGCTTTACGGGATTTTCTTAAAAGGGAAAAAACTCTTTTGGTAGGATTACTTAAAATAAAAATAAAGTCTAAAAATGTTCGTAAATTAAGTACTTTGGGAACTCAATGGAAAATGCTTACCAATCATTCTCATCACACCTATGGAAGAATTATAATCTGCTATAAGGTTGATGACATCTAAGTGGATGTGTTGAGCTCAAATGACCGAGCTATGCACCTTAGCATCTTTTTTTTACAAGAGAAGGTTAATATTATTATTTCACTTACATATGCCAACAAATTTAGGTTTCGTGGGAAAATTTTATAGAATGATAAGTCTTAGTAGGAATATTAACAAACATTGATTAATATATGGAGACTTCAACTCGACACTCTTGATAGTATTATTAGATCGTATAGAGTCAACAAATAAGGTGAGTTCATTAAAAATTCACAGACGAAAATACGGGAAAAAACATTCATTCCCCTTCTATATCTTCCATCTATAGTATTTTTATCCTGTGGATTTCTTTTTCATTTAATAAAAGTCTGGAATCCTGGGTTATTAATTGGTGGAATACTAGTAAATCTGAAACTCTTTTAAATGATATTCAAGAAAAGAGTATTATCCAAAATTTCATAGAATTAGAGGAACTCTTCCGCTTTGATGAAATGATAAAGGAATACCCGGAAACACATCTACAAAATTTTCATATTGGAATCCACAAAGAAACAATCCAATTTATCAAGATGTATAATGAGGATAGTATCCATACAATTTTACACTTCTCGACATATATTTCAATACTAGATAAATCAATGATTTATAATAACTTTCCTGTTCAATTTTGAATCGATCGAGGAGAGAGAGATAATGTACTTTAATTTAATACATTTTTGCAAACATTATTAGATACCTTATTATCATATTCATCAATTTGAATTGATAAATAGGGAACACTAAAGCATTGCTAAGTTTGAGAAGACTCTTTTCTCTAATCGTACACCAATTATAGTGGAGGAATTATTTAAGAAAGCTGCTTGACAGTTTTGCTTTAGATCAACAACTATTTGGCCAACGAAACTAGTTTCAGGGATTCCTGCAGAAGAAGTACTAATTTTCATATTGTGGGAACCAAGAACTACATATTTGTTTAAAAATTGAAGAAAATTAAAAATGAACATAAGGTGCTTAACTCCTCAAAGGGATCCAGTAATGGTATTACTCTAAATACTACCATGAATGAAATTGTTAAAATCTAAGGGCTTATTAGATTATTTCTACATGATCCTTATCTACTATCCAAAGAAAGGCAAGTACTTTCCAAGTATTTGCAATTTATTAGTAATCATTCAACTTTACTCTGGCAAAGAGTAGGGGTTCATTAGCTCAAAAAGGGTGACAAGTGTACAAAATTCTTTTCCAATACCATCCTTACAAGGAAAAACCATAATAAAATATGTTCTATCACCAAAAATGATGGTTTAGTGTTACATAACCACAATTATATCCAACATAAGGTAGTGATGTACTTTAACTCTCTACTAGGCACTCCTAATATAGCTTTTGGTTCCTACTATGAGCTTTATGGTTTCATATCAAAGATAATTTCCCTTGAAGATTTTTCTTTATTAACTAAATATGTAGATGATAAAAAGATTGAAGAGGTTGTCTTTAGTATGGATGGATTGAAAGCACCAAGGCCTACTAATTTAAATAGATTTTTTTCCACAAGTCTTGGAATATCACTAGCCAAATTGTCAAAATGAAGTGTTTGAATTCTTCTATAACATTGTCATCCTCAAAGATATATATAAAACTTTCTTATGCTTGATACCAAAAGGATCTAACCCCTCTTGATTTAGTGATTTTAGACCTATTGCTTGAACTAATTTCCTCTACAAAATCATCTCCAAGACCTATGCTATAAGACTAAAAAAAGTTATAACTCCACTTATCAGTAATAACCAAGATGTACATGTTTGTAGTAGGCAGATTGTTAACAATGTCTTAATTCTACAAGAGCTTCTAAAAGATTACTCAAGATCTAATTCCACTCCTAATTACACTATTGAAGTTGACTTTGATTAGGCTTTTGACAGCTTTAGTTGGGAATTTTGATGGATGATGTTGAAAGCATATAGATTTCCTAATGTTTTCATTGGTTGGCTAAAAGAATGCATCTCTACTACCAACTTCTCTATGTTGGTAAATGGTAGCCCTATAAGCTATTTCAAGGCTACTAAAGGCCCTAAGCAGGTGGATCCTTTCTCCACCTACCTCTTCATCCTTTGCATGAAAACTTTGAACTCAATTATCAAGCATGAAATGGAAACCAATTCAAAATTCCATTCTAGGTGCAAGAAAATTGGATTAAATAAATTGTCTTTTGCAATTGACCCCCTTCTGTGCTGTAATACTAAATTAGAGTCCATTCAAACCTTTACTAAGGCTCTAGACATTTTTAAAAGACACTCTGGACTGCAAATTAACTTCAACAAAAGCAATTTCCTAATTTTTAAAGGTTCTTTTTCTTTGGAATCTCACATTACAATAATCACTAGTATGTATATGAAATCTCCTCCACTATTTTATGTGGGATTGCCTATTTCCACCAAAAGACCTAGATATTTTGACTGCCTACCACTCATTGAAAAAATCCAATAGAAGATCAACTCCTGGGGTGAATAAGTTTCTATCATATGATGAGAAGTTAAATTTTATTTTTGTACTATCTATACAACTTTAAACAATCAACTTTAATATTTTGAAAGTTTAGTAATCCAATATCAAGAAGAAAAATAACATTATAAGGAACGATATAATTATTTACAATTTTTGTCACTAATAATCATGGATTAAAACCTATTAAAAAAGTCTAGAAATAGCTACCAATCATTATAACGAATATAATCAAGAATTACAATATTTAAAAAATCAATTGATTAGACATACTCAAATTACTCATCATTAATATGATTGACATCACTAATATATCTGAATAGATAACCAATAATACCGAAAATATATTAGATGATGATACCTTAGAATTAACCGAATCAATTACATCCTTTTTACTTTTGGTTTTATTCCTTAATTATTACATCTTTGGATGAGTTGTCATCTGTTTCTTTTTCCAAATGTGAGGTAAAAAGGCATTGTGTGCAATGATGTTATGGATGATGTCTGAGCTACTGATAGATAGCTTGTTTCCATTGATTGGATAAAGCAATAAATAAAGTTGAGAAGGTTGTTTCTACTTGTTTCAATATTTGGAGTGCTTCTAGTGAAATGGCTATTTTGTAAGTGGATGTCATGATGATCTAAGGTCCTCAATAATTGATCTTAATTAAGGATTCTGGATTGATATTTAAATATTGCTGATAAACTCCTTCAATACAGTTGAGATTAAATTGATTTATGATATCCCAAATGAATTCATACTTGGGTGGTGTATCAATTGGTGGGTACATTCCATTGCTAATGTCAAGCTGGGCATAAGCAATTCTAGATAGTAGTACTTCTGTATCCTTCAGATTGTTCGCCTGTTTAAAAATTGGATAAGTACTAAATACTTTGATAAATATTTCATAGTCTTTTGCAAACCATTCTTTATAATTTTTTATAGCTAGAATAAATCCAGCAGGAAATTCTAAAATGGCATGTACATTTGTAAGATAGATAGTATCGATCCACTCTAGAAGAAGAGGTAAGTAGTTAGAGGATCTACATTAGGAAAAATGATTGCTTTTGGCCGTAACGTCCACGGTTTTGTGAATAATATTGAAAAAAAATTGGGCTTTAGTCCATTCATTGAATGCTTGGAAACAATCATAAAAAACCTTCAGAGGTAATTTTGTTCGGGTAGGAATTGTATTGATTTTATCAAGGTTGATGGGTTTTCCTAAGGATTTCATGGTAAAAATGGATGGTTATTTTTCAAGTGCTTGCTTGTATTATGGTCAAAGAGATGGTTCTTTGAATTCAACAAGGGCTTTTTCTGCTTCAATTCAGCTTGGATAACTTCGATGAATAATTGTAGGTTTATTATTAAAGCGAAGAGTAGCTTTATGCCATTCATCATAAATTCCGGACATAGGTCCATTAAAGATAACATAAAATTTTTCTTCTTTATGACCTTGTTTCTTTTATGAAGTAGTTGAAAGGTTATGTTCAAGAGAGGACAAAATGAGTTTTGAGTAATTTGTTGAGGTGTGATAGGAGTTAACAGAAGATTGTTGTTTTTCTATTAGAGTAATGGTAGATCTTAATTGATTAATTTCTTTTGTGATAGTACTTACTTGCTATTGCAGAGTTACTAATTCGGCTTCCTTTTTGCTAAGGGAGCCCTTAAGGCTTGCTATAGTTGCTTCCATTCTTGTGTTAAGATACATGCAAGAGTATTGTTGGATTTTATGTAATTACTTTGAAATGTACATTGATTCAATTAAAGTTTCCATCTAATCAATCTCCCTTGATTATGACTAGCTTTAATATTGTACTTTGTAAATCCACATAGATATCTTTCTCATGAATAGGATAATTGCTTTCAATGGTAGTAAAAGTCCCATTGACATATCAAATAATTCCTTGAGTTGGGTGGTTGTGCCAAAAGGCAGCCGGCCCATGTATCCATGCTTAAATCAATTTGCACAATCAATTTATCTTTGTTATGATAATTATATAATGCTGGTAATTTTGTATAAAGGGATTTTAATAGTTGAACTACTCTGATATCTTCCTCTGTCCAAGACCATTGATGTTTCATGCTACATTTGATTTGTAATTGTTTTCCAACTTGTGCTAAATTTTTCAAAAAGCCCTGATCTGATATATAATTTAATAATCTTAGAAACCTTTGAACTTCAATTACATTTTTTAATTTGTCAAGAAATTGGTATAATTTTTCAAGGATATTAGGTTGTAATTTTAAAAAATCATTAGAAAATTCTAATCCTAGATATTTAATATCTTTTTTAGCCAATTTTATCTTCTTTTTACTTAATATTAATCCCTTGTTTTTGCATTTTAATAATACTTGTTTAACTTTTTGTAGATGGTCGTCTTTAATTTTATTTGAAAAGATAATTATATCATCTATGTATGCTAAAGAAAATTCTTCTAATCCTTCTAAATTGTTATCCATAAATCTATGGTAAATTCCATGGGCTTGTTTAAGTCCAAATGGTAATACATTCTACTAGTGTTGTTTTTGTGGTAGACATGTAAAAGCAGTTAGTAGTTTGGTATTTTTACGTAACCTTAATTGCCAATATCCAAATTTGGTATCTAAAGTTTCTAAACCAAATATGTCCTTTTAGTTTATTAAAGTTGTAATCTTTTCTAGGTAAGTTATAAGCATCTCCTATTGTTGCATTATTTAATTCTTTATAATTAATTAATATTCATCATTTTCCTCTTTTTTGTTCAGAATGATTGTTGACAAAAGAAGTAGGAGCTGAATGTTTACTAGTACTTGGGGAAATTAATTGTTTTTATAATAATTCAGAACATTCTGTAATAAATTCTTGAACATCTTGTTGAGTATATGGTATATTATTTTTAATATTAACTTCCTTTAAAGGATCTTTTAACTTGATTTCTAGTAATTGATTATTAGTATTTTTAACGAATCTAATGGATCTTCACTACATACATTATTAATTAATGTCTCAATTTTATTTTGTAAGGTGAGATTATTTTGAAGAAAAAATTGTAATTAATCAAGTTTTTCAGTTATATGTTTTAGAGTTTGGTAATAACTTGTATGATAAATAGGAATTTTTAAAATGATAAATTTTTATTTAATGAATTGATTATTGGAGTTTTTAATGTTATATAATGTAAATATTGACAAAATGGGTTATATAATTTCAGAAAATTGTTTCCTAATATAAAAGGTAAACCTGATTCTTATTGGTATATTAATGGTACTGTAAATGTATAATTTTCTATAATAATGTTATTATAATAACTTACATAATACATTTTATACTACCATCAGCTATTCTAATTTGTAAAGGTTTGTTTAATTTTTCCAATTAGTTAATAATGCTTTAGTAGCTATACAGATGGTAGCTCCTGTATCTATATATGCATTAATTTTTTATTCTAAATAATCACTTAGATAAAGGTTTTATTTGGATTTGTTTGTTGATTCTGAGCTTTGAAGTTCATATTGATATAATGAAGAAATTATTAAGTCTGTTTCATAATCAGATTCTATAGGTTTTAATTTATATTATAAGGCTGAATTTAAAATATTGATTTTTTTAATTTATTTGGATTTCATTTTGGACATTGATTTGCATAATGACCTTCTTCTTTACATAACCAACATCTACATTGTTTTTTATTTTGTGGACAATAATTCTTTTTAGGTTTTTGTGGACAATAATTCTTTCTAGGTTTGTATTTTCGATAAGCTTGTTTTCTAAAAAAAATTATAAGGTCTAAATGGTGAATTATATTTATTTTTCGAATATCGTTTCCATCTATAGCTTTTGAATTTTGGGTCGTTAAAATGAGTTTTTTGGTGTTTTTTATAAGTAAAATCACATCCATATTGTAGAGGTACTTCTGAATATTTAGAACAACATAGTTGAGTTTCTTTATGTCTTAATTTTTATGAAATTTCGCTTCTAAACATTTTTAGATAATACTTCTTTAGTAATAGAAATTGCTTCGCCTAAATTATAAGCAACTAAATTAGCATTTTGTTTAATTAAAAAGATTTCTTCTATAGTTCTATTTATTGGATAAGGTAAGTTTTGAATAAATATTTGGATATACATTTCTTATTCATGATGAGTTAATTTGTAATAATATTTTTTAAATTCACAAATATATTCTTCAAGATAACAGATATTGCATATACTTATGTTATTTAAATGCCAGAGTGCATTTTTTCTTCTTCATTTTCTATTTCTTGTTTATCGGATGTTATATCCTTTCCGATGATCTTATCTAATAAAAATTTTAATACAATACTAGTAGTTTTGTAGGTAATAAAATTCCATAAAGTACTTATATTAGTTAAGCCTTCGAAATGTCTTTCTAGTTGTATAACTAATGCTAATTTATTTGACTATTCAAGTAATAATTTTTCGGGTGAAATTAAACAATCTAAATTTAAAATTCCATCTAGTCCTAGAGTTATATGTTTTGGTGTGTATTCAGTAGGATATTTTCTTATTTTGTTATCCTTTCGATAATAGCCAAATCAATTTAATTCGTCCATTTCAATTGGTTTTGATTCCCAATTATATTTTGTTTGTTGATTCTTTTTCTGTTTTCGCCACTTTGACTAGTTTCAGGTTGTTCTTCATTTTTATATTGTTGATCTACAAAGATTTTTTAATCAGAATCAAATCCATAAATAATTTCATCTTGATCAGTGATTGGTTTTATAAATTCATTTTTAACGAGTTATTTTCTAAAGTTTATTTATTAATGAGATGTGTAATTTCTTCTAATAGATTTTTTATATCTTTTTCTATATCTTCCACGGTTTTATTAATTTAAGGGTCGTAGAAGGCTCTGATACCAATTTGCTCTTTGCTTCTTTTTCTCTTCTAGTTTCCAACTCTGTAATTATATTTATTAATTCTAATGTTATATCAAGTCTTTTATTTATACTATCTAATCCTTGTAGAAGTTGTTCATACTTTTGGTCAATTAAATTATAATTTTGAATTATAAGTAAAATATCTATAATTACTTCTTTTAACTAATTTTCAAGATTTATTTGTTTATCTATTAGCTTAGATAATTATTTAGTAATACTCATAAAATATTTTTAATATATTCAGTTAGCGATGTAATTTGATGTTTTATAGTTGTTAATTCATTATTTGTAGACTTAATATCTTCTTTATCAATAGCTATTTTAGGGTTAGTAATTCGAATAGATTCTTCTATTGTTCTAGGTTTTGTAAATCTAGTAGGTTTTTTTAATCTTAATGATTGGGAATTTAAAGGATGTTTTTTTGTAAAAGGATGATTTTTGGATAATGATAGTCTAGGGGTAAAAGTATTTACTTTTATAGGATATTTAATATTTGGAATTTCTCTTAATGTAGTTCTTAAATTGATTCCTACTTTTGCTACGTCATTAAACAATTGATCAATAAAATTCAATAATATGATATGAATTTGTTAAAGCATAACTAATTTGATACGTAATAGAAAAAGGATATTTTCCAATATTCATTAATTGTTCTCGATAAAATTTATATGCAATAGAAATTGTTTCATCTAGATTATGTGATGTTAAAGGTATTCCTAATTTTAATCTTATATTAAATTTTATTTTTTCATCAGCTAAATTTTCATTCATTATTCCAATTATTTGGTCGTTTAAATCTGTCATTTGCTCATCTACAATTGCCATTCTTGTAGGTGAATCTATACCTGCTTGAAATGTAGATTTTAATAATATTTGTATTGTAGATAAATGAATATAACCGATTTTATGTCTTTTATCTTCAAGAATCTTTTGTAATTGTTTATAACAATTAAATTTATTTGAATATGTTCATTACATTGGTCTATGCTTATAGGTGTTTCATGTACTATCTTTCCGTAATAAATAATATGTTTTAGATTTATAAAATTTTTAATAAGGGAAGTATTTATGTCTTGGCCAGCTTTAAGATTCAATTGAGTTTTTGCAATTGGTTTTTTTCTTTTTGTTCGATAATAACGCATTTACATGAAAAATGCCAGTTGATTTAGATAATTCTAAGGTATCAACATCTAGTATATTTTTCTTTTTTTCTTTTTTTTAAGAAAAGGAATTTTATTAATGCATGGCTCTACAAGAGTAGAGGTAGTGTAGTACAAAGGTCATGGAAATAAAAATGTAAGACTCATGGTTTATATCATATGTATGGAACAAAATGCTGTTCCATTCGCAAGATTGTCCGGAGAGGAGGAGGTAGATCAAGTGCCGTAGCGAATATAGTCGAAGTACCAGTCGAAGCTAGCTTTGCTAAAGAATCCGCAAAGCTATTAACCTCTCGATAAACATGGATAATGGACGACATCGAGACAGAGAGCTGTAAGTGTAAGTCGACTTGTGCATTATGTAAGTCGACTTATACCTCTACGATTTTGATAAGTCGACTTGTATATGTGATAAGTCGACTTATGCATTGTAAAAGTGTTAGAGTAGTGCCCTAAAGACAATCCCCTTTAGCACGTTTTGTACAAAGATGTTTGTATAAATAAAGAAAAGGCATATTTCATTAATTTGATGTTCATATTTATGAATTGATTTTAATCTTAAATCGAATTAATGAAGTCCATGATATATGACATAGCATGAAGGAGATTATGATGTGATCATACTATTGAGACTCCTATCATGTGCAATTATGTCAGTATCTAAATGATCCCTAGTCATAGGATTAATGAGACTGGACATCGTTAATCCG
>JANTNU010000003.1:18383992-18401428 GCA_024752395.1 Erythroxylum havanense
CAGTACCAGTATACCTGGACACTACTCATACATCCCTATTAGTCTCATCCTATGCCAATTTTACTATTTTACCCTTCAAGGAAGGGGTGGGATGTTACAAACAGTCTCCCAGCATACAATAGAAGAGATTTTTCATCGTCTCTATCTTGCTAAATACTCACGTAATGTGACTTTAGTCCTCTTTTTAGTACTTGATGGTGATGCATTACTAGGAGAGATATCTTCTCTATATCCTTCTATACCATCAGGAAATAACAAAGGATATTGCATAGGAAGATAGGCTGGATGCAAATCATGTACTCTTTGTAATAGCCCACATTGTGTTTAAACAATAATATCCTTCCCAATATCTGAAGTATCCACATCACCAACCACTAATGCTACTACCTGTGATGTTGTAGGCAAGTTATAAATTCTGCCATCACTTTCTCTTTTATGGATTAGTCTTAGCTTCAAATCCTAGCTATTGGATGTTTGAAATCTATCTCTTGCCATTCTAAAAGCCTGAGTCAATATATTACAACTATCAAGCATCTCCTTCAAATTCATAACAATACTACGATCAAGAAAACTGTCATCATCTTTTGATTTGAAAATGGAACATATAGTTTCATCATTGGAAATTAATAATGAGATAAAAATTAAATGCAAGACATGACGTGAATTTAATATGTACCTTATAACAGTCATTCGATTATCAATTTCATGTTCTGTATCAAAGATATAAATTTGGGAAAATTTTGGTGGTTGGCCTTCAACTGGAAGTAAGCTGCCAATATGATGATAATTTTGACCAGACATTACAAAAGAATAAGGACTATGACCATCATTAAGTGACTTGTCAACCTTTCCTCCCATAGAAGTAAAACTGAACATCATGTTATAAATCCTGATATATTTCATAAAATGTTTGGATGTTGCCAACTGTTTACTGAATACTAACTTCCTTATGTACTCTGGAGGTTGCTTGAAATGTGGTAGTTGAATCTTTCCTTAAACACAGCAAAGACCAAATCTAGGGTTAGCAGTGTGCTTAGATTTCTGAATCCTCTCATAGTACCACATTTGAGCTCCACAATAAGTGCAGACGCATTGAGGAACACCAATATCAATATATTCTGTAAAAGAAAAATAATTCTAATTTAAACTAAGGCAAACACAAGTTATGCAAAAGATGTTAAATAACCTCTAAGATATTAAACCTTTATGTGCAAAGTAAGTGCTTTCTTCAATACTATCATCTTCATTAATGTCAGTTGCATAGTTTGCATCATCACTTTCAACTGCAATAATAATAAATTAATTCAATTATGCAATACCCTACAAGTAGATTGGAGAAAAAATACAATGTCTCAACAAAATTATATAAATAGAAAAATTAAATATGTCAAGTGTAACTTGTTCAATAGATGCACCATTCAATTCATTCACAATAGCTGTAACAAAGAAGAAAAATTTTTACATCAAAAATTGAAAGATAGTTAATTTAGCATAATTACAATTATATCCGTAACATTCACATTATCTTCTATTGTGCTACCAATTTCATCTGATAATTCATATTGTAAATCTTATGACACAAGATCAGTAACATCATCGCCTTCATTATTTGTATAATCTTCCAGTGGAACATTTAGATCTGGCAATCCAATTTCACATGCAATGTTTGAAGCCTCAATGTTGTCATGAATTTTTCAATTGCAAGTTATAGCACTAAATTTGCCCATACTTCTAATTATGTGTCTTCCTAGCTTCATCGCTAATAGATTTCCATTTTGACTTCTCTTGGAGATTAAATATGGTGAACTTGCAACAGATTGAATATGAGGAAGGCTATTAACTTCAAAACTTTTCCTTGATTTGAGTCGTTTGTTTGAGCAACTAACTTCCTCTAAACATAAAAGAAAGTATATGAGATTGGATAAGTTACAAAAAAATATAAAATTTTTTATATACAATCTAACATTGACAAACCTGGAATAACTAATGAGTTAAAATCTTTGAAAAGGTTCTTAGCACAGTTTGAAAGATCTGTAAATGACACCTCTGCTTGAATCCAAAATATGTTAAACTACTCTTAGCTGAACTGGATGTTTGGGTTCCATTTGCTTCAGAAATTGGTATAACACCATTATGTTGTAGATGAGTTTGAACAGATGATATTCTTCTTTCCAAAAAGTACTGATTTGTAAGAATTGAAGAGGAATGTTGTAAACAACAAATTCTGATATTATTTCCATGAACTCCTAACAAAAACAACACAATAATTGAATGTGAACAAAAATGGATGTGCTTTAAGTAAAACAAAACTAATGCAAAGAGCACATCAAATATAGATCTATTAAATTTGCATAAAGACTGTCATTGTACCTCCTAAAACACCAGTAGCAGCTGTACTTTCTAGTTGACAACCTGATGCATTTTCCTTTAATAGTGGAGTCTGATTTTCTTCAAGATGAAAAGAATTTCTACCATTGGACTTCATAACTTCACTCTTCATATCACACTAGTTTGTCCTTGAAACCACAGGCAGAAATCTATATTGATTGCACGTGATCCATTGTCTTCTGAGGCAATTTCAGTAGTTATACCAAAGCAAGAACATATATAACAACCTGATATCCATGCCGCTAGTTTTGCTCAACAACTTATGAAAGAAATTGTTGTCACTTATTGACCTCACATATATATTCATGCTTGTGCAAACCAATTTTTATGCTTCATATAATTGATGCATATAACTATAATTTTCAATTCAAAAAATATCTTCTCATACTTAAAAGAATAAATATCTATACTTGAGTATAAATATCTATCACCTCGACTCTGCAACTTCCGCAGCTAGTTTCCACCTCGACGCTACCGTCCTACAAAAGCATTCTTCAGTTATTTTAACAAGAAGAGAAATATAAGCAGTTCAGACCAAGCCATAAGGAAGCTAAAAGAAAACCCAAGAATATATAGGAAAACTTTAAGTTCTCACTCATGGGAAGTTTAGTTTGATAATTGACAGGCAATGGTTTCAATTCTGTTCGGTTTGGTCGTTATCCATATCATTAATTCTTGATACATAATTTAGTATTTCCCAATTCCTTTACCAATATGTCATGGAATATGAGTTAGTATATCCCAATTGTTTTTACCGATATCCAATAACTTCCAGTTACTCATACCTAATGTATGTACGCTTCATCATTTAAATACATTTGACACATATCATAAATCAAGGAATGACATTTTTGGAGAATGTTAAACAATCTGATGGAATCCACCATAAGAAACAAAAGCACCTATGCCCAAGTAATTCCAAAACAAGCAAAAAAGAGAAACAAAAGAGGCAAGTTCACCTAAAAAATCAAGTAAACCAAATTGACTATAATATCCTTCCCAATAATTTTAATATAATAAATGAGTATTTAAAAATGAAATATTTGGCAGTAAAATTCAAATTCAGTCAATTCGGTTATTCTAATTATAAAAATCTTAAACCATCTTATCGCAAAAAATGATCAATGAGTTGAAGCCTAAAAAAAATTTTGTAAGAAAAATGATGCATTTAATTGGTATCAGCCAATGTTAAAGACTAATGTAACCGAGTCCTCAGAAGAAGAAAAAAAGGATTCCCAATGCCATGACCCTTTTTGTCCCTTTATCTTATAATCCCCTCTCACTGTCTTTGCTGGATTTGGACTTTGGGATTTAATAGGAATTCCATGTAAACATGTATTTTCTTGTATATCAAATCATAAGGAGGATGTCGATGAGTATGTGAGCTAATACTACGAACATGAATTCTATTTGAAGAGTTATCAATACCTATTAATGGTCCAAAATTTTGGATGAAGGTTGAAAATTTTCAACCCATATAACCTCCTTTGATTAAGAAGATGCCTAAAAGACCTAAGAAGTCTAAAAGAAGGGATAAAGATGAAGAACCATAGAATCCAAACAAGTTGAGCAAAGTTAGAGTACTCATCATAAAATGTCAACATTGTTTTGGAGTTAGTCATAATAAAAGAGGATGTAAAAATAAGGACTAACTTTTGAGACAACCTAAAATTGTTAAGGTAATTGTATACTGATTTATAATTATGTTTGTGATAAATATTCTTTAAATATCCCATCATTCACTTCAAAATTATAATAACTAATTCATACGGTTCCTTTTCTCTAGCGACGAAGCAAAATACTATCACTCTCTATACCATTACCATTACTATCAACACAATCAATCACTACATAAGAATTATCATCTTGGATAAATATAACTATCTATGATATTATTGATTGTTTATTTTTATTTTTTTGTTTAATATCACGGTTTTACCTTTAAAAGATAGACTATATTTTGTGTTATAATTTTATCTACTTGTTTGCTCTTTCAAGGAGGTGGTGTTGGTGTTGCGTTACTTTTTGCACAATTTTTTTTTTCCGATAGTCGTAAGAACTTAGTCCTAAGGCATTAGTATAACTGAATATATGTTACATTCGACCTATTCTTTAAATAAAAAATGAAAAGAAATATGTACTCAGTGTGTGTCGTTTGATTTGGTCATTTATTAGGGAGATAAATAATTCAGCTTTTCTTGATGGAATGAGAAATTCTTTGTTGTCTAAAACAAGGACGTGAAGATATCCACCTCTTTTTAAGTATTACAACTACAAGTGATATTCCTAATGAAAAGAAGTGAATTGGATGAGTGTTTTTTTGTAGGATCTCATGTTTATTGAAAAGTTAAAAAGGCTAATAACATAATACTCAAAAATCAAAATCGTCTCCACTGTAGTCATCTATACAAAAACAACAGCGGCGGAAATGAGTTTGATTACTAGGTGTTCGCCGACTTGATCGATAACTGAAATGGCTGTTTATCTTGGATTCTAAAGGAGGAAAGGACCATCAACTCAAGCCACAAGTTCTTTGTTAATTTCTATGTGCCTCACCTCATATGCGCCAAGAAGCAATCAAATCACGTGGAAAGATGATTAGAGATCTAACCTTGGTTACACCGAAAATTTTTGATATTTTAAGTGAAAGGTTCCCATATCTTCGCTGCTATATCACCATTAACTTAAACTATAGTTGTTGGAACTCGAATGAGAAACAACTTGGAAAATAATAATAAACTGGGAACCATAAAAATAGCCCATAAGGACCACGTGCACATGCACATTTAGTCTAGAGAAGACACTCACTCGCTACAAAAGAGCAGCAAGTGGAATGTACCAAGTAGCAGCACTAGGAGGAGGAGCCACCTGGTCCAATATTCAACTATAAAGTCATTTTTCTGATGCTGACTTCACTTTTTGTGTCCCAACTCTGACGCTGTCTCTTCTCCATGGCTCTTTCTTTAACACAGGGATTCCGTCCACCTACCCCCTCCCTCTTTCACCGAGAATTTTACCCTCCGATCACTCTTCCTCGGAACCAACAATTGCCCACTAGCCCACGACACAAAATGAACCCAAAAGTTTCAACATTTTTTAAGTTAGCGAGACCCCAAATCCTGTCTGTTTCTGCCAAGTTAGAGAAGAAGATAGAAGCTGTGAGTGATGAGTTGAATAGGATTGCCTCTCAGAACTTAGACCATGCGCCTGCCCGCAGACGAGTTCGATCGGCTTTCTCTGAGGTGCAGCGTCAGCTTGATCATCCACTCTTCAAGGTTTAATTTGGTATTCGTTTGGACCGATTATGATCAGTGTAGTTGTTTGATGTGTTGAGTCATGTTTTATGTCAATTTCGTTTTTTGATGAAGTTGGTAGGGATATGTTTGAAAACTTTTTGATATTTTTGTTTTTGTTGGTGAACAGATGGCTCCTACTGGGATTAGGACAAAAGAGGTAAGTTCTGCTGCTTTGACACTAGAGTAGCTAGGTGCAATGAAAGAGTATCGTGAAACGTTTTGATCTCATTTGATTCTAACAATTTATTAAATTGTGTTTATTTCCTACATGAATATCTAGGCCCTGCTTGTTACGTTTATTTGGAATCAACTCCGGCCTCACTTAACCTTATTTTATTTTTAAGAAGAAAATGTTTAGTTAATTGTGATTAATACAGTTAAAGGGCATATAGTCCAACACTCTTTATACAGGAAAACGTAACATACACTGAGTCACTATGCAAAGGAGATTTGCGTTTGAGCTAAAATCTCGTTACCCGTCTAGCTCTTTATTCTTTCGAATGATACGTATGTTTTCTTTTAGAAATCCTATGATGTTCTTTTACTTTAACCAACGCGAAAATTCTGAGTTTAGTAATAAATATATTAAGCAAAGTAGTTAAAACGTATTTATTTTCTTCTTTGATAATAAAGACTATCTTGGTTTCCTTGTAGTGATTATGGTGGATAGAACATGTAGTGTTTCTGGCTAGATTGCCCATGATTTACATTATTTGAAGCGATCAATATAATCATATGTTTCATTTTTGAATTATGTTGTCGACTGGAGGGTGATTACATTCAGTTGCCGATGGAATTTTGAACTTGGTAACAGTTGGTGTGGTGTTATCCTTGTTCTGCAGTGGTATGAATGGAACTCATTAGGTTCGGAAATATTTTGCAAAAGTTGGTTGCCTGAACCAGGAGTTCGTATTAAAGGTGCTTTGTGTTTTTGTCATGGATATGGTGATACTTGCACTTTCTTCTTTGAAGGTTGGTCTCTTTTTCTCTTCTCATTGTTTTTCAAATAACTTCACAGGTATGTCTTCATGTTTGCAATTTTCCAGGAATTGCAAAAAGGATTGCTTCATCTGGATTTGGCGTTTATGCCTTAGATCATCCTGGTTTTGGTCTTTCTGAAGGACTACACGGTTATGTCCCAAGCTTCAATGGATTAGTAGACAATGTTATTGAACATTATAGAAAAATTAAAGGTTCAATATGTACCTTCCTTGAAATGACACTCATCAATTTTCTGGTGATCCTTTTTTGTTGAACATGTTTTTCTGATTTGAGTTGCTATCTTGAATGGCAGAAAGACCTGAAGTGAAAGGATTACCGTTCTTCATGCTGGGCCAGTCTATGGGTGGAGCTGTTTCTTTAAAAGTTCTTTTAAGGGAACCGTATGCATGGGATGGCATAATCCTCGTAGCTCCTATGTGTAAAGTAAGCTCATCCTTGCTTATGTTATAGACATTATTTAACTTAATTAGCTTATCAGAAATTATTTTCATTCCTGCTTGCTAAGCTTTGAGTATGTGCACCATCCCCAAGCTGTGCATTTCTCAGTATTATTTCCCATCTCAGGATGCATTCCCAACTAACTTCCATACCAATAAAGACTGCATATTTAGATAATTTGGTAGCTAGCTTGTTCATATGTCCATGCTTTCTCTCATTCCCAACTAACTTACATACCAATGAAGACCTGCATATATAATAATTTGGTGGCTAGCTTGTTCATATGTCCATGCTTTCTCTTGGAAGTGTTGGAGATTCATGACCTTGTCTCCACCATGCATAGATGAAAATGTCTTATTATGTTTTTATCATGTATGAAAATTATGTATCCATCGAGTCTGTAGTGTAGATTTTATGTCATTATATTAACTTGAGTTAATGACATTGAAAATCTTTCATATCTGCTACTAACTAAATTTCAAGAATGAGTAATTTCTTGGAACTTTTGCTTTTAAGCAAGCTTTTCACGCAAATTGACAATAAATGTAATCTTTCTCCCAAAGTAGATGTTGGAACATGTGGCATTCTTTGAAATACATTTTCTAAGAATACTTCTGATGTGATCTCTGACTTCAAACAAAGTAAGATCTCTTCCATGTAGCTCTGTTGGAAATGAAAGTCATTGACATTTGACTTTCCCCCCTTTGCTGGAAGAAATTTGATCCTTTTGATATTGTTTGGAAATTGAATTCTGGAATAAAATATTGGCATAGAATCTAATTTTGTAATATAATTCTAGTTATCTGCATTACAATGTGGTTCAATTGAACCCTTTATACAGTTGGTTGCAGCCAACATTTATGAAAGTGAGTCACGCGGTCAGCGGTTTAGTGCAGTGTAGATATTGGTAGTGTCTGTTGATTTGGTGAATGAAAGCTGTAATCTCTTGGTTTTTTGTTTTATGCCATTGGGAGACTTCATGCATCTGCTAAGATCTCTAACCTTGGGTTATTGCCAAGATTTCAGACGATGTATTGCCTCCACCAGCAGCTTTGAAGGTCTTAAATCTTTTGTCTAGGGTCATGCCAAAAGCAAAGCTCGTCCCACAGAATGATCTGGCAGAGCTAGCCTTTAGAGACTTAAAGAAAAGAGAAACGGTTTGTTCTCTGCCAGCTCCCTCTCTACTGTTACTTCATACGGAACTCATTGTACTACAAAAACTTAAAATCTTCTTTTCCTTGCACAATTAACCTCCTAACTTTTTTCATTTAGCATATTTGATGGTGCTTATGCCATTATGGTACTTGATACTGTCCAGTGGCTCAATGTAACCATGGAAGTGATTTCTTCTCACACACTCTTTTTTGGCTTGAAGTGTAATTTTTTGGCACAATCTCAATTTATAAGATTAGGCTGCTCCTTAAATTTGTGTTGATTTATAGTGGTTACTGTTTTAAATAAAGAAACTGTGAAACTACATCAATGCATAGGAGACTTGTCTACTATTCAACAGCAGAGCAGCCAATTAGCTTGTAATCCCACATAACTTCCACTCTTATACTTTTCTTATTCATTAACAATTGGCAACACAGCTTCTAGTGCTGACGCTAAATTGTTGTATTGGGTTTGGAATCATCTTAAATTCCAGGTTGTGCTGCCAAAGTTATGATGTGCTGCATCCTTTAGACGTGAACTTTTGACATTCTTTGGTGAAATTGATATGAAGACTAATGCTATTTCAAAAAAAAAAAAAAAACTTTTCTGTTAGGCTCTCTACAATGTGATTTGCTACAATGATAAAGTGAGAGTTAGGACTGCTGTTGAACTGATTCAGGCTACAAAAGATATTGAGGCACGAGTGGATGAGGTCAGACAAAACTCTGCTTATCCATTTCTCATTTCTCACAGAATTCAACTGATTGAAGAGGTTATGCAGGTGTCTTCCCCATTACTTATTGTTCACGGGGCTGCTGATAAAGTGACTGATCCGCAGGTGAGTAAGTTTCTGTACGAGAAAGCCTCCAGCAAAGACAAGACGCTTAAGCTTTATGAAGATTGTTATCACAGCATTCTTGAAGGAGAACCTGGAGACATGGGCTTCACTGTCCTTGATGATATCGTTGCGTGGCTTGATTATCGATGCCGCTCGAAGAACTGAACCTTCCAGATCCTTTTTTTTTTTTTTTCCCCTTCAATTTCAAATGCTACAGAAGATAATCTTGAATCATCTAGTAGTTCTATTACGAGATATGCTTCCTTTCTGACTTGATGACTGTATTAGCACCTGTGGACAGGTCTTGCGTGAAAAAGTAGAGAGCATCTCACCAAAAACAAACAAAAAAAGGTTTTCTGTTTTCAGTATTTTCTTAATTTAGCTAATATATTATTATTATTATTATTATTATTATTATTATTATTATCGTCGTCGTCGTCGTCATTATTATTATTATAGTTATGATTATGATTAGATAATTTATTTTTATAATTAATTTAAAATTAAAAATAAAATTTGATTATAATTTAATAAATATATTTCGATTTAAAATGTCTTAATATTTAAACGATTAAAATCAAGAAATTGAAAATTAAAAAACACAAAAAAACAGACCTCAGATTTTAACTTGAGAAATCACTTATCTTTTTTATTTTCATAGTTTAGCTCTATTCTGATAAGTTTGTAGGCTTTACGTCGTTTAAGAAACAATTGAATTAGGTGTTTAAAAAAATTGCTTGAAGCGCAAATTTCAGCAACGATAATCAAGTATAGACTTTTACACAGTATATGATTTTTATTCTTCGAGGATCAATGTTGATTTAAGTAATTTGATTTGGTATATGCATCTTTCAAAAATTGTTCTTTATATTTTTGGAAGGTAAACGGACTAAGAAAAGTGGTTAGATCTACATAATTTTTGTATTAACAAATTTATACCCTATGTGAATAATATTTTGTATAAAGAAAACGATTTCACACTAAATGGGAAGCTTCTTAACCCTATTAACATGTGACTTTATGGAGAGCTTTCAATTGAATTTGAATCCAACATAATTATTCACTATAATCTTTAATACCCATACTTAAAAAGTATACAAAAACTGATCAATTTGAGATCGTTTGGTTTTATTTCTATTTTTATGATTTTTAGTTTTTCTATTTTAGGTCCCTAATTTTTAATTAAAAAAGAAAAAACCTATTTACTTGAGTTTTTAATATAAAAACTGAAAACAAAAACTTTTTTGATTGATATTTGTAACAAAAAATTAAAAACAAAAACATATTTAGTTTTATCATCATGTTTTTATTTTTAATTATAATTTTATGTTAATTATTTTTTAATTAATTAATTCTCATTATGTTTAGAAATAAAATATATGCATATTTATGTAGTTAGATGAATTTGAACATGAATTGTATATAATATAATTCTATAAATTAAAAAACTTATATTAAACCATTTTAAGAAATTAATGATGTTCATTATATTATATTTCTTCAAAACATAATAACACTATCATTTACAAAAAGAAACATAACTCAATTAAAAATAATATAATCATTCCACATTTTTCAAGCAATTTCATCTTATTCGAAGTTGTGTCAGAATGATATTGTACTATACTTGAGAACTTGCATCTTTATTTTCACTTTTCCTAATTTGTTATTCATTTTCAATACAATTGTTAAATAATTCATCACTTTATCTATATATTCTAATATAATTGTGTATAATATAACAAGTAATAATGATGTATTTTTCTTTATGGCATAACTCAACATATTTGAAGTATAGAGAATCTTGTTTTTAAAACGTCAAAACATCTTTCAATAACATTTCTTAATAAAGAATACTTATATTTAAACAATTTTTATGGACTGTGAGATCTTCCTCTCCCTCTATAATCTTGGAAATTATATCTCTCACTTTCAATATGCTGAAAAAAATCTAAGCATATTGGTGTAACCTAAATCTACTAAGTAGAACTTACGTAACATATAAAGAACATAATATTAACAAAAAGTTATTAAAAAGTAATAATAATTACTATATTTAAAATAATATAATATCTTGTGGAGGCATAGGAAATTGATTCGCTAGATTTATTACTATTTCTAAAAGAACTCGAGAGTTATTTGCAGTATCTTCTCATCTAATCATTACATATGTAAAACGCAAGTCAAATGAGCAATAACACATAATATTTTGGATTGAATCAATTTTTTTAACCCCGTATGGTATTTGTTCATCGATCAAAACATGTTCATCAATATTTGTACTGTCTATTGCTCCTATATAACCCCAAAAAATAAAACTATACTATTAAAATAATTATTAATCATAAGGAAATAATTAAAATAGTAATTAAATATATGAATGTACCTAAAAATATGGAAAGAATTTTGAATTATATTGAATCTCCATAGGTGTTTGGTAAAGGATGGTAGGATAATGACTACTTTTACAAGATGATTAACTGCATATATAATTTTATGAAACTACTTCAAAATTGTCCAGGTTGAATGTTGAAAGTGTTCTATATTAACTTTAGTTGTCTCATTATACCCTATAGTCGTCAAGAAAATTGTGACTTGTTACTTCACAATCAAATGGCTTATTATCTTTAAGCCTCCTAAACTCATCATCTCATCACATAAGCTTAAAAAGATTATTTTGCGCATTCTTAAGTTTTCATAAATTCTTGTAAGATTTTCATTTAAAAGTTCTAATATCCAATCATAACCTGATAGAGCAAAAGTTCATCATAGTTGCTTTTGTAAAAGAAATATTTGTTATATCCCCCAGCTAAAGAAATAATGATTAACTTCATTAGTTTATCATTAGAATCTAATCAGGAATCCATGTATCTACAATACCAACAATGAATAATTGATAAAACATGCAGTTAAAAGTTTAATCAAATATAGAAAAAATATTCATACAAAACATAAAATATTCATACAAAAGATAGACTTAACATTAAGTCAAACAGTCATACAAAACACAAACTTAAAATGTTCAAACTATGGAATAGTTCTTAACATAGCGGTATCAAATTAGTAAGAATTTGATATGCAATAATATGAAAATATAACTAAAGTGACACAATCAAATCCAACTTCCTTGCATCTACGATCTTCATAAAAATATTCCTATAAATTACAGAATCAAGTAAAGCCTTCATGACTTCATATTGCACACCTTCAACACTCAATTCATCTAAGGAATTCAAATATTTCATCATTATATTAGACTCTTGATTAATTAATAAGGCTCCAGATATATTATCTGTAGTGGATAATGTTGTAATTGATTTTTTCTCAAGTAAATCATTCTTCCTTTTTTATTGTTCACCAAGTATAACCAGGACCTCTTTTATAATGTTAAAATGTGCCTTTTTTGCCTTCTTATTCTTAGGAGATATCTTTCTCTTAGATAGAGAACTTATAACTTGATCTACTTTTCATTATAGAAACAATTTTCGTTAATCATGAATTATATGTTCCTCTTCTATACTAGTTGATGGAGATTTAGTTAATGAATATGCATATAATCCAAATGTATTAGTATCTCCAAAAATATGACACAACTTTGAAAACTCCTTACATCTTTTTTTTTCTTGAATTTGTGAGTTATTTTATACACCTATAATGATGAAAAGGAAACACGAGAATAAATATTATATAATATGATATATTGATAAAACAAAGATATATTTTACCTTAAATAGGTTTTTCCATCATTCATTTATAGCATTAACTTCACCGATAAAGGAGTTATAACCGATTCTTGTTTCTTTGAATAAGTTTTTGCAATTCTTCAATCTAGCTCTTAATTTATCATACTTATTCTTTAATTGAATACCAACATACACTTTATTTATTTTGTTTAAAGACCTTCCCTAATATTCTTTCAACCAGATTTGGAAAAGGTAGTAGTTGTTCAATTTTTTTCTTCCTTTCTTCAACCATCAATGAGAGTATATACATCTCTATGCTATCATTCTTTACCCCATCCTTTTCATTTATTTCCACACAATCATTAAAATTGTTCAAAGCTTCGATTACGAATTGTAATTACATATAAGTGACATCAATTACAACAATTTTCACAAAGAATTAATTGCTAAACATGGTTCAAAATTAATAACTAAATAACTATATACAATAGTAAAAAAAATATCAAAATTATGGAGTCTAATACAATCTCCTTCTTGAAAAAAAATCAACCATTGTTATGGAGTTAATACATTTAAATTAAGTTTTATACTTTTCAAATTTCCCGAACGGGAACCTTGGCTTGCCAAATTTTAATAACATCTGTTAATGTTTTTACAGGTTCATGTACAGCCTAGAGAAATTTTTAAAAAGTCAACCTTTGAATTAGTGGATGAATCTATATACATTTGAATAAAAAATCATATTGTTAAGAAGCAAAATGCATGTTTTCATTCATCAAATGAAAAAGGATGATTGAAGTCTAATCCAAATCAATAATTGTATAATGTAAAAAGCATAACTTATTATTAATAGGAAAGAACATAAAGAACTTTCATCAACCTGGTTTTCATTGGTCAACATCTACTAAACTAGAATATTTGATACGATCGATACAAGTTTACAACACTACCTAATAAAGTTATGGTATTTGTGAGCCATGCTTCACCTTCAAATTTTCTTATAACGATGAATGGATGAGAGAACATTAGTCTTTCAAATATAACCACTTAAGATTCGAATCATGAGAAAACCTATATACATATGTACTTGTTATGACACTTAAGTGCCATTGAATTAATTCAATGAGTAATTATTCTACGTGTTGAATTACACACAAAAGTTACACAACCTATAACTCATAAGCCAAGTTAATCAGAGCCCAATCTTAACTCAGAATTGTCAAATCAGTTTAAGTACAAGCAAAATGAGATAATATAAACTAGGCCCTCATGATAAACCTTAACAATCTAAAAAAACTATACGCTTTTACTACATGTAGACAACTTTCTCAAAACATATAACATAAGAATCAGTTTTCTAGTAGCATTGTACAAAACATAGGACTCACAAATCTCCTATGCATATTTGAAATACTGACGAAAGCTACAAATTATAACTTATGCATGAAATATAGCAAGTGAACTTAGTGTACCTAGTTGTGTAAGAAATAAAGCAACAGATACAATGCCTAATTTGGGACACAATGTATACTACTAAAGAACTGACTAATTTGGTAAGAAGTTGTTTCTAAGGGTTAACTCATAAGTGGAAGGATTGACATTTGTGTTTGTTTAAGTAGTTAATTATCTAATGAAAAAGGTTTCATAGAATAATCACTTATCAAAAGAGGAAAACCATGTGGTTGTTCTAATCAATGAACTTGTGAAGACAAATTGATTAAAACAATGAAATATTATAAGAGTTTGTTCAACCACAATTTATAAAGGAGTTTAAGGAGAAAGTGAACAATTTCAGATTCCTTAAAATGACACATGATTTTCTTATTGTCTACTTATAGTGTTTATATGTTCAAGTTGTGTCTAAAATACACAAAGGCGACTAGAAGGTATAATACTAATATTAGCTTACAAACCCACTAATGCCAATGAACATTTTTAGGTCCATTCTCTATACAATGTTATGGAATGATTAACTCCATACCACAAAATTGGTTTTTTTTACTCGCTGTGGCTAGGGATGGCAATTGTACCCTAACCCGATGGGTACCTGATAAAATTACCCGAATGAGGGCAGATATGGGGAGCAAATTTTTACCCGTGGGGCGGGTATGGGGGGTTAGCAAAAGTACCTGTCGGGTATCGGGGCGGGTATGGGGATACCACCCCCATACCCGTTTACCCGTTATATAGTAATTACAATTTTGCCATTATATATATATATATACAAACTCAGCAATTAAATAAAGATAAGCTTATTTAAATTCAGTATGTATGTATGAATGTAGCATGAAAATTTAAAAGAAAAAAATAGTCCATTCATATTAAATAAGCTTATCTTTAAAAATAAAAAGAGGCGGGTAAACGGGTACCCGATGGGGGTCAAACTCCCAACGGGTACGGGTATGGGGGGTGCCAAAAAATTCCCGACGGGGATGAGGGCGGGTATGGAGGTGGGGACGAGTTCATGGGGCGGGTACGAGGGATGACATACCCGCCCCGTTGCCATCCCTAACTGTGGCAGTCTTGTATGCTCTCACTGTTTATGCCTATAAAATTATAAATAGTATGAACCACTACGCACCTCCATGTCAAGTTTAAACAAATGAAGAAACGTTTACAAGTGTTTTAGAAACTAATCTTTTCATATATCAATATGATTATCATAACCAACTATTACAAACATCTTATAAGTATTGAACTTATACCATATGTTGTGCCTACTTCTTTATATGAAAATTTTACATAGATCATTTTAAGCAAGATTCATCCTTCTTATGTGATCATCAACCAACATCTTTGTTTTTAAATGCCTTACAACCCTTGTGGTGATAGACTCTCATACCCTTATAATAAAACTATATAAGTACTAAATATTAATGGCAATAATAAGAATGAAAGAGATACAACAAAATGCCAACCTTTATTACTTCCCTCAAATTATACAAAGGATGTTCTCTTACATTCAACAACAATTCACAAGAACAATACAAGAAAGAGAGAGAAGAGATAAGTTATCAACCTAAGAGAGAAGAGGATAACAAAGAAGTAGAAAAGACAAAAGAGACGAGAGTTTCCAAAGAGGTTTAAATAGGAACGAAAACTTGTGAACTATTAATGGGCTGTTTGTTTTCGTTGCCTTTTAGGTTTTTGTAAATTCATAAATGAATCTTAAAATCATGTTTGGTTAAAAACGTTTGTATATTTTATTTTTTAAAATAAAAATGACAACTATTTTATGAAAACATAAAAATAATGCTTTTGTAATATTTGAAACAAGTTTTCATCTATTTTAAAACGTTTTTCACAAAACATTCTCTCCTCCACCGACTTCGTCTTTTGTGTCTTCACCCAATATCTCTAGGTTTGTTTTCATATCTCTCTATTTCTTTTATGATTTCTCTTGTCTCTCTTGTCTACAACATCAAACCCATCATACTTCTTACTGACTATCAATGCTACTTTCTTATTTTCTCTTTGTATTACGCTGAGCTGAGTATATTGTTGATAATAGGATCAGTCACATTAGTTTGGTAGTAAAAAACAAAATAGAAAAACTAGGCGTAATGGAGGAGAGATATGAATCAACACCAGAATCATGAAAAGGAAGAGAGATATGAAGAAAATAACAGTACTATAGATGTAGACATACTTACTAAAAGCAATATGTAGAACTTCTGCTTTGAACATAAGTTTCTACATTTTTTGTGATGATAAAGAAGATGATTCACTTTCATTCTTCCTTTAAACAACAATTTTTCTAACTAGAATGTAACATCTCATCACCGATGGGAAGGGTAAAATGGTAATTCGGGACGGGTTATGAGTGTGTAAACTAGTCTCGGCATGCTCATGCATATGATGGCCTCTATTTTTACATAAATTGTAATTTTTGTATACGCACATGATTGTACATGCATTCATAATATTTCCCGGCATATGTGTTTATTGTGAAAAATGTGTTATTTGTGCTTGAAAAAAATGAATAGCGTGGATTTTTGTGTGTTTTCCATTTTTGGAAGAATTTTAGGAATTTTTCGGGAAAAAATTCCGGACCGAAAAAATTGACAAGTGTCTGAGTGATTGAGTTTTCGGTACTAAAAAAGACTGTCCAATGGAACTGAAAATTTTGATACATGATTTTAGGATTTATTGTTTTGAGTCATTGGCAATTGGAGAGAAATTGGAGTAGAAATTGAATTGTAATTGGAAAGGAAATAAAAGAGGGTTTAAAAACAAGACAAGTGGCAAGTGACACATGTCACTTGTGTAACATCCCGTTACCGATGTGAGGGCATATTGGTAATTTGGATGGAGTGAGCAGTGATTGCATTCATGACTGAATTGCACATATAGTGAGTCTGCATCAGTGATATGAGTTAATTGCACATGCATATGCAGTGTCATGCATTCATGATTATTCCAGCATTTAATTGTGATTAGTGATAATTGTGAAATTCGGGATTTAGTGTTAGATATGAATTGAAGTGAGTGGTTGAATTAATCGAATTAAGATCTAACTGAGAATTTAAAGAGTATTGAGGTATATAGTTGAGTTAGTGTGGCAATTGAATTTGTGGAGTTGGAAACTGAGATTTGAGTGTGGAATCTAGTGTTTTATATTTTTGAGGAATTTTGG
>JANTNU010000003.1:18409258-18435590 GCA_024752395.1 Erythroxylum havanense
TTTAAAGGAAAGCTATAATATTCATAAATCAAGCAAAGATGTCAATAAACTTTAAACCTAACCTACCCATAGGACATTTAAGCTAGAATAACCATAACCTTAACTTAAAAGTCCCTAAAATCCATAGATCTCACATTTCTCTCTATCTTTCTTCAATCTCTACACAAACCCTAACTTCCATCTTACACCATACTTGAACCTAACTTATGCAAAGATGGAACTTACCTCTCACAAGTAGTTTTCTCTTATTTTCTCCTTCCTTCTTCCTTCCTTCAAGCCTCCCACGACTCTCCCTTTCCTCTTGGCCGAAGCTTTCTCCTTCCTTGCTCACGTTTTTGCTTCTCTTCCTTTAGGTGACTTACGACAACTTTGCTACTCCACTTCTCTTCTCTTAATTCCTTTATATCTCAACCTAAAAACCCTACCTCAAAACTATGTAGTTTTGATACTCCTTTAAAGCTCACTTATAAGACTTGGGCTTTCCTCCTCATAAGCCCATTAACCTCTAATCCACTTATTTCTAACCTTCCTTCTTCTTAACTCATTCTTTCCCAAAGCCCATTCCATCCAACATAAAATCCAAGCCTTCATTTTAATTCCCAACTTCTAATTTCCAAGCCCAACATAAAATATTTATATAAACATATAATTAAATCAATTAAGGCAAAATAAAATAATTAAAGTAAGCGAATAATTAAATAAATCCATAAATAATAAAAGAAAAAATAAAATAAAAAAATTTTCGGGGCCCGACACTTAGCCCCAAGAGCAAGAGGATAAAAAATGAGAATGTAACTCCTCTAAATTATGTGGATTAATTTGATATCCACCACTTTGTTCATCCCAAGGAGCTAGTGGATCCAAGGGCAAAGAGACTAAGAGAGTGAGTGGAAATACGTCATAATTTGTAGGTAATGTAATTCATCAATCAAAGGCAGAAAATTTGATAATAGCATTTTCTAGTCATGTTTGTTCTACTTCTTGGAACAAAGGGTTAGAATTCTTTTTATTAGCTTCAACTCCTCATGTTGTATGAGTCAACCAAAGGAACTTATAATCATTCTCAATTGTGATTTTCTTCTGTGTTTTGCCTTTTATCTAAGCCTCAAAGCTTTTCATGTTACATATTGCATTAGTAGGAAAATGTACAATGCTCAAGTGCTCATTTCAAATCATTGTGTTTCAGATCATTAGTTCTTCTTAATTATTATTATTATTAGATTTTATTATTATTATTATTATATTTTTTATTAGAGTTATAAACTTAATTTTTGTATAATTAAATATCTAAAATTTAAATTACTATAAGAATATTCAATAAAATACTAAGATATATAATATTCATACCCTTATATTTTTTTAAAGTCATATCCTCATAAGTTATTTTACACATAAACAACTAATACTAAACAACTAATTTTACCAAACATCAAATGACAAATAGTTAATGCAATCCGCTAGTCAAATCAGTTAACATAATTAACTATCAGCTAACAGCTAATGCAATCAGTTGGTTGCCAAACATAGTCTATATATTATTGCTTATTTAACATGTGTTTTGCATATGTAATGGTTGGATGGGAAAGTACTGTAAATGACTTTCGAATTTTTTTGAAAATAGTGACAAATCTAGTTAATCAATTTCTTATGCCTCCACAAAGTATTATATTATTTTAAATAAACTTAGTAATTATGATTCATTTTTAATGCTTTTTTGATAATATTATATTCTTTCTATGTTATGTAAGTACTATTTGGTTGACTTAGGCTATACTAATATGCCTGGATGTTTTTCACCATATCGAGGTGAAAAATATCATTTGCGAGATTATATAGGCAGTATTGATATAATTTTCTATTTTATATAATTTTATTATATATAATTAATGTGTAATTTTTAATTACATTTAATTTGCATATACTTAAATTTTTACCATAAGATAATTAATTAATTTAAAAATATAATGTATGATATAAAATTATTAACATAAGAGTCTAATTACAAGAGTAGAAAGAAGATGATAATGAAAGAAGATGATAATATCAATCATGTTTTTGTTTTTGTTTTTAATTATTAATATCAACCAAATAAGTTTTTTTTTTAAATTTTATATTACAAATCTTAGCCAAACTGATTTTTATAAGTTAAAACAGAAGTTCAAAATGTCCAATTGGTTTACTTCTTTTTTTATTGTCAATTGGACATTTTGAACTTCTGTTTTAACTTCTTGTTTCACGTTTTATAGAAACCACAAAAACAGAAAAATATAACAGAAACAAACGGCCCTACATTTTCATTTCTTTTTTTTTTTTCCCCAAATCAATAATTTACTTTACACAAATGATTGAGGGAACCTGTTCAGTACCATCCCTAGGCAACCTAAAAGAAAATACCTGCGGACTGTGGTATTGACCACTATAGCTTCTGATCTGTTCTTGTCTTAGAATTTGTACAACCTGCAAGTTTGTCTTTATGCATCCATGTCACTCCTAAACCAGCTCTTCAACAGAGGCGTTTTCGGTTCTAAATGGTTCGTGCCGCAGATTTTCTTTCGAAGTTTTCTGTCTCAATTTGGACTTATTGTTGATTCTAACGTGTGCTCAAATTGCATTGTTGGTTTTGTTGATTCAATTGTGACTGGTTTACTTTATACGCCTGCGGGTCAAATCATGTGCTTTTCTACTTCTGAGATTTTAGACCTAATAAGTCAAAATTCTGATCCTTATGATCCGTCTCTGGATTTCGGTTGATTGATTTATGTAACTGCAGTATTTAGTTCGTTTGCCTTGATTTTAGATCATAGTTGTAGTGATTTGTAGCGAGTGGGATTTTCTCTCGGTATCTGCTTTTGGTTGTGATAGTTCCAGTCAAATGAAATTCTCTTGTGTATTCAGAGCTTCATTTGTTTGTTTCTCGTCAATATTTTTGGGCATTTGAATGTATTTTGTTGATTGGCTTTGTAGCAAAACGTCCTTGACTTTAGCAATTTCACGCATCAAATTGCTGCAAAATAAGAGAGGTTTGCATCTCAAACACATGCGCACGGAGATTGCACAGTTTTTGCAGGCTGGCCAAGAAGCAATAGCTCGAATTCGGGTATCCTTTGTGTTTTGACTGCTTGTGAATTGCTTTCAGGATTTTCCTTCTTTTATAATTGACAAAATAACTCTTTTATCTGCTGCATTGCTTTCTTTTTTGTTAGGTTGAACATGTAATACGTGAGCAAAACATATGGGCTGCTTATGAGATATTGGAGCTTTTTTGTGAGTTTGTTCTTGCACGTATTTCCATTCTTGAAAGTCAGAAGTAAGTTCACTGACTACCGGTTGTTTATATTTGAGAATTTTCATATTACTTTCAATTATTGACCAATTTGTGAAAGATATTTATTTTGTGGGTGTATGATTTGATTTTTCTTTCTTTATATCATTTTGTGATCATAAACCTATTTGTTGAACCATTTTGAATGCGTTTATATAGACATCAGTAACATGTGATCATTAGTAGTTCCCTAGTACTTTCCATGATCCATTGTTTCATCAGTAGTTCATCTAACCTTGTGGCTGCTTCGGGGTTTAATGTGAAATGATTGGAAGAAAGAATTGGCTTCATGTTACTTAGATGTTCCATGAGATGCTGCAGCAAAGCTACAACTGAATTTTACTGTTCCTATTTATGCCTCTGCTTCTATAGAAGAATCAAGTCTAATTAAATTTTCACAAAAATTGTATCTTTTTTTGGGTGTAGTAGGAGGATACACATGGTTCCACCCATGTCATTACTAGTTATATATTTTGCACTCTCTAACTCTTCATGCTTGTGTTTGGACCACTCTTTGGAAATTTAACAAGACTCACTATCTATATCTTAGGTAAAATTTCCTATAGTAATACCTTTATTTCGCAATTGTTTTGCCTTTCGTCTTTGATCTAAGAACCTCTCGACTTGTTTGAACCCAATGTTAACTTAGGGCTTGAGTTGAATGATTGTTGTTTGTGGTGATATTAACATTCTATTGTTCGTTGATTGGGAAGGGAAACTTTTACATACTAAATATTCATTGATGAGCCTTTTTGGAGTAACATTAAGTAACTAATCATACATATTTGAGCACAAGGAATTATGATGTACATGTTCTCAGTTGTCTACCCTAAGAAATATATCTGATTTGTTTAGGTTTATAGGTATTGCCTAATGTATCTTTAGTAAATATGATTCCTTGACCTTTGGAAGAAATTAGGTTGATGAATTCTGACGAAAGAAGACAAATTGGTTCTTCCTTAAATTTTTTGTGAATAGTACTAGGATTATATAGGACAATACAACCATAATTACCTCCTTAAATTAATAATAATCTATATATTCTCCAAGTAATAAAATCTCAACTAATTAATAGAATATTGTTATATGTCTTATGGGAGAACCAACCCCAAAAGCTAGCTTAAAGGGTGGGAGAGCCCATAAGCCTATAAGCCCCACATCAACCTCTCTTATTACCGATGTGAGACAATTAGACCGTAACATTCCACCTCGTCTCGCAGTCTAGGCATCGGCAGGCTGGCTATGCACTAGACCTTTTTCTAGCTCCGGACGATCACTGCTATACTGGTGTCACCACCCACGCATCCATGGGCTGGCTGTGTGCCAGACCTTTTCTAGCTTCGACTGAACACTACAATACTGGCATCACCACCCGTGGGCGTGGCACGAGAACTTGAAGGAGTGATGTTAGCTTTGATACCAATTGTTACAGGTCTTATGGGCAAAAATTATAGGATCAGAAATGTGATAGTTGATAAATGTTTGTGAGTAATGGTTGATATTAGATTAATAAACTGGGAATAGAGAAAAGGAAGGTGTGTTGTATTGATGATGAAAGGAAAAAAAGGTAATAGGTGACACCAGCAACATTCGAGAGGTTGCCTTGTCTCCCAAGACCCACTCAATAACAATAGATTCCCAATGATCATCACACCTTTCCCCATCCCAGTTTTAATAACAGACTTACTAACAATAGAAAATAGACAACTCAGTAGATAAGACAAAGCAGTGTAACAACCTGCCACACATGACCCACATATTCTACTCACATTCCCTAACCAAATAACCAACATTCCCTAACCTCATACGAGCCCATTAATTCGAGCCAGCCCTTTTGTAGCCATGATACTCCTTCCTTGTGTAGACAAACTTAATTGGAGGCCTATTAGCAGTAGCAAACCTATCATTACTTCCCCCCTCAACACCCATCTTGTCCCCAAGGTGGAAATTCGGAAACAATTCTTGTATCAACAACAAAGGTTCCCAAGTAGCTTCAAAAGGAGGAAGATCCTTCCATAACACCAACACTTTTAATCCCTCAAGTGTCTCACGCTTATCTAGAATTTCTTGCAATTCAACCAACCAATCTATTTCAGTAGTCAGAATTGGAGGGAGAGGCTATGCTTGTGAAGTATTTCCCAATGCATTTTTAAGTTGTGAGACGTGGAAAACAGTGTGTATTGTTGTTGAATCCAGAAGTGCAAGTTTATAGACAACCTTCCCAATACGTTGTACTACCTGATAGGGCCCAAAGTATCTTGGAGAAAGTTTTTCATTTGGACGTAACGGCTAAGGATTGTTGAAGATAAGGACGTAGAGTCAAGTACAACATCTCACCAACTGAAAACTCAACATCTCTGTGGTGCTTATTTGCTGCTGTTGTCATCTTATTTTGAGCAACTACCAATTGGTCCTTCAACTCATTCAACATGAAGCCTCTTGCAAGTAGCATTTCATCCAACGTAGAATTAGTAGTATTGGAATAGGGATACTTGATTAGTGAGAGATGATCTCTATCATTTACCACCTTGAAGGGTGTGGTTTCGATGGAAGTATGGAAAGAGGTGTTGTAACAATAATTTGCCTAGGACAACCATCTAGACAATTGCTTAGGCTAAACAACATAAGTACAACTTGAGACACCTCTTTACCAGTTCACATTGACCATCGGTTTTCGGATGATAAGCCGTACTCTGCATTAATTGAGTGTGCTGCAACCTGAAAAGCTTAGTCTAAAAATTACTCAAGAAAATCTGATCTCTATCAATCACAATACTTCGTGGAAATCCATGTAATTTCACCACTTGTGTCATAAATTCATCCGCAACCACTTTGGCAGTAAATGGATGCTTGAGAAGGATGAAATGAGCATACTTATTGAGTCGGTCCACCAACACCAAGATCGAATCAAATCCATAGGATTTTGGCAAACCTTCCACAAAATCCATGGTTATGTCCTCCCAGATGGTTTGAGGAATTGGAAGGGGTTGAAGCAGACCAACGTGAGAGAGGATCTCATATTTATGTTGCTGGCAGACAAGACATTCAGCCACAAAACGCTTTATATCAACTCGCATACCCTCCCAAAATATTTCGGAAGAAATTCTTTTGTAGGTGCGAAGATGTCCGCCATGTCCTCCAATAGGACTATTATGGACTTCCAAGAACTTGGGAACGAAAGAGCACATGTTAGGAACAGCCAATCGATCCTTGTAACATAGCAGCCCCTGATGCAAAACCCACTATTTCCCATTAGGATCTTGCTGCAAGAGGTGTTTAATAGATTGCAAGTGGGCATCTTGTTGAATCTTTGCACGCAACTTGGCCCAATAACCTAGGAAGGTACTGAAATGGCCTGCATTTCGACAAATAAGTGAAATTGTGATAAAGCGTCTACGGCTGTATTTTCTAGGCTTGGCTTAAACAACACTTCAAAATCAAATCCCATCAACTTGGTCAGCTAATGTTGATACTCACTAGCTACAACCCTTTGCTCAAGCAAACACCGAAGAGATTTTTGATTAGTTCTAACGATGAAATGATGGCCTAATAAATAGTGACACCATTTTTGGATTGACACAATGATCGCCATAAGTACGCGCTCATACAATGATTTGAAACGTGACCTTCCAACTAAAGCATGGTTGAAGAAAGCTATAAGTCATCCTTTTTGGCTGAAAATAGCACCTGACCCCAATTTCCCATAATCACAAACAAACCGCTAATAATACCCTGTTGGCTTGAGGAATCCCATAAATTCCTTTTGGTTTTTTTGAATTGGCCACTCATCCATAAGTTTGACTTTTTCAGGGTCTGCGGACACTTCCTTCTCGGAAATACGTGCCCCAAATATGCCAACTCCATTCACCCAAAGCAGCACCTTTCAAGTTTGCAAATAATTGGTGCTTGTCGAAGTTGAGATAAATTAACACGTAAATGCTCAATATGGTCACTTATAGAAGCACTGTAAATTAGAATATCATCGAAGAAAACAAGCATATACTGTCGAAGTAAACCCTTGAAAATACTGTTCATCAATGCCTGAAATGTCGCCGACGCGTTCGTTAACCTGAACGGCATTACAAGGAACTTGAAGTGAGTGACCATCATGCGTACGAAACGCTATTTTATGCACATCCTCCGGTTGGACATTTGGTGGTATTCGGGCTTCAAGTCAAGTTTAGTAAAAATTCTTGCCCCATTCAACTCATCAAACAATTCGTCAATATTTGGGATTGGAAATCTACTCGGAACTATTGCTCGATTCAAGGCCTATAATCCACACAAAATCGCCAACTCCCATCCTTCTTTAAAACCAATAATATCGGGCTCGAAAATGGGCTCACACTTGGCCTAATTACTCCTTCCTCTGGCATCTCAGTCACTAACTTCTCAATTTTGTTTTTCCGAATATGTGGATATCGATAAGGCCGCAAATTGACTACTTTTGAACCCTCCTTAAGCACTATCACTTGTTTATGACCTCTGAATGGGGGTAACTCTTTAGGTGCAGCACACACATCATTAAATTCTTCTAACAACTCTCTCAACACAGGCTCAACATCCTCTAGTCTTTCCTTTTGTGGTTTCTAAGTGAAACAGCTCTAAACATTAACCCTTCTTTCTCAACCTGTAGTTCTTTCACCATAGTTTATAGAGAGACTATGGCTTTTGTTAAGCTAGGATCACCTTTCAAAGTAATTGACTAACCACCCAATTCAAATGTCATTGTAAGCTTCTTCCAATCATCACGTGTCTCTCCCAATGTTTCTAACCACTTTAGGCCCAAAATGACATGAGTACTTCCTAAAGGTAATGGTAAGAAGTCCTCCACAATTGTTATCTTTTGGAGCTTCAAGACCACACCCTTACACACCCATTCCTTTCAACTGTTTCCTGGAACCAATGACGACTCCATATTGTGAAGTCTCGTGAATGGGTAATTGCAAAGCCTCCACAACACCAGTGAAAATGAAATTACACGTGGCCCTGCAGTCAATTAAAACCACCTCATCTAACCTATGCACTTCTCCTTTCAATTTTAGAGTCCTTGGTTCGGACAATCCCACAATAGAATTCAAGGATAATCCTACTCCTCCTAGCACCTCTGTTTTAGCTGGACCCATCTACTCTATACCATCCCCTCCGTCTTCCTCACTCATTAACAACATATGCAATTCTTTCCTTTTAAATCGATGTCCAACATGCCATTTTTCATCACAATGATAGCAAAGCCCCTGTTCTCTTCGGCTCTGAGCTTCATTGGGCGTAAGCTTTTGAAATCATGGGTGTAAGCTTTTGAAATCATGGGTACTCATAAGATGGGTTGGTGCTTGTGTTTTTTGGTTTTGCGGATGGTTTGGGGAGGTTTGACATTTTGGGTGGGAGTGTTTGAGTTGTTGGTGAAAGGGTTGTAGGGTTTGTTTGGGGTCTATGTGACCATTGTAGCGTTTGATTTGAATAAGATTGAAGGGGGCTCTTTGGTGGGTTTGGTGTGTTGGGCAGTGGACAGGACTTGGGTGTTCAACCCGACTCGCAACTTCCATAGTCTCCTTTAGATTTTGTGGGTTTAAGACTAGTAGTTCAACCTGAATTTTCTCATTAAGGCCATTAACAAATACGACAGACATGATGTTGTTGTCAACCCTTCCAATCGATGCTGCTAAATATTCAAGCTGGACTTTGTATTCAACCACCGTTACGTGTTGTTTGACGGCGAAGAAATGATGGAGTAAGGAACCAACTTGTAATCCAGCGAATCTATACAACATCTAGATTTTCAACTCCTCCCAACTCTCAAAAATTATATCCCTCTCTTCAAACCTTAGCCAAGCTTGTGCCTCACCTTTAAAACAAACACCCACTACCTCAAGCTTCTTTGTCTCTAATAAATGGTTAATGGAAAAATAACTTTCAACTCTAAAAATCCAGGAATCAACGCCCTCCCATCAAACACTAACAATTCCAACTTTCGGGAGTCTCGGTCTTTCTCCCAAATTTGTTTAGCAATTGCTATCACCCCCTCTAGTGTCGTCTCTTTATTGACATTAATGGGTTCCACCACATTTTGATGGGCATTAATGGATTCCACACAGTTCGGGTTTTTGGGGGACGAGTTTTGTAGTAGGGTTTTAAGTGAATGTTGATTCTCTTTCATTTGTTGAACCAACAAGGTTACTGCAGTTGATAGCCCAACCACCTCTTTTTTAAGTTTAGGAATTTCTTTGACACTTTCTTCAAGTTTTTCGATTCGGGAATCCATTATGATTTTGGACATGAACTGCTCCGAGATCGAAACAGCTCTAATACCAATTGTTATAGGTATTATGGGAGAACTAACCCCAAAAGCTAGCTTAAAGGGTGGGAGAGCTCATAAGCCTATAAACCATATATCAGCGTCTCTTATTAACGATGTGGGACAATTAGACCATAACAAATATCAACTAATTATCTATAGAAAATCAACTAATTATCTCTATATTATGGAAATAATCAGCTAATTATCTGTAAAGAATCGGCTAATTATCTCTAGATGATTATTTCCATAGTATCAACACTCTCACTCAAGTTGGTGCATAGATATTTCTGAATAATCTACGCCATGGGTTTGTGTAAACCCAAAGGCGAGTCTTATATATTTCAAGTGATCCATTAGAATTGTGATTTACGATGATTACCAATTTACATCCAACCAATGTTTTTCCCCTCGGAAGATCAACTTCCTCTCACATTCTATTTTTCCCCCAAGACTCTCATCTCCTTCAGGACTGCATCCCTCCACTTAGGAATATTTAGAGCGTATTGTATATTCTTAGGAATGGAAGCATTGGATAACTTAGAAGTAAATTCTTGAAATGATGGATGTAGACTTTGATATGATAAGTAGTTAGTTATACAAAGGATATTTGTTACAAATTCTAGAATACCTTACTTCATTCGTAGCACTAAGGATCAGTATAAGCACTTGGGTAAAAGGTCATGTAGGGGAACAGGAAAAATTCATTTTCAATTGTTTCAAAGCAGCCTTGTCCTCTCCATATGGATAACTATATGGTGAGATAACTTATTGTGCTTATTTATTAATACTAAAAGTGTTGTAGGACTAATAGAAGAATTATTAACTAGTAGCTAAAACTCACAAATTTAGAAATCTAGTTGATATTAAGCTGCTGGAATATCAGATTTCAAGGTTGAATTTAGGCTGAGAATGTAGAATTTTCAGATTTTGTATGGCTGACAATTTAAGGTTTGACGCTGGAAATTTAGATTTAGGATTTCGGGTTTAATATGTCTGGAATTTGGGTTTGAGATGGCTAAAATATAGGTTTAAGAGGACTGGAATTTGGGTTAGGGTTGCTGGAATTTCGTGAAGAACACAAAAAATAGATAGGAGGAAACTAGGAATCACTCATGGGTCTAAGAATCACTCTTAGGAGAAAGCATCACACTTTTTAGTTGAAAATTCAAAGTTGTAGAAAAAATTCGGATTGTTTCTTATAAGTACTACTAGGATAGCATAACATAATACCACTACTTCATATCTAATAAGGAATCCTAATACAATTTGAATTTCAGCGTTTATCTTTGATATCAATTCAATTCCCAATCCTCATCCCACTAAATTAAAGCTTGTGATTGATTAATCTTTCCTCTTTTATTTCTCTTATAAACTTTAAGTTCTTTTGCTTCAAGCTGGCTTGGTAGGATGTAAGCCAGTGGATTCTTCAATGGATTCCAACATCAAACTTGATGCAGACCAGGGAGAACTCTTGAAAGATCTAGGAAACTATTGGAGACTGATTGAGGAATTAAACTATTTTACAATTAAAGGGCTGGACATTTCATTCAGTACTAGTGTGGTGAGTCAATTTATGCAATCCCCTGGGACCAACCATTAGAATGGGGCTATTTGAATCTTGAAATACCTCAAGCCCAATCCTGACAAAGGACTCTTATACAAGAACCATGGGCACTGTTCAATTCAAGCCTATAGTGATGTTGAGTTCTAGGACTGATTGATGATCTATTACAAGGTATTGCGTGTTTGTTGGTGGCATTTTGATTTGATGAAAAAGCAAGAAGCAAACAATAGTTTCTTGTTCAAGTGTAGAATCAGAGTATAGAACCATGACATAAACAACACGAGAATTTGTCTGAGTAAAACATATGTTGCGGGAACTTGGATTTCAACAAACTCAACCTATAGAGCTAATGTGTGATAATCGAGCAGCCATTTACATTGCTTCTAATCCAAATTTTCATGGAAGGATAAAACATATTAAGGTAGACTGCCACTTTGTGAGAGAGGTGCAATAATTAGGAGAATTTTTTAGGGTTATGATTGTGATTTGATTGAGAGGTTTTAGTGATTATAATTGTAACTTACCTTATATGGATAACATAATCTAGTATATAAAGGAAGGGGGAGCTGCATATTTCTACAAGCTCATACAGTCCTTTTCAATTCATATCAATTTACTTTCTCAAAAAAGAAATAGGTTGACTTTCTCTGTGCTTTTTTCCAGTTAAGTAAGTTTTGGCCTTCTGCAACAATGTTGAACTGTATAATTTATTAAGGAGTTATTCCTGAAAGAATAGCTATATGGAAAATGTCTTAATTCCATTCTCCACGTTAGCTTTAATCATCCTGTTTATGATAACAGGGAATGTCCTGCTGAACTACGAGAGGCTATTGCAAGCATAATTTTTTCTGCTCCAAGATGTTCAGAAATTCCAGATTTGCTGCAGATCAAGAATTTGCTTACTACCAAATATGGCAAGGAATTTGTCATGACTGCCTCTGAGCTCCGCCCTGACTCTGGTGTCAACCGAACAGTTAATAGGCTGTGATTTACTTGTTTTTCTTCTGGTGCATGTTTAGCATGGGGATTACATGACTGATTTATTGAGGTGTATTATTTATTCTTAAATGTGCAGATAATTGAAAAACTTTCAGTTAGTGCTCCATCTGCAGCATTAAGGCTCAAGGTATTGAAAGAAATTGCTCAAGAACACAATTTGGAGTGGGACTCCACGAGCACAGAAGCAGAACTAGGAAAAAAACATGAAGATCTCCTGGTACGCTTGAAAATAATTTTTATTTTATTTTAGTCTAGTACTGGGAAGACCTAATATTTTTTCACAAATTGCACTATTGGTAGACCTAATAACTCACTCTGGCTTAATTTTAACCGCTTGATCTCCACTGGGTATCAACAATATCCTCCAAAACCATAATTCATCAAAAGTGCAAATCATTGTTTCTGACCTACCAAATTATGTGGGCTGTAACCACTGATCCGACCCTAGTGTTTGCGTGGTGCAACACTGTAGCTGGTGTATATCATCCTGTATTTTCGGCAATAAGATTTTGAAATGGCTACAAAATTTCAACGATACTACCATGTGAGCCGTTTTGAGGATTCTGGGGCATGGTGAACTTGTGCACTTCCTTCTTCGCCCTCAATCCACTGCTAGAGTCTAATCTCCCTTCTGGTTGTGATCCTTCATGTTACCCAATAACTCGTCTTTCTTTTTTCAAGTTGAAATGTTTAGCATTGTTTGGTGCTGTTGTGCAAAGAGATTCCCTCTCAGACAAGCAGTTGGAAACTTTAAGCTTTAATCTGCCATTTTAGACCATCATTGTTTTGTCCATTTTGTTACTGATGAAAGGTTTTTTTTTTATGTCAAAACTCTAGAGTGGATCAAAACAAATTGTCACCGAAGCTGTAGTTTCCCAAGCGCCTAACCAACACAGTTCTCACAAGTCTTTGGGTATTGATCGAGAAGGTCACATAGTAGATTTAGATCGTGGACAGGGAACTCAAAATCGTCAAGCCCATAACCCTCCATGTTACAGGTCTTCTATTGATGTTAATGAAATCGAGCAATCAGTTGGACAGGATAATACAGGATCAGTTGTGGATGTGAAACAGGAAGAATCATGGGAATCCTCCGATGTGTTGGAGAGAGCCCGAGCAGCCATTGCTTCTGCTGACCGTGCCACCGTTGCTGCCCGTGCAGCTGCTGAGCTTGTAAATGCTAAATTTGGATCACTGAAATTAGAAGTAAGGTCTTCTTAGCGATATGTTAATTAACCAAAGATGAGGTCTTGTAATTGTGAGTTTATTACTTGACAGATGTCTTGCATTCACAGAAAATAGCATGTTATACTATAAGACATAGAAGGTTGAGGAGAGATCGTGTGAATTGATAAACCTAAAGGCACACGGTTAATACTGTTTCTTTTGTGTGAATGAAGATAAATCAAGAATAATGCAGAATCTTGTCGATTGGAAACAATTCTACAACTAAATATCGGTAAATTGTCAAAAGTCACAAAAAATAAGTAAATTGCAAGGAGTGAAGAACAATATCCAACATTTGCTCAGATTGGCTGAGCGCTTATACACTTTCCTTTTCTGTTCACTGACTACTTTGTTAATTTTGAGGAGCACATTTATATGCTTAACTAACAGTGCATATCAGTTCATTATTGCCTCTCACTTGCTACAAGAAACTTTGAAGATTCCACAGAGACCCTAGTCTTACTATTTCTTAAAATGATTTAATTTAATTCCTTAATATTAAGCAGGGATTTATGAACTTGGTTAATTTTATCATAGAACTTGAGTATTTGTTATAGCAACTAGTTGATGTTTGAATGAACTTACTGAACCTATGGAAAACAAAGAATTTGAAAACAACGATCTTTATTAGATGTGTTGTATTTTTGTTGAAAATTATATCGAGTGGTGTGCTGTGTTTTGAGCTTATACGGAAGCAAGGATAAATCCTATATATGCATCTCAACAGACAACCCCACCCTACTAGTGAGATTTTTTGTTGCGAGATCAGGATGAAATTAATCCTGAATACAATGAAATAATTATCATTTTTTTTTGTATTTTGATTTCTCAAAAATCAAGATTAATTTAATTTTATAAAATAATTAACACATGAATTATAACAAAACATGAATTATAATTCGTACCTTATTTTAAAGTTTGATAATTTTTCTTGTCATATCTCTCGAATTGTTTCTGAAATCGATTTATTTCAATCACTATAGCCTCATAAGTGTTCGACATCTTATGGTACCTATAGAATATGATGAGAGAACTTTACAACTTTTATAAAGAGGGTTAATTAAGAAGTGTTAGCTTCATTAGAGCTTAAACCTATTTATAATAAGTTTTAAGTAAGAAGTGATAGCTTCATTAGAGCTTAAGCTTATTTATAATAAATTTTGGACATTTTAGTAATTAAATTGAAATTAAATTCTAATTAGAATTACAAATAATTCTAATTAAATATTGATCATGCCCAAATAAGATCCAATACCTCATATGGATTCTTATTTATTAAATTTCTCACATTTAATTAAAAAGTTCAAACTTTACAATGAAATCCAACTTGAAAAATATCTTTGCTCTCTTCAACTCATTCTATATATGAGACTCATTAAGTTTCCAAACATGTTGGGAATGACTATAAATTATAATTCTAATTATCCTTTTAGTTTATCTTTAATTCTCTAATTAAACAATTTATATCATAAATCAAGATTGATGTCTATCAACATATCATGACCACCTAAATATTTATGAATATTAAAGTGATTTTGACTAACTTTTTCATGCATGATTTTTTCGTACAATTCAATCATTTCATCATATAATGTTTCGATTAGACAGAGTATAAAATTAGTTTCTATTTTTTTTTAAGTCTAATTATATTAGTTTACTGCCATTATCTATCGATTCAAACATTTGTAAACTATTTATAAAGTTTTCATTTTACATTGGCCAAAGATTTCCTGAATCAATACTAATCGAGAATAAAGGAACATTTTTTCTAATTACTTTAAAATGATGAATCTTATCTTAATCACACAACTACTTCCATATAGTTCATGCTTCATCCAATGATTTCCGATTGAATGACCATGGTTAAATAGGTCATAAGTAGTATTGAAACATATCAATCCCTATACAAGATAACTTTGGATACTTCATATTAAATGATCACTTATATAATCATTACAATGAGAATTTACATAAACATACAAGTAATGTTTCAAATAGATTTCTTATATCGGGTTAGTTCTGTGAACTTGTTCTATAATAAGTACCCACACTTTTGTTTAAATATTTCTATACTTTAGTCTATGAGATTCAGTACTTCCTTCATAAGAAAAAACATAATATGTGCTAACTTTTTTACGTTCTATTAATGTTCAGTCTTAATAGGACGATGTCTAGGAACAATTTAGAGATAATACATAAATACAATATAAATCTTATAATTATAATCTTATTATAATTTTATTTACAATATATAATTATCTCATAAACTTTGTCATATACATCTAAACATGTACAAGATGAAAAATATCTTTAAATTATTTTATCACTAAACTATAACCAATCGATTGGTTGTAGGACATAACCTAATAAATTTGTAGTTTTCAATTAGGTACCTTATTACCAAGACATTATAAACCCCTTCCTTATTCAACATATTCATGAGCGAGTAGAAACCTAAACGACAAAATTACTTTCTTATACTGACAGGTTTACACTTATCAAATCTATTCTTAATTGACTCCATGTCGTATGGGCAAGTCATCTTCTTATATCTTATGATTGATTGAAAATAGGATGAGAAACTCCTCACGGACTCGGGATAAAGACAATTAGCTGGGAAAACTTCTTCCAACACCAAAGCTTAATTAATTATAAGGAATAACACTTGGTGCTGCCTATCTAGTTCTCCTAGGTGCTTTCATATCAGGGGTCCTATTTCTAGCGCCGATCAGTTTTTGAATAATGAAATGATCTGGATTGTAAACAACTCGTCATTTCTTGGTAACAAAGAACTATCTCAGAACATCTTCCTACTAAATTCAGTTTTGAATCAGACGCTTAGGAAAAGGGACGTTCTTTCCTACTTGAACCTCACTTCAAATGGTCGTTTGTTTTGTTTTGAACGTTTGGAATCCTTTAGCTATATATTCTTTGCTTTCAATCTGGTATCTTCTTTAAGGGATCAACTTTTTAGCATATGCAACTGTTTCAATATTCTGGCCTGACTTCACTTTGTAACTGTCTACATGATACGAGAAAAGAGTAGCTCTTTTCATGCAAGATAGAGAAAGCGAAAGGCAAGAGAGAAATTAGATAAGGTAATACACTCTGAATAAAGAAAATGGTAGTTCAGTTAAACTTGCTCACCCTTAAACATTGTCTCTTTCATGATAAGAAAGCTTATATCTCAACACAGGGTTTGAAGAACTTATATTTGTTGGATTTTTGAAGAAAAAGAGAAAGAAAGATAATAGAAGCCAAACTCTATCTTATCTTCATTTGAACTCAAAATAATGACAGCCTTAAATAAACATAGAAATAAACTAACCTTCCTAAATACTAGCAACTAGGAGAAGAACATGGGAATCAAGAAAAAGCCTACTATCCCACTAATTTCACAACTAACTGACTAGATAAACATGGTCACATAATTAATAAAAACAATAATTTTGAATCAATATTCAACAATATTACCCATCGATTTGTTCTAGTAGTTTTGCCTTCTATTATACAATGAACCAGGCACTCTTTTAGAAAGCAAATATTTTTCCTGAAGCATAAAATAAAATGTTAACGCTGCAAGGCAAGGCTAGACTTCTTTCGTGGTGCAACTGCTGGTTATTTCTGTCAGAAACAAACTACAAACTGTGGATGACAATGGACCAAACCCTTTTTTGGTCTAAGCTTTATCGCTCAAGTCTGGCTTGATCAGGTTTTGATGATTTAATCGAATTTTGAACAAAAACGATGTTATTTTAATTATTGAAAAAGTTTTCTTGACCTAAATCAGTTCCAGTCAACCCGACCTAGTCCAAAATTCGATGAATTCGGATTTCATGCGTTGACCTAGATCAGGAGCCAAATTGCCATCCCCACTTTGAATTGTGCAAACAATCCCATTAATTCTCAAGTCTCTGCAACCCCACCATTCAAAATTTGATGGATCTTACATTGGTGATCTCATGCAAGTTGCTAACTGAAAACTCCTACCATGACAAGTGAAATTACAACAGTCACGTGAGTGCCTAAATAAGTTGTATCATCTTCTTAGCTACTTTCCTTTTCCTTCCAAGAATTGCGGCTCTCCGTAATCTAGGCCCACACATCCGTCATTTCTTACAAGTCATCATTCTTATATCGAGGTGCCTCGTAATATTATAGGTCACTCCAGAAACTTGGGATAAATATAATCTTTTTCTCTTTCTAGAGACTTACGCTTCAACAAATAGAGAAATCTCAAATTTGGTTTCTTCTTTAGTTAAACGACTTGAGAATTTAGAGGCAGCCGCGAATGCTACAGTGTGTGACTGGGAATTCTTTGTACGGCAATCTGAATGCATATGCAAGTAAAATTCCAATGGTTTTGTCACACCTTTTCATTGTCATAGAAATGCAATGGAAATAATTAATCAACAGTCGGAACAAAATGGGAAGGATAAACAAATTGATAGAAACCCGCAAAGGACATGCAAAGGATTGCGCAATCTAATTCAATATCTTTTGTTGATCCATTACACATTAGTAGAGGTCCAATAACTTGGGCTAAAGCTAAACGGATGAAAGAAGCTCTTAATGGATTGACTGAAGATGTTTGGGCTAAACAAACAACAATAGAAGTTGATTTGGGTTTGAAGAGATCAATCAACCCTATCACCTTAATTAATACATTAAATAGGCCTAATAGTTGTTTATCTCTTAATAGATTGACCGAAGATGTTTGCGCTAAACAAACAATAATAGAAGTTGACTTGGGTTTGAAGAGATCAATCAACCCTATCACCTTAATTCATACATTAAATAGGCCTAATAGTTGTTTACTTGGCCTGATTAGAAGACTATGTTATTTTGATGATTTTAGGAGATCTCTCACTTATTTGGGATGCGTCAAAGTCCACTTTCTATATTTCACTTTTAGAATAAGGTTTGAAAAGGCTTTCTAAATCTTAGGGATTTTCTTAGATTAAGGAATTCTTTAGCCTATATAATCATCATCTTTGTATAAGAATTCATATTGGATTTTTTTTACAAAATTGTTGAGGTTATTCACTTTATTGGTTCTTCGTTGAACGTGGAACTTATCAAGGTTATTCCTTATGGCACTCATTTGACTTATCACTCTACTAGAGTGTGGCATCAATGTCCTTCTTTATAACTTTGATTTGTGTTTCTTTAAACATTGGTCAAGGTTTTTCTTGAAAACAGAACTGATTTAGCTTTTCTGGAAATTCCTTTCAATAACTTGTATGTGGGTTCCAAGACCTCGATTTTTGGGGTTCATATGACAGACAATTTATGTCGTTTGGTTTATTGATACTTGAGTATTACTATTGATTCATTGTTATTTCACCATCAGGAAAATGAGAAAATATCTTTTAGCTCTATTGGATCAAATAAGATACCACAAATGACTTCATACCAAATTTGGTCAAAGAGGAAAAAGATAATTGGACATAATAGCTAATATAAACAAAAAAAGCTATTCAATCAAAGAATACTCTTTCCGAAATTGCTCCTTCATTTTGTTCCATGCTATAATGCTGGTGAATGGTAGGTAATATAACCAATCTTTGTCAATTTTTTTAAGAGAAGGGGAAAGACCTTAATTTGATTTGATCTTCAGTAATGCCATTAGGCTTCATTCCCATATGCACGACATGGAATTCTTAGAGAATGTTTGTATGGATCCTCACCTATAGTACCATGAAAAGTTAGTAACAAATGAATTAAACTAGATTTAATTCAAAAATATAATTTGCATCAAAATTAGGGAAAGTTATGCCATCAGGTTGTTGGTTTAATTTTGGTTAAGCTTGTTCTCATAGAGTTCAGTTGTTCACCATAGTTTTTGTCATTGAATAAATTAGAGCACTGCCTTGTTTTCGAATCTTTGTTTATTTCCTTAGCTTTTTCAAAGTATTTTACAATCTCCATATTATATTGTAAATTTACATCTTTTGAAGATCTTTTAATGAACATGCAATCTTATAATTATCTAGTAATGATACCAAAATTTGGTGGAATTGTCGTATGTTCCCCAAATTAATTCCTAAATTCTTTCAATTACAGATAAAAATGCTCTTTAGATAAGGTAGGTTTATACAATCTATTTCAACAGATGTTTCCTTTTTTGTTGATTGTATAAACCTACCTTACCTAAAGAACATTGTTATCTGTAATCAGTCTCAAAGTCTTTTTTTCTTTAGCAACACTTGATTAGTTAAATTAAGATGAATTATGCCAAGACCTCCTTGTTTCTTTGGTTGATGTACATCAGTCCACTCAATCTTTGCCTTTGATTCATTATCCTTGCATCTAGACCATATAAACTTTCTTATCATTTTGGTTATAACTTTAATGATTCCTCTTAAAAGGACTAAATAAAAAGCCCAATAAACACTAATGGATTTGAGTATTAAATACTATTTGAGCTCTGCTAGCTAAAGATAAGACCCTATGACTAATTAGTGATTATGCTTTGGGTCTTATCTAGTAGAGGCTTAAAGTCTCCACATTTGGGATTGGCTGAAGATATTGGTACAACATGGAATGTGATAGATGCAGAATTGACTATATTTATACACCCATATTTGATGTATTTTGCTTGATATTTTGTAATTTTATTATATTTATGGTACTTAATTTGCTCCAATTGTTTTTTAGGTTATAATTGCCTTTATGGACCAAAAGGAGAGAAATTTGGGTGAAATCATAGAACAAAACAAAGACTTGAAGTAAATGGGAAATACACAACTATGTATGTGTTCTTGTAAATCTCACAAAATGTGTAAAATTCAAATTAATAATTATTTTTAGAGATACAAGATTTTATACATGACTGTGTATCAGACCATGTATATCCCAGAAACCCTATAATTCGCTATAAAAGGACATAAGTAGAGGCAAAAGAAGGGGTAGACATTTGGAGATGATTTCAGATGTGGAGAATGACCATAAGGGACAATATTGATCCAGGAATGAGGAAAACACAAAGAAATCATTGAAAAATTTGTTAGAAATAAGATCAAACCTCTACCTTACAGGAATATTCGCTACGAGATAAAATGGAGATTTAGAATTATGAATTTGTTGTTTTCTATTCGTTTTTCTTTGTGTTTATGTTTGATTTCATTTTCTATCATTTGTAACTAAATTTCTTTAGTGTCTAGGTTAGATGAAACCTAGTTTTGTGATAATATGCAATTAGTTTGATTGATATATTGTGATTCGATTATGTGTTTAATATATGTTCTAATAAATCGAGAATACTAGATCATAATGTAATTTCATATATAGAGATTGATAAATCTTGTGTGTGAATAGATCTACCATGATTGAAAGAAGATGATTGAAATCCTAAAGATAGGATGACATAAGTCCTCTGGATTAGGGTGAAACCTAATATCGGAATTCATAAATTGGTAAAGCAATCCTATAAACTTTAACTTGAGTAATTTAGTTGATAAACTTAGGATTAGTTATTATTAGTCTCAAATGAGTTATTAGCATACCATAGGAATTTTCACGGTCCAATAAATCAATAAAAAAATTGTGTAATAAACGGTATTCGAAATCGAGACACCAATTCTTGATATTGATTATTTTTCTAAGTGATTTCTTATGTTTTTGTGTTCAATATTACCACCCTATTTTATTTTAATTGTTTAATTTTTATTTTCTTTAATTAAAAATCAAATTCAAATTCATAAACTAGATAATAGGATAACGGTAACTAATAGTATTCGTCGTCTTTGTGGGATCGACCCGTACTTACTAATGCTACCTACATCTTTGTCATTTATTTGCATTTATTTCATAATTGACTAACTCAGTTTAAATCAATTAAGTTCTTGACATCGTTGCCGAGGACTTTGATGCTAGGAATACCTTGATGTTATTATTCAAGTCATTATTTTATGTATTTTATTTTATTATATCTTATTATATTTCTGGCTTATTCATTTAGTTATCTTTTGAACTTCTCTATATTTACAGTGTGCTGGTGGTTTATTTTAGCAATTGAGATTTAACTTCATTGCCACAACTAATAATGGATGGATGGAGAAGACAATATTTTTATGGGGGCCAACATATGTCTTCACAATCTCTAAAATCACCATATTGGAAAGAGTTGTTTGCTCACATGTTTTCTGAAGCTCAACAGATGTTCAAGCCATGTTGCAACATTTGTGGAAGTAGTTACTATAATCATGAATGTTGGGCACTGATGGATTTGTATGAGTAACCAAACATGTATGACTAACCTCAAGATCCATCATACAAGAATAAGTATAATTTGGAGTGGAGCAAACCTAACGTATATGGACAGAATGATCATTCTCCAAATGAATGTGTACAATAAGAGAAACAATATGAAAGTATTACTGATAGACTAATGGAAAGCTTTGATGAGAAAGCAACTAGTTAACGTGAATTCAATGAGAGACTTTGATAGTGCATGTCAAATGCACTACAAAATTTACTTAACTTTGTACACTAAAAATTTATGGTTGTGGCAGGCGGGGATCGTATCCAAGGGAATGTTTGGTTAAGGATCGTATCCAAGGGAATGTTTGGTTAACTCTAGCAATGACAACAATTGATGTTAAGGAAACAAAAAGAGGGGTTTTGATTTGATGCAATCAAGAAGAAAATAAAATTAAACTAACGCAAGCAATTTGCTGAAAATTGTCAAAAATGATAAAAGTGATGAATATATGTTAAACTCAGTTCTCGGATCAATCTTGGACTGCATACGATTAAACACATTTCATTGTTATAATGCTTTCATGCCTCTCTTAAGACCATTGATTATAGACTAATAAGAAGTTTTGCTAATCCCAATTTTCCCTTAACGTTTGATTAATATAAGCACACGCCTTTTAGATTTAATTGGGTAGCCACATTATGAAATGAAAAATAGATCAATGTAGGTAGTAACCTCATAAGCTCGGGCTATCTAACCTAAGTTACGTTGTTCCTAATGATTCAAGGTCATTAGTGGCTACTAACGAATCTCAATCACAATGATTACATATTATATTTAAGATTATAGTAATGTTTTTATAATAAACAATTCAATGAGCGCATTAAGATCATCTTTACAATACCCAAGTCAATCAACATTGGACAATAATAACAATCCGAAAAGAGAGGTTTAAAATTAAACAATGGAAAAAATGTATGCTTAACAGTGACTCAAGGCATCGATTTTAGCTTCGAACCGATGTTAGAAAGTTTAGCCCTCCATCCTCTCCATGGTTCCCCAAGAAATAGCTACTGTCATCTTTCCTTTTCCTAAAACCCAGAAATGTGAAGAATTAATCATTTCTACCGTCTAACATAATGTATTTATAATGAAAACAAGGTTTTTGGGTGAGCTGCCAAAAAGTCACAGGCATAAATTGTAGTGTCACGGTCATACCTAGTTTCCATAGGAGGCTCACGGCCATGAGTCGTGATGTCATAGGGCCTATAACAATCTTACAACCATGACTAATTTTTCATCTCACAGCCATGACTTTGCTATTCTTCATTCCTCTTGGCACTTTCATATCTCCTCTTGCTCTAATCCATCTCCTTCTTGTTCTATGAAGAAAAATGAGTGTGAATCTCAAGAAAATGGCTAACGAGTATGCTTTCGACTCACTTTAGCTATTACGCTTCCAAATTGTACTTAAAATAAAATATGAACTAAAGTAAGTGTCTTAAGCATTTAGAAACATTAATCACTAAGTGTCATGGATTAAATGTATAAATAATTCAGCATATATCAAGTTCAAGAAAATTATCAAAATCAAAGTCACAAACCAAAAACACTTACTCATTTTCCATATTTCCTAAGAATAGATAGTCATAAGTAAAGATAAATAACTTTTGAAACCATAGCAAGAACTTTATGTTCAGTGCTTCTACTCATGATCAATCAACATTCATCACCTTTAGAAACTGAGCAATCTAGAGGTAGACCTGATCGAAATGTGTTTAAAGAAGATAAATCCATAGGTACACTCAAACACCATTCATGATCATTACATTCCACAAATTTGCATATCATTTCATTTCTCCACCACTAAGAGTCACATGTATAATCATAAATCAAAGAAATTTTTAAGTTTGTAATGTGAGCAAGGGTAAGGTGAGATGCATTTGGGTAATGTAGCATAAAAGCCATCAAAGCTAGTGAAGCAAAAGTGACACTCAATGCAATGTCAACCATAGAAGCTAGCATTCATTCAAAATTGGGTACCATCAACTATGGTGAATGCAACAACTATATTTCATAGTTTAAATTCAAACTCTCACACTATAAACTCATGAAGCATAACCTATTAGAAGGGATTACTCATAAAAATTGATGATAACAATACATTGAAACTACAAAGAGTGAGCCTTCCAAAACATCATCTGCCTCATATGCAACATACTCAAATCACCCATTCAATACAACTTTAGGAGAAGAAACTAATCATGAATAACTTTTCAAAACAATTGCATTTCTTTTTTGATACTTTTATTTAAACATTTTTCTTTTCTTTTTCTTTTTCCTTTTCCTTTTCCTTTTCTTTTTCTTTCCTTTTTTCTTTTTGTTTCTTAATAAAAAATAAAGAAGCTACATCAAATTTTGGCATTGTTGTTGGGGAGTGTGGTGATTTAATTTTTATTTTTGATTTTAGTTGGTGTTTTGTGTATATATTTCCTTATAATTGTTTCTTTTTGTTATTTGTTAATTTTTAAACGTTTGTTAGTTTTAGTGTATGGTAGTGATCAGACTCCTCGTAGAGAACTTGAGCAAATTGATTCGTAGATCGAGAGGACAATGCAGAGATTACAAAAAGAAGCAAGAACAACTTTAGAAGTAGAACCAGAACTTGAATCTGAAGATACAATGACAAATTCGAGAACATTGAGGGAGTTAAGTGCACCAGATTTAAAGCAAAGACCATTATGCATTACATTTTCAAATTTTATTGAACTTGTTACCTTTGAGTTAAAATAAGAACTAATGCATCTATTACCTAATTTTCATGGTCATGTAAGTGAGGATGCATATAAACATCTCAAAGAGCTCGATGTGGTTTGTCTGAGCATAAAGTCTCCCAGGGTGATGGACCAGATCATGTTAAGGGCCTTCTCGTTCCCACTCAAAGATTCAGGGAAGGATTGGTTGTTTGATTTACTAGTTGGGAGCATGAATACTTGGTTGAAGATAAAGAGACCGTTCTTGGAAAAATATTTTTCAGCCTCACAGATAGCAAGTATTCAAAAGGAGATTTGTGGAATCAAGCAGCATAATGGAGAGTCTCTTTATGAGTATTGGGAGCATTTTAAGAAGTTATGTGCTAGTTGTCGGCCTCACAACATACCAGAGTAACTCCTTATCCAATATTTCTATGAAGGATTACTACCGATGGAAAGGTGTTTGGTTGATGTAACGAGCGGTGACACATTTTGTAAAAAGACTCCCATTGAAGTCAGGATCTTACTTGAGTGGATGGCAGCTAACATTCAACAATTTGGCACTCATAACAATGTTCGACAAGTAGATGAGGTAAATAATTCATCTATTGAACATCACTTACATGAACTACTGTCTTTTGTTAGACATATTGTAGTTGGACAGGCCCAAGTAAAACAATGTGGAATATGTTCATGTTAAGTCAAAATGACTTCACGTTTAATAATTTTGTTGATAATCAAATAATAATAATGTTTGAAATAAATGAATTGTTTTGATAAGTTGTTAAGCATGCAGTTCCAAAGCACAGAAGAAGTTGAAAACACAGAAAAGTTTCAAAACACAGAAGAAGTTGCGAAACACAGGAAGAAGTTTCAAAACATAGAAGAAGTTGCGAAACACAGAAGGAGTTTCAAAACACAGAAGAAGTTGCGAAACACAGAAGGAGTTTAAAAATTTAGAAGAAGTTTCAAAACTCAGAAGAAGTTTGAAAACTCAGAAGAAGTTTCAAAACTCAGAAGAAGTTCGAAAACTCAGAAGAAGTTTGAAAACTCAGAAGAAGTTTCAAAGCTCAGAAGAAGTTCGAAAACTCAGAAGAAGTTTGAAAACTCAGAAGAAGTTTCAAAATTCAGAAGAAGTTCAAAAACTAAGAAGAAGCAAGTTGAGTTAGTTACAAAACTCAACAAAATAACGGTTTCTACAAGAAGCAAGAAGCAAGAAGTAAGGAGCAAGAAGCAATTATCAAGAATCAAGAAGTAGTTGGAGACTTAGGCTATAACTACTAGTCGTAGTTAAAGACTGAAAAACCTTTTTGCTTACAAGCGTTTATGTACAAAAAATTCTGTGCGATATACAAGAGCTAAAATTACTGTAACAAAAGCTCACAATATCTTTTCAGTGAGAGAAAGAAAAGGCTAAGAGCCTGGAGAGGCTAAGATAGCTGAAAAAAGTACTCAGTGTAAGAGACCTGAAGAGGCTCTGGAAGGGAGGAAAGAATACTTGTAATTTTGAAAAAGTATAGTGAAAACTCAGAAGAATTATGAGGACTGGATGTAGCCCAAGGTTTGGGGTGAACCAGTATAAAAATCGCATCGTCTATCTTCTAACTGTTTACTCTTAAATACTCTTGTTCATTTACAAGTTTATACGAGTTTTTTGCGATTTAACTAAGTACCTATTTGATATTCACTTAATACTTGAAAAAGTTTATTTTCAAGAGATTATTAAAGGTTTTGTGTATTCACGAAAAGATTGCACAATTTAACCCCCCTTCTTGTGTTCATTGTGAGTTCAATATTAACGTGTGATTTACTTTAGTTCAAACAGAAGCCATTCGAATAATGAGTGCCTAATATTAAGAAAGGGAAGTATGGAGTATGTGAATGCTATATGTAACATCCCGTTACCGATGTGAGGGCATATCGGTAATTTGGATGGCTTGAGCAGTGAGTGCATTCATGACTGAAT
>JANTNU010000003.1:18435690-18447962 GCA_024752395.1 Erythroxylum havanense
ATCAATTAAGAGTCAACACATGCATAAGCAGCTATGAAAATGCAGCCAATTTATAGTATAAACTTGGCTCAATCAGATCCTTCATACTTGAAATTTATTCTTTCTTCTTTTCCTTACAAAAATGCGTGGCTCTCCCCATTCGTATGACCCCTTTACTATTTGCTTCCTTTCTTATTGTTTTTATCTAGTTAAAAAGACCAATAAAGCCCTCCTTCTTAGTCTTTAACTATAGAAACCTAATTAATCTACCTAATTTGCCCTTACACCATCTTAATCTTTTTAATTCTAACAATTCATCAAAACTCTATTTTAACTAAATCCTTTCAATTAATTTCTATAAACCTTAAAGCGAATCAGGGTCTAACAGAGATGCTCTCTTCACACATATTCCTATGCATGGGCTTGAGAGCTTCTCTCACCCCTGTGCATCACCTCTCACAGCTATGAGAGGTTTGTCAGCACCATGACAAGGTGTGTCAAGGGTGTGACACACTAGTCACACCCGTGACACACACACTCATGAGTGTGACAAAGCTAATCACACTCACGAGTCCATTCGCACGCCCGTGAGAGAAAGGAAACCTATTCATCTAACACTAGTTTTAAACTATAAAATGTAATTTTTTGACGACTTAAAAACATTCATTTGGGACATAAACGAAAACCCTTCATTTCTCTTCATTCATTAACATTGACAGAGGAAATGGTGAGAACGACTGATGGTTAGAGCTTAAAGAAGGAGGTGGAAGGCTAAATTCCCAACTAAGGTTTAACGGTGATATTAACACCAAGTCACAATTAAGCTATTTTATCTTTTTAACATTGTTGTTATCTTTTTGGATTGTTATGTTGTTTGTCTTAATTGAATAAGGTTTTTTGTATGAATGATCTTAATACGCTATTTGGATTATTCTATTATGAACCTATTGCATAATGTTGAATGTAATCTATAATCATTACATTTGATGTTTGTTAGAACTTCTAATAGACTTGAATTGTTAATAACAACATAACTTAAGTTAGATAACCCGAACGTGTGAGGTTATTAGCTATATTGATCATTTTTCACTTCATAATACGACTACCAAATTGAATCTAGAGATCATATCCTAGGCTATTCGATAACTAGGTTTAATTAACAATCGTATCTTAATTAAACACAAGCTAAGGGAAAACTGAAATCAACAGAGCATACAGTTAGTCTTAGATCAATAGTTTGAAGAGAGGTGTGAAGACGTTAGGATGATGGGATATGTTTAATCATGTTTAGGCCAAGATTGAACCTAGATACAGACCTTAATTATATTCAACACTTTAATCATTTTTGATTGCTTGCTTTAATTTGTTCTTAATAGTTTACTTTTGCTTCTTTTTTTTCTAAATTGCTTAAAATCCCAAAATACCCCTCGTTATTTTCCTTGTATCAATTAATTTCATTATGGAAATTAACCAAACATTCCTTATGGATTAGATCCTAACTCACCACAACTACAAATTTTATTGTGTGGAGTCAGGTAAATTTTACAGTGCACTCGACACGTGCTGTCAATAGTTACTAGGAGCAATGATTTATCCTACGTCTTCTTAAGTTTGTATTTTGAATGAGACTTAAATTAAACTCCATGTTATTTTAATTTTGTCAAGCTCAGATTAAGTTAATATATTTTTATTCATCTTTTAAAAATATTTACATTTGGAATATTGTGTGTGAGTTTTGAGTTGGGGAAAATTCTACCAGACACTATTTCTCTTATGATATTAGGCAAAGAAGAGACATTATTTGAAGGCTTTACTCAGGTTTAATGTAAACCTGTATTAAAGCTTTAAGGGAAATTACAAAGAGCAATAAAGAGGAGATTTGTTAGATGTAACTTCTCCAAACTACTATAATGTTCAACCAAACTTGTCTATCTTTGATAATGACTTATATCGAAATCCATTAGTAAGTATAAATGATACTGAGACTTCCCCTATTAAAAAAATGGCCCTATTGTTGGACCCCGAATTTTTTTATTTATTATTGATTTATTTTATTTTTTGTTTTAGAGTTGAGTCATTAAATTAGCAAGTATGAATAGAGATTAGAAAATTTGAATGAAGTGTTAGAATTAAGTTAGCTTAAGTAGTTAGTAAGCTTATATTAAAAGAAAGAAGGGTAAATATGGAAAGCCTAATTTAATGAGGGGAAAAATGGGGAGAAAGACAAAACAAAAGAGGGATGGAATTAGAAGAATAAGAAAGAAGAAAAGAGGAAATCATGAGAAGAAAATAAGAGAGGAGAAAAACGTTGGGAAGAAAGAAAGAAGAGAAGAGAGTCGTGAGAGAAGCTAGGGAAGAAGAAGAAAATGTGGAAAGAGAAAGAATCAAGCTTGTCTAAGGTAAGTTTATCTTTCTAAGAATCAAGCTTGTCTAAGGTAAGTTTATCTTTCTTTCTTGATTAGGTGGAGAAAGAAGTAGAGAATAGGTGTGTTGAAAGAAGATGAAACCAATTTGATTTTGGATTTCTAAGCTAAGGTTTTAGTTTTTTAGCCTAGATGGACTATGGGTAGGTTAGGTTTAAATTAAATTTTAGCATTTTTTTGATTCCTGAAGTTTTATGAATTTTTATTTGAATATGGATTAAATAGAAATTAGTTTATTTGAATGGAATCAAGAAAACCTTACTCAAGAGTAAGAGGAAAGGCAATATTAAGCTTGTTTTTTTCAGCAAAATTAGGTGGGTAATCTATTTATAGTTGTTATGTGATTAGGAAAATTCTTGCCTATGTGTGTATATGTGGTTTTGCTTGAAATTGAATTGATGTGACTTGATTGGAAATGAATGTTGCTTTGTGATTATGTTATACCTTGAAAGAGGTTATAACATTTTGAATTAAATAGAAAGGGGAAAAAGCATAAGAGTTACGAAAGCATGATGAGCATGAAAAGTATGAATGTGTGTGAAATAAGTTAAGCATTGAAATTTGATTGTGTTTGGGCAAGAGAAGAACGTTTCGTTAGTAACGTGTACATTGACCTATAGCCTTCTCCTAACTGCCCGCTTGAGGCCACTAGATCCTGAAAAATCGAACTCGTTTTGTTCATGGTGTAAACTTCAGTTTCTCTGTTTTGTTCCACGGAACTCTTGAGCCATTTGTTGTGCATTGCATCTTTGAATTGTCAAGTATGATGCATTTGAGTGTTATGTGTTGTAAGTTTTGATCCTAATTGATTAATGCTTGAATTGCTAGAATAGATTAAGAATGCTTGAATTGCTGGATATATCTACGTGTATATGCTTGAATTTGTGACTAATTACTGATGGCTATAAATATATTATCCATAGAGCTTTGTAGCTCATCCCATATTTTCACTCCTTAGGTGCAAAACAAGATGAGTGTTGAACCTTGCAAGGCATCAGAAACTTGCAAGGCATCAGAAACTCCAAGATATTGGAGACTTTTGTAACTAAGTTAGTGACTAGACCTTTGAATAGCTTTATAAGCATATCAAACATTGAGCATCCAATGTGTTTTGTATCTTGTGTTAAATCTTTGATGAAATGTTCGTATGTAATTAAAACTATGTATGAACTTCATTTTGATTTAGAAATGAATGAAGAATTGAAGAAGTTTCCAATGTGTATGATCTTATTTATCTTGTAGTTGTACATTTCTTATTTCAAGTCTTCATAGGTGTAGAAATTGAGTTTTGATTTCAAGGAAAAAGCTGGATTAATATAGATGGAATTAGATAAAGTTGTCTTCTTAGAAGTTTTATATTATCTTTCTAGCTTTCCAATGATATATAGTATGAAATTTTTCGACATTGGAGTTGGGAGGTATAATTATTAGAAAATTGTGATGCTGAATAGGGTGGTATTTCGGGATAGCTACATTTATTGGAAAATTTAACCCTTTTAGAGGCAAAATATCTTTTTGGAGTCTTCATAGAAGTTGTAGGTCTAGAAGTCTTCTTCGAAACAGTGTTTGAATAACATTAATTCAATATTTCTAGTGAAAGTTATGTCTTTTTTTACCAAGATAGGTTGGAGGAAGAAAAGAGAAAAGCATCGTCGTGATCGCGACTCTACGAAAATTTCGCACAAGCATCGTCGCAATCGCGACATTGCGGGTGAGCATGACCCATAGGTCCCCGTCCCTGTCACCCCCTCCCACCTAAACATGTTTCACTCTTTTAGCCATAGCTTTGTCATCGAACCTCTAAATGACCTGATTTTTGAAGCAATAATTTTCTAACACATTCTTTTATCTCTTCATAAAAAATTTATAGATTTTAGTATTAATTTGAAAATTTTTGGTTGAATCAAAGTGACGGGATTGGTTGGAAGAATATGAGTTGGATATGTTTACTGAACATGCTTCAGTATTTTAGTGATATCTTGATCGTTAGAGCTCCAAATGTGATGATTCTTATCTCTAAATAAACTAGAGACATAGAGACACAAATTATTTGAGGAATTAAATTGTAATTCATTCCCTAAGACTTTCAATTTCTGGAGTGAAGTTGGGTATAGTGAACTATTTCAGTTTAATAACAGTCCAAAATTGTTTGGGCCATAAATTTCTGATTTTTGAACCAAATTGAATGATTTTGGTGTCATTAGAAACTTAATACAATGGAGAACAAATATTACAATGAAGTAAAATTGAAATTCTAGTTGGAAGTTTCCCAAAATCTGTTCTGAAATAGAAGAATAAGTTTGCTCACATTTTGTGACTCTGAATGTTGGGCTCTAAAAACGGAGTCCAAGGTAAATATAGATAAGTTACATCAAGTAAAAACTAGAAGGGAGGAATCACTTGGCTTAGAGTTCGTGTGAGCTTTGATACAACTAGTCTAAATATGAGGGGCTTACCATATAATAAGACTATGGTAGTTGAAGCAAGCTCTCAAAATATCTAAGAATCTCCCTCCTTATCCTCAATAGTAATGGATATCAATGGGTAGTTAATTAGGGAATTTAAGGTTAATAATGGGAGAAAGTCAAGAAGAAGGAATAAATATAAGAGATATAAACCCAAACCCCTTAATATATCCATAGTTTCATTAAATGTAAGTGGCATTAATTTCCCTAAAAAACAACAGTTTTTAAAAGACTTTATTTTGAAGAATAAGCCTCATTAAATAAAGAGAACTTTGAATTAATGTGTAATTAATGGTCTTCCTTTTGTCAAACTACCAAAATAATCATTATGGTTGTAACTATAAAGTTGTTACAACCATCGTGATTATTCTTTAGACTAGTGATCAATTCATGCATCATGATGTACATTTCATTTAAGATAACACAATCATTATAGTTTACTATGTTTATAGTTCTAATTTTGATTTTAAGAGGAACTTGCTTTGGGATAAACTCCAATGAATACACTTCATAAATTATGGCCCTTAGGTGATCATAAGGGATTTTAAAATTTCTCATTTTATGTCAAAAGAAGATGGTTATATATATTTGGAAATTTCACATCTAACTTTATAAGGTGTGTCAAGAAGCTAGGTGTAACTAACTAAGGTTAAAGGTTGTTTCTTCACCTAGAGTAACAATCAGAGTGAAAGATGGCATATAACAAAGAATTTAGATAAGCCACTTATAAATGAAGAATAGATCTATAGTTTCTTTGAGAGAAAATATCATTTTTTGAATCCTAAATTTTCATATCAATCCCTAATCATCATCCAAATCATCTTTATTAAGTGCAAGAGGCACTTCTCCATTAGGTTTAATAAATTCTTAGCATAGGAAGAGGGCTTTAGTAAAGAAATCATAAGAGGAATTTCATATATAATACAGGGTCACAAGGGTTTTATTTGTATGAAAAACTTGGGCCTAATTAAAGAGGAACTCCGTAATTTAAATCAAAGAAAAATATGCAGCAGTACTTATAAGAATGTTTTAGTTACTAAGGATAATTTACACAATGTTCAGTCAGAGGTGTATAATCATACAAATGATCTTCATTTGTTAAATAAGGAGAAAAAAAGCACTATATGCCTACTCCATTACCATATGAATTCATAATTCTCTTATCCAGAGTTTAAAACACCATATTTTTCATAATTTAATATTGGTAAGAAGGAATTCTAATAATATATGCTCCTTAATAAATCGTAATGGCAGCTTGGTGACTTCTTGAACTGATTTAAAAGATGATGTTTTAATCTTTAAGAATTTAATAGGGAAACTTAGCTCAAGTAACGCCTCTGTGTGAATTCTTAGATCCTTTATCAATAACCAATTTTTTTTGGTGAATTAGAGATGTTATGATATCCTTTTAATGCTTAGGGCATTGAAATTATTGTTTTTGAGTTAAGCCTTGATAAGTCTTTAGGCTTTGATGGATTTAATATATGTTTCTTTCAAAAAAAATTTTGGCTTATGTAATTTTTAAATTATTCATAGAAGGTAGCTAATCAAGGAGATCAATAAGATTTTTTTATGTCTAGTTCCTAAAGTTTCCAACCTAAGCTCTTTAATGAGACTATGCTAATTTCTTATTGCAATTTTTTGTATGAAATCATTTCTAAATTATTAGCTTCAATATTGAAAAGATTTCTAAAACCAATAATCAATGATACTTAAGGTGCATTTACAGAAGAAAGATTGATAGGTGACAATGTACTACTAATAAGTTATTTAAGGGATATTTAAGAAATGATTCTTCTAAACCTTTCCTTAAATGTTGATTTCCATAGGCATATGACTCAATTAGTTGGAATTTATCCTCCAGTTGATGGAAGTGTTTAGTTTTCCCCGAGAAATTTAAGAATTAGGTCAAGATATTTATATCAAACACTTCATTTAGTATTTTAATTAATGGTGAACCAAATTAATTGTTTATGGGAGGAAGGGGGTTAAGGCAAGAAGACACCATCTCTCCATATATGTTCATCTTATATATGGAAGCTTTAGAAGGCTGGTTAAACACAAATCCTTGCTACAAAATATCACAGATGGTGCAAAATTCTAGGTTTGTTTAGTCTTTAATTTGTTGATAATTTAATCCTTTTTTAAGAACTTGTGATAGATCAGTAAGCATTTTAATAGCCTCCATTCATACTTTTAGAGTGATTTTTGGTTTGAAAAATCAATAGAAATAAAAGTCACATTATCATTTCTTCCAATGCTCACCACCATATTGATTTGCCTTTAACCATGTTTGGACTTCAAATCAATCAATTTCCTTTCACTTACCTTATGCCATGCATTTCCACAAGGAGGCATCAATTTAGATTGTCTCTCTAATAAATTGAGAAGGTATAAAAAAAGTATGAGTAATTAGATCAATGTTAAATTTACTCCATATATACGAGTCTTGTTTTTCCCCATCAAAGGGTAAAATAAATCAAAAAAATTGAGGGTTGTTGTCGCAAGTATATTGTCATGGAGAGTTAACAAGAAGTATGTAAGCTTATGAAAGAATAGGGACTAGAGATCGACCTAATCAATATTAGCAACAAATTTTTGATGGGGAAGAGACTAGAGATTGCTAAAGAATAAGAACTCACTTCGAGTTAGGTGGATACACACTATTTTTTAAAAAGGAAGAAGTTTATAAGAAATTAAGAACAAACCCTACTTCTTATGTTTTTTAAATGAATTATTAAAATCCCTTGGGGAGCTTTAAGTTCAAGGTTGGTAATGTTGAATTAGCTTCTTTATAATTCAATATCTAGAGAAAGGTTAGACCCTTATGTAACACTCAGAATATTCCATCATTCTCAAATAAATTTCTAAGTAGTGTTAAAATAGGATTATTATTAGCTCAAAATAATGGCCAAACTATCTTGATGAGCTTGGGCATATCTTACTGGGCTACAATCCTAAACAAAAGAGGGAGGATGTTTACTTCTAACTTAGGCAATCATCTGATAAATTTAATAATAGCTCCTATAGAGAGATTCTTAGAGGTAGAGCACAAAATCAAGAATGATGCAAAGTGGTATGGAGAAAAAACTCATTGCCTAAGTTATAATTCTTCTTGTGGTTGGTTGCTAGGAACAAGGTAGCCAATTTTGATAGACAACTTTTTCAACCTCATCAATAAGTACTTTTTATACAATGATAACTTTAAGACATTGATGTATATGCTCTTCAATTCTAAATTCTCATTAGATATCTGAAAACGTTTGTCTTATTTATACCACCTTAATAAATATGGTCTCAACTACTCAAAGTTCTTGACATGGAAGCAGTCACATAGGAACTTATCTAACAGAAATAAAGTCATGTTTAAGATAGCCTTTGGTTTATATATGTATTGTATTGGAAGGAAAGGTATGACATTTGTTTTCAAGGAGTAGAAAGTCTCACATTTATTATTCGAAGAGAACTTAATATATGGATTAAGGATAAACATTTAAAAATAAAGAGGCTAGAAGTAATAATGATATAGCTATAAATGTGTGGAGACTAAATGTAGATCACATTTAAAGGAGGACAAGGGTGACAGACCCTTTTCTTTTAGAGGAAACTATAGAACATCACATGATTGAAACAGAAAAAGCGGGTGGGAGTTATTTAAAATTGGAGATAGTCATCGGCTTTTTTTTAAGGGAAAGTGAGATAGTCATTAGTTTTTCTATCATTGAGGAGACGATTTAGGTTTTAATCACTAGTGGTAGCATTTTTACTTATAGGAGAAGTTAACTACATGTTTTTCATGCTTGCTATATGTTTAGGGGAATTAGTATAGATTGATGCTGATTGTCTTATCTGTCTATATCTTTAATAACTATATAAACTTTCTCTTCATGTGTTAATGATATTCTTTACATATAAAAAAAGAGTTCCAAAATTAAGAATTAAACATTATTAATTAGTTCCCATAAATTTTAAATGTAACAATTTAGAGGTATATCTTTTTAAATTTTGTTTTTGGTATTAGTGTCAAATCTTTTAATTATTTTATGCACTAGTAATATAAGAATCACATATATTTTAACTCTTTTTTAAGAAAACTTCCTAATCTATAAAATTATCATAAAACTCCTTTTACTTTCAAATTCTTTTATAAAAATCTCCTTTGAAACTTCTGTCAAAATTGTTAACATTAAGGCACACTTTTCTCCTAGGAGCATACGTAGATCAATAAGAAGTTGATATGATTGGTTCATCTCAATATGACTCAAATTACTTTATCTATGATACCTCTAAATGAAATCCAAACTATTTTGTCTCTTTTACATGAATTTTTACTTAATACCAATGGTCATTTTCTTTTATACATGATTTTTAACTAAATAATTGTAGTCATTTTCTTTTATAAACGAGATGAACCATTCATAATAATTTTTCATTAATTCACATGTTCTTCTGCTAGTAACGTGTATCTCATCATTAACTCTTTTAATGACAATCTCATAGAATAAGGTTTTACGAAAAATTCAAAACTAAAAAGAAGTTTTTGATAATTTTAAAGTCTAAAGATTATTTTAAGAAAAGCGTTAAACTATAAAGGAACTTCGTATCTTTATACTAATTTTATTTAGGTTTTAGAATTATTTAAAATACTCAAAGTTGTAAAACAAATTTTAATTAAGAAAAAAAATTAACATATTATAAAGTACCCAACCTTTTGGATTTTTTTCAATTTAGTGCTTAAGCTTTTAAACTTTTCAATTAAATGACCAACATTTTATTATAATCTTAACAACTCAATTCAAAATCTTTTCTGCCTATGATATATAGGTATCCACTTGGAAAATTAATTGCAAACTAAACATCCATATGAACTAAAACACCTAACACCACACATTGAAATGGTTTTTTTGGTCCATGTGGATGATCAGTTGGTGATAGATGTATGTTTGGCCACATTTATACACCTATATTTGATGTATTTTGCTTGATATTTTGTACTTTTTTGTATATTTGATACTTAATTCACTACAAATCCATTCATATGTGATAATTGCCTTCACAGACCAAATTGGGAGACATTCAAGTTCAATTGTGGCATAATTGAAGATTTGAAGCAATTGGAAAATACATGGCTATGTATATGGCTGTGCACATACCTCAAAACATGTAAAATCATGATTTTAAGTATTTTTAGAGATACACGAATTGATAAGCGATCGTGTATGTCCCAAAAATCCTAGAATTTGCTATATAAATATTTGAATAGAGGAAAACAAGAGGAGTAGACATTAGGAGGCATTCTAAAATTCTTAAAGGTGACTTAAGGGGTAATTTTGGTTCAAAGAAGTGGAAAAAATGAAAAAAGAATTCTCGAAAGATCCATCGAAATACAATATGAAACCTTTACCTTACAAGAATATTCGATAGAAGACAAACATAGAGATTTAGAATTATGAATTTGTTTTTCAATATTCGCTTTTCTTTATGTTTATGTTTTATTTCATTTCCAATCATGTGTTACTTACTTCCTTTGGTTTGTAGCATGTTTTAATTTTTTATTTGTTGCAATTGGTTTAATTGATCTATTGTGATTTGATCATTTATGTAATATATGTTCTAATAGATCTAGAATATTGGATCATAATCTGATTTCATATATAGAGAATGAGAAATTTTTTGTATGAATAGATCAACCATAATTGAAAGGAGTTAACTACAACCCTAGAGATAGGTTGACATAAATCCTCTATATTAGGGTCAAACCTAATAATGAGATTCATAAATCAGTAAAGCAATCCTATAAACTTTAACCTTAGTAGTTTTGTAAAAACCTTAGGATTGGTTGTTATTAGACTCGAGAGAGCTATTAACATACCATAGGAATCTCCACTATCTAATAAATGCATAAAAAAAGATCAACTAGTTAAGGGTTTTTAGGGGGATTTGAGACCTTGATTTCTTAATTCTCTATTCAATCTTACTACCTATTTATTTATTTGTTATTTTTTTCTTTAGGATAAAAATCACAATCAACCTCGTTGACTAGATAATAGGATAACAGTAACTACTAGTAATCATTGCCCTTATAGGATCAACCCATACTTACTGATACTAGCTACAACTATATTATGCACTTGTAATTATTTCATAATTGACTAGGAAAAATTTAATCAGTTGGCAATTGGTTTTTCATGTAGATGCCTAGATATCACAGACAACAAAGATTATATTAGTCAAATTAGCAAATATTTTTTGAAGAAAAGGATTAGTTTTATTGAACAAAATTGTCACAAGTAAGTGTAGTACAATGGGAAAAACAATTACATTGAAAGAATAATGAATACACGCCCAAAATAAGAGGTCACAGATTGTTATTTGCTTCAGTTCCTCTTAACTAGATGATTCCTTAAAAGGTTTTGAGTTCAGGGCTAATTTTATGCTTATGGTTATATATGTTGAGATGTGGTCTAATTTTATCCTATGTGATCTTGATGAACTCTTATACTTTATGGTTTTTGATTGTGTGGATTTTATTTTATTTTTTTGTTCCATACACTGTTGACAAAGTAGGATAGCGCAATTTGTATGAACCATTTGACCCATTTTAAGATATTTATGATATTTTGACTTTATTGCATGATATCAAAACATTTAGATGGAGGATTTGTCACTCCACATGAAGCTATAATATTTCTCCATACTTTGTTAAATTATGTGCATTGAAAAAAGAGTTTGTTGCATAAATTGCACTAGTTTGGAATGCACATATATTTTCCAAGCCTATCAAGAGTAAGGAATTTGAGCTTAAAAGCAATCCATAGTGTGTGAGCTGTTTTGGGACAATGATCTTTACATTAGATTGTTTCGTGCCATCCAACATAAGGAGATGTTTCTTTTTAGAATGTTTTGCATGATTGATTTGTGTGCGTCTTGGATGGCTCCAATCTTCATACGGCTTGATCCTCTTACTAATCTAATATGAAGTTTTTGACGAAAGTGAGCATAATTGATGATGGAAAGTTGTTTAAGGTGTGACTGAGGGTTAAGATTGCATCTGCTACATTAGCATTTAGTTTGATGATTCCTTTTAGAATAGCTAGCTTACTTATTTGGGTAAAAGGACCAAAAAGAGTCCGTGAATCTTGCCAGAAGCTAGTGTTCATTCTATCTTCTACATGTATTTCACAAAAATTCCTTACTATATTTTAGTGGTGACCCATGAATTGCATTATGATGAGGAGTTTTGAGTAATTCTGAAGTTCCATAAGAATTTGTCTTTGAAATAGTATTCATGTTGTAGCATCCCCTTACCGTAGGGTACACATCGGGACTGTAACATCCCATCTCCTATAGAAAAGGGTATTTTGGTAAATTGAGACAGGTTAGGAATATTGAATTATATCTCGGC
>JANTNU010000003.1:18448820-18460626 GCA_024752395.1 Erythroxylum havanense
GCCCTCCCTAATAAGCCCAAGCCCAAAACAAACTTTAAATCCCCTAATTAACTCAATTTAAAGCATAATTACATAATTATCACATGTCATGCTTAATGACATCATAAAAACAATTCGGGGCCTAACACTAACACTTGTGAAAGTGTAGATAAAACTTTTTTTCATTATTACTGATCAGGCCTAACATCCTTTTGAACATTTTTAAAGCAATGATTAAAGTTAAAACTAAGTTGGTATTAACTTTAGAGAAGAGAAATACATTGTATACAATGGTGAGGTTGAGGATATTTAGTTTCTTGCATTTAGCATGGAATCTAAAATGCTGAATTATTTCTGTAACTCTCTTTAAAATCTTGTTTATGACTTCCATTATCAAAGAGAAAAGATAAGGGCAGATTGTATATACCTAATTGACGCCTCTTATTATCAACAATCGATCAGAGGGTGCTCCACTAACTAACACATTAATTGAGATAGTAGAAATGCACTGGTGAATCCAAGGTGTTGAAGTTGTTTAGAAACCCTAAAGCTATCATAATATTGATGATGAAAGTCCAATAAACAGTCATAGGCCTTTTGCAAATCAACTTTGATTGCACAATTCTTTTGACCTCTTTTCGTAGTTTAGTGTTTCAATAATTCTTGTGCAATAGTTATGTATCTCTAATGCTTCTGCTAGGGATGTATGTTCCTTTTGCCTAATTAATATGGTTTGGAAAAAACTGCTTCAACCTTCAACAAGAACCTTTGCAATGATCTTATAGACCATTTCGTAACATGATATAGGCTTATAATCATTAAAATTTATGAAGGTTATATTTATTTCCTTCAACATTTTACTTTTGGTGAAGAATTCCATGATAGCATCAATAACTAGTTGGCTTGTAATCAACCAAGTTTTGTGGAAAAATGTGCATTAAGGCCATCAAGAACTAGAGCCTTATGGGATTTAGGATTTTTAGAGATGTTTTGATTTCAATAATGGAGACTAACTCTGCTAAACTAAGAATTTCAAAAAGATGGAGCTTATCTTGCAAAATCTCCTATAAGAGTCTTGTTTTGGAGTGACTATTAGAAGAGAAACTCAATAATTTGGAAAATTGACTCCAAAAAGTGTTGAGGAGTTTATTTTGAAGTAAGCATATTTCCCTTAAAGTTGATGGACACAATATGGTTGACAACTTTCTTGGAAATAGTGGATTTATAGAAAAATGTGGAGTTCTTGTCACCATGATTTAATCAGATTACCATGGATCTTTGCTTCAATAGAGTGTACCCAAAAATAACTACTTAGGAGAAGTAGTGTAGAGCTAGTTGTTTTTTAATTTCAAGATCCTTAGAGAGGGGATTTGCATAAAGTTTTATTTTAGCAATGTTAGAACATTCTTAGCAATATTTACTAAATGTGCATTGCCTATATTCTACTTGTAGATGAGCTTTACTACTCCTTAACACTGGCTAGGATCTTGAGAAAAAGTGAATTGCTTTGTGCCTTGAGCTAGAATGCTCAACTTTTATCCACAACTTCAAAGAAACATTCAACATGTTTTTAGAAAGTCATTGACTATAAAGGGGAATTTGATAGGATTTGCATATGAGGATAAATGAACCAAAATAGGTGTGTGATTTGAGGAGCTTGTATTAAGGAAAAAAAGAATCTGAGTGGGTAAATTGTTAAAACCAATTCATATTGCAAGAACTAATGTTTTGAAGTAGGTTGCAAATGTTATAAAAAGATGTTAGTCACTTAATTGAAAATTTAAAAGCTTAGATACTGAATTAAAAAGATTTCAAAAGGTTAGACATTTTAAAATTTGTTATCCCTAAAAAAATGATGCAGAAGACAAAAATAAAATTGATCGTTAATCTCTTTGACTTGTATGTTTTTTTTATGGAAGATATATTTTAAAAAGATTTAAAACTTGATTAAAAAATTAAAAATTGGCATTAATATGAAAAATTAAAAAAAGTATTGATGAATCATCATTCTCAAATGTCATTATATTACTAGGGACATAAAGACAAAGTAATTCAGTGTTTAATTAATGTGTAGCGTATAAGATATCAAAACAATAAATCAGACCGTTGAAAAGAGAAAGAAGTGTTAGTTTCCTTAGACAACAATCTGCCTTCAAAATCTCTTGATGACAAGTTTTCAATCTAAGAAAGAATAATCAGCTTGTCCCAGTAAGTACAGAATGTGCTTTAATATATTTATGCATAGATGATAGTCTTATTGAACAAGAGAGTGTTATGAATCCTCAAATTTTGGGTCCAATAATCACTGCCGTGCGCTCCTGCTGCATAAGGTGGAGCTCAATTTGGGGCTTCCAATTGATACCAGTAGAATTTAAGTCTTTCTTGGCTTCCACAGTTGCAGCAAACAATAACAAATGTGTTTTCTCCGAACTGTAGCTAAAAGCAATTCAGATACCTGGCAGAGGAAGCTGCAGGTTTCTTCTTGTTTTGTCCTTTAAATCCATTTCACATCAAATTTTTGCAAAATAGTGCAAGAATAGAGAATTGGCTCACCTGTATCATGTAAATGTTGTTTCTTGGTAAAAAGCAACATGCAAATTAAACATACATGTCATATTATATAATATGTACCTACTGTTGCAAGTTGTAATAGGTTGGATGGTAGATTGTTACTCAATCCCACATTTATTGAGCTTCATTAAGCTTATACAATATCAACATCTAAAAGACTTATATAGGCTGTATTGAATTGAGTTTAAAACCAAGTAGAATTCATGGAGTAAAATAATGTGTTATAGCTTTTACTCATTGTAACATATTTCAGCCAGATAAAAATTGTAAATAAATGTCTACTTCTTTAACAACAATAGCAACATTTTAGTAGAAATTTCAGTGAACATGAGTTCTGAGAAGATCCAGAAGTATACACCCTTGTCTTAACTAATTATATTCAATTTTTAAATTTAAATATGATTATATTAAAATAAGACTTTAAAGGGCAATAGTGTGGAAGTAGAAGAGCGTGGAAAAGGAAAAAGAAAGGAGGACAAAGTAGGAGAAGTCTTATTATGTTGACATTGCAATGTCTATGCGGTTGAAGGTGGCGAGGGGTTTTACGATGCAGACGAAGAATCTTGATAGGTTAGGATGTTAAGCAACAATAACGTAATGACAAGTCTATAAAGCAATCGCAGGTGGTGAACAAGAACAACTTTTTCTTCTTAGACTAAAGTCTGCGCTGCTGGTTGATATGAGGAGCTTTTAGAGTACATGTCGCGTCTTGAAAAAATTGGATTTCAACTCCTAATGCAGCATGTCGGCATGAAAGTATAAGATGATCACTCGATCTGTAACCCAACAAGAAGGATATATATTGAAGAAGCGAATCCAATCTGCTCCAAAGAATACCTATATAGAATGGCTTCTAGCTAGGCAAATTTAATACGACGATCACGCTAATTGGATAGTCAACACAAGTTAGGCTCGTCACTTGAATATCTGAAGACAAACTGCGAGACTTTTATTGCTATAGTATTCTATATTGACTAAATATGAATATGTTAAAGGGTTTATAAGTGGTAAAGATTAACTATCTAAACAACTAGTTCTAATTATTTGGATAATGGTTGACCTAAGGCTATTTCTTATTAATGGACTCTACACTTTGCTCATATTAAAAATTTAATATAGTATCAGAGCAGGTATGGTCCAGATTATTAATTTCTCAGTTGTCCGTCTGGATGTCCAGTCCCAGCAGCCTAATCCGGTTACCACTGCGTATATTTCAAGTAGCAATTAGATATCCAGTCCCAGTTGCACTTGAGGAAGAGTGTTAGAGTATTCTATATTAACTAAATATGAATATGTTAAAGGGTTTATAAATGGTAAGGGTTAATTAACTAAATAATTAGTTATAGTTATTTGGACAATAGTTAACCTAAGCCTAATTTTTATAAATGGACTTTACACTCTGCACATATTAAAAAATCAATATCTATCACCCAAAATGACTGCTTAAAACATGATTCAAATGAGAGGTATTGACGTGAGACCAAGGGCACCACATGGATATCTTCGGCAAAATCTTCCAAAAAAAATGTTTTTTTTCTGTTCCCTCACTATGTCGATCCTTGTCTTTTTTCCGCTCTTTTCTTTTTTCAAAAATTTGACTTAAATAAATCAATGAGAAGTAAACAAACAAGAGTAGAACCCTAGTGATAGTTTTCTGGAAGTAAAAAATTTTTGATAGGTTTGAGTTTAATTATGCCGCTTTTGCTATGTAATTTGCGTCAGTTTTAAGATTTGAAAAGTGAATTAAACAGATATGTTGCGCTCCTAAATGGATTCCTTACTTGTTGAATGAATCATCTGCCACGCAATTTAATTAATTATATGACCGATCGTATCATGGATTAAACAAATTTTGGTTTTTTTTTTTTGCTTTTAATTTTGCATTATTGGTGTTTAAAATAAAGTTGTGTTCATATACATATATGTATGATGGAATGGATCACCTACTAAGAGTCCAAGAAACTGGAAAGAAATATTTCAGATGTTTACAACGCCCAATATTTGCACCTTTTACCAATTTAAAATACATGATGAGTAGGATATAGGACAACAATAATGTTCATCTCAAATTTCGATAAGAAGATTATGTATCCGCCAACTTCTGTCCATTAGTTGCCCAAAAATAATAATGTTTGTCCGATATACAGACGGTATGTGTCGTATATATATGGATCGGTTTCACGACTTCCTGCTTCCCATATCGAGCAACATATTAGAGAGGGAAAAGATAATCCAGATTGATTGAAAAGGACTGTGAGTAAGCAACTAGGAAGTTCCAAAGAATAGAACAATACTTTTGTGGCGTTGGGACTATGTCCCAACTTAGATCACAAAACCCTACTGGTTGGATACTGAGAGTAACACTTCCATGATCCACGGTAGGTCCAGGGTAAATGATGCTCAGGAAAGCCCTAAGCTACACATGGGGACCATGAACTTGTATATTTCCTGCCCTTCACACAACATAATCAGCAGAAGCGGCATACTTGTAGGGTAAGCCCCTGTCTTGATTGCTCCCAAGGTACAGATGTCTTCTAGCGTAGGTTTAATTAATGCTTCATGATATAAAGGACGTTGGTGGGTTTGGTTGCTCCAACTCCTTGCTCTTGATTACAATGCTAAAGACACTCAGGAAAAAAGTGCACAAAACCCTCAATAAAGCTCTATAATATATATTTAGGTAGCACATTGAGAGCATTCGTACCCTAAACTCTCAGCCAGTGATAAGTTATAAAGTCTCTTCCATGTGGAAGGCTGCAGCTTTTTGATCAGAAATAGTAAGTGATCAATAGTATAATTGTCGTTTGCTTCAAAGTTAGAAAAAAACAAAAGCAGTAAATGTTGGGGCAAACCCTATATATTGAATTCCATCCTTTTCTAAATGGTGTTAGACTATTCATTCGTAACTGTTTTGATCTTTGCTACAAAGAAGCATAAATATGAATATGAAGTTTTCACCTTATCTACTAATTTATCAATATCTGGACATTGAAATGGGTTGAGAAATATTATGTCCTCTTCTACCATTACCAGATAAAAAACTTAATTTTTTTTAGGAACATGTAATTTGATTATTTTATATTTAAAGCCTTTTTCAACTTTAATTTAAACACATTTTTAATAAATAATCCTTCATAAATATGCATAATTGAGAGGCATAATATTATTTATTTATCTGTTTAACTCATATGAGAATATAATATATTCAAGATAACATACTAATGGCGGTCCGAGCGCAATACATGATGATGTAGCTCCCTCGTTTGGAGCAATGGCATAAAGCAGCAACCCTCTCAATTCTTTTCCTCTCGCTCAAACCTAACTAAATGACGCAACCACCTGCTTTGTCTTCTCCCTATACTGCCCTTAGTTGTTGTTGTTTCGATGTTTTATGTGTGTATGTGTGAGTTTGAGAGAAAGAGATAGAGAGATAGAGATGAGTCCACGGGAGTTGGCAGAAATGATGAACTTTCAAAGCCCTTTTCCTCTACCTTTACTCACTAGCCTCTATGTTGCAGTCTCAAACTGAAGTTTTATAATTTTTTAAAGCTTTTGCATTACTTACAATCTGAAAGATCGTTTACTGCATAATTTTCTCTTTTCTGTCTTTCTCTGTCGGTACCATGTAGGTCTCCCCCCACAAAACTCTCCCTTCCTTTACTGTTTTGTTTATTATCTTCTCATTAGTCTGTCGGTGTTCTCACTTAACCTTTTCGACTCTTTTTCCTAATCATTCTTTCTTCCATTTGTTTGTTGTCCAGGAGACCTGAGAGTAACCCGTTAGACCTTAACAACTTGCCGGAGGATTACAGTAGTAGAGATGGTATACGACTCGCTTTTGAGGAAGGCTCTTCTTCTGGTATGCAAACTACGATTTTTGGTTGTGGTAACTTTGTATGTATCATTTGCCAATATTCCAAACATTTCAAGAAGATACAACAGAACTAAGAAAACGGAAGAGCAATATTAATTATCCTTTATCTGGATTTTTTAAGGTGGAATTTCCACATGTCAGTAAGTTGTGTATATTAATGGGCTGCAATTTCTTCTTTCCTTGCTTGACTTGTTCGCTTCCTTCCCTATTTATATTTTTGTACTTAACTAGCATGAAATCTTTTAACCCTTAATTAAAGAGGGAAGCAGATACACTGCGATTACAGAGGTGCAATTGCAAGAAACATAGTAAATCACGGTAACAGCTCATACCGCAAATTCGAAACCTCGGAGCAAACAAATAAACAGATAGAAAAGGAGCTGAGAAAAGGAATTTTATGTGGATTCTTATTCATGGTTTGAGTAACTAGGGTTCGGCTTTTAGTGCCGAGAAAGGTCTCGTCGGAGTAGCTCTAATTGGTTACTTTTGCTCCAGGACTAAAGAAAAATAAAAGCGGCGCTAAAGACGGGAAAGATGACTGTGGTAAGGTCTATGAGTGTAGATTTTGTTCCCTCAAGTTCTGTAAATCTCAAGCTCTTGGAGGGCACATGAACCGACATAGACAAGGCAAGTCACTAACTATGGTTTCTTTATGTATTTACTTATCTGTTTACATAAAAAAGGACAGTGAAGCTTCAACTTTTATTCAGTTTCTCATATGCATAGCATGGACAGAGGCTGAAACTAAACAAAGATATGTCTGTGCCATAAGTTAGCGACGTGGTCATGTCAATCTTCAGGCAGACCAACTTGAAGTCGGGGTTTTTATATCTGTTTTGCTTTCTTTGTTTACCATGATTTTGATTTTGGTTTACTTTGTATGCTACTCAGAGAGAGAGACAGAAACATTAAACCAAGCTCGCCAACTGGTCTACAGAAAAGATAATAACCTAGCTCAAGGTGGTCATCTAGGGTACGTAACCATACATTCCATTCCTAGCCAACTGCTTTTCTCTATTTTAATCATTTTCATATTTATTTAGTGCATTTTAGATTCAGATCATAGCTAGTTTACCTAAACATAGTCGATTGCACCCAGTGCAATTCTTGTTTGATGTTGTTCACTTTGTCACTAATTGTATATCATATTCTTGTTGTTTAGCAGTTGCAATTCAATAGCACCAGGACCCTATCATCCAGGAGGTAACATTAATGGAGATCCACATAGATCAGTCTACCCATCAGCAAGATTGTTTTCCGGTTCTCTGACAACCCTTATACCACCACCACACCAACAGAATCTCTACACATCTCCTTCTCGCATGCCTCCATATTCATCACAGTATACACAACCCTTCAACGATTACTACGTTGGTAATGTCTTTAACAACAGCTGCCAAAATAGTTACTTGTCTTCTCAACAAGTTATAAGCTGTAACAATATGGGCAGCACAGATTCTATGTATACTTGCATTGGTGCGCCGGTAGGGCATAATGCATTAGGGCCTAGTTCGAGCCGTGGGTCTGAGGTGAATGCCAGAGACGGGTCACTGAGCCATCAGGAAGAAGGATTTCATTGGGGAAGGAGCTATGCAGCAACAACAGGAGTTGGATTACGGCAGCATCGTTTGGATCCTACTACACCGATCAATCGATTTCAAGATTGGTTCTAATTGAAGATTGTTTTGTTTTCTGCTTTGTTTCTTTATAATTCTATCACTCACTTTTGTTTCTTCCTTGTAATGTGTTTGGGTGGGCTGCATAGTGGTGAAATGAAAGTATTGATATGGTTTGACACGGCAACCAGAGAGAGAGAAAGAGAGAGAGGAGAAGGAGAGGGACTTAACAAACTGACAGATGGGGTCATGCAAGGTAGGAGTGAAGTGTTTTGGTTTATGTACAGGGATAGGGGCAGCTTTTTGAGCTCGTCGACACTCTCAGCTAGTTTGGCTTCAAGTTGAGGGTGGGGGCTAGGGGGATTGGAGGAGGGTTTGGTTTTAGGACTTTGGAACATTGGGTGTGTCTGCAATATAAGTGTGTACCATCCAACAACTGTTAAACAATGTAAACTATAACTTGTAAGGTAGGACAATGGAGAGTTCGATTTGAACTGGAATCTCCCAACCCCTCCTTTCGGCATTTAGAGTCCATTTTGCTCCTTTGCATTGTTATCTATTCTCTCATACTTTCTCTTTTCTATCTTTTACTTTTCCTTGAGTTTGTATAACATAATATATTATAAACAGTACCTTCTAATTAATTGGATTTTATATCTTAGCAATTTTTCACTGTAGAATCTTGTATTTTATTTCAATTTCTTCTGTTTTACTAAGTTATGAAAATTATAAAAAATAGTTTTAATATATTTTTTCATAAACTAATTTTATTATTAATTAAATAAACATTATTTAATTATTTAATATTAAGTACTATCAAAATTAGGACTAGTGTTTCAAAATATTTAAAATTAAAATATTTTTAAAATTGGATATTTAATTCTAGACAACAACATTTATTCTTGAAGTACAGATATATTTTAATTAATAAATCTTAGTTTATAAATAAAATTTTACAAATGTTTCTCTCCTCTTATTATTTATTCTAATAAACTAAAATAAAATTAATTACTTGATTAATTCTTAAAATAATTTGTAAATTGAAGTATGTGGAAAAAAAAATCATGCCTTAAAGGCTAAAAGTCAAATGCCGTCGGGAGCCTTAAAAGCACAGATTTAGCCTAATTTAGTACACGAATATTAATTAAATTTAACGAGAGATGTAAAAATTGCAAGTCTTTCTCAAAAAAAAAAAAAAAAGACAAATTACATAAGATAGGGTAAGAGTAGGATTCGTACTTGACTTTGCCTGCATCAGCGAACCTAATTGACAGACCATGCAGCATCACAGAACCTACGGAATAGTTTGAGTGCTTAAGAGAGGAGACGAAAGTAAACACTAACCCTATCTTAGCTAAAACCCTAACATGGAGTCGAATAGACCACTACTGCCCACCACTTCAACTTGCTTGTAATTCAGATGTCAATATGTCTTAAAATACATTACGAAAATATTTTTAAAAATACTTCATAGCACACGGAAAAGATAACATAAATTAATACTCTCTATACTTTCATAGTATACTATACAGGGAAAATGAAATCTCTTTCCATTCTTTATTGCGAGCAGGTTTTATTATTCGTAGAGATTTCTTCCAACAGAAAGTACAAGAATCTTTTATTTAATATAGCATGTCTTTTAAATACAATTATATATCAATTCCTTTTTTCAACCAAAAAATAATATCCATAGAAATAAAAATAATAACAAATTAAAGATACGTAAAATGACTAATTAAAATTTTCAAGAGGCCTATAACAGCAAGCATCAACGAGTCAGAATTTTTTTAAAAAAAATGAAAAATGAATTAAACCTATAAGCCTGTCAATACAATTGATACAAAGTTTTACAAAAGACTGAGCAAGACTTAGGAGGGGAAAGCAAAGCAAATCATTGAACATATTAATCTACCGTATACCGTTCCACACACCATGTCAGTGCTTCATTTTTGCGAGACATATATGCTTGAAGGGCCTACGGGTCAAGTTGTGGCCTGACTAACTGAAGCTTGCTGGCCCGTGGTTGACTCGTCCTTATGTATTTTTATAAAAAAATTATAAAATAATGTTGGTTTTGTTGTTTCAGTCTGACCACGGGCTTACCCATGTAGCATCCCACTCCTGTAAGACCCGAACTCGATATTGAGGGTGATGTCCGAGCTCGTGCCTCACGAGGGTGGTATGCTAAAGTAATAAAATCAGTTCGAAGACTTAGTAAGATATTTTTATTTTTTTTAAACCATCACATGCGCGGAAATCAGTAAACTATTTGTGCCCTCTTTCTTACGAAATCATTTTCGATCACATAACAGTTACGGTCATAAAAGGCACTCAATAGCGTTTAACCATTTCACATATAAAAATTCATAACCAAACTGGGTCCAATGTTGATCCTGAACACTTTCATCACAATACAAATACAACATTAACCAATTAGGACCCACTGAACTAAAAGCACTATTTTGCGGAAATTGCAGAAATACGAATTTATACAAGACAGAACGACACTTTACATCAGCATAATATATATCTACACTCTCAATAGCCCCTTTTTCCTTTTCTTCTCCTATCTAAATTTCCAACTTGCTTAACTCTTCACACGCATATTAGAAAATTACAAACCATATCTCGTTGGAAAGATCATGAAAAACTCTACAAGTTTTATAAAGACCACACAAACCAATTTCACCCCCAAGAGTGTCAAAAATCCAATCGAATCTACTGCCTAGTCATAGGGTTCCAAAGCAGTGCAGCATTTTCCCAAGGGAATAATTTCCCATTTACTTAGCCAACAATTACCAACTTTATGCCAAAAGAAAGATCAAAACATGATCTACAACTTTTTTGAACAACATGGGACCAAATTCAATTGCTAAATACGTCAAAAATTTCAGCAAAGATTATGCCCACTGAAACCACCTGAACTGAATAGCAATTTTCTAAAAATCATAACTCCTTGCACAAATGTTAAAAAAATCTCTACCTGATATCACTGGAAAGATCAGACAACATACTTCACTTTTCCTGAAGGTCTTAGAAGTCAATTCCATCAGTAACAAGCTCAAAACTGTCATGCCAGTGGCTACCCCGATCACTAGTCAATGACCTAACTTAGGTTCAGGTTTTGAAAATTCATAACTCCCAATTCTTGTATCCAAAAATAGCATACTATATCTCATTTTAAAGATAATTTCTTCCTCTACAAATTTCCAGAAGATCACTTGAGTCAATTCGAGTCAAAAAAAATCTCTAATTTAGCTTCCAAGCACAATACTCACAAAACCTACATTTAGGGCTAGGCTCCATAATATTTCACATAAACAGCCAACATTTAACAGGTCATAACTCACAATATACATATCAAAAAATTGCAAAATTAGTGGCAATGGAAAGATAATATGATAGGCTTCAACTATCATTAAGACCAATTTTACCAATTACTCCTAAATCAATCAAAACAAAATGCACCAAAGTTTCAGGTCATCTAACTCGGGTATTGTTCACACAGCCCATATCTTTCACTTTCAAAGCAAGATTCAACACCCTTCTAAGCAAAATATGGCAGAACTTCCTTCACATAAAATGTAGCCAAATGATTCAATTTTAATCTAGGACAAACCTCACCTCATCTTCTTAACCACACAAGTAGTTATGGCAAAAACATTAGAACATATTCAAGGTACATTTTTCAGCTTTTACACTTAAACTAAATCCTATCACTTCCACTTCATCAATCATCAATTAACCATCAACTTAACAAACAAAT
>JANTNU010000003.1:18484797-18502727 GCA_024752395.1 Erythroxylum havanense
TCCGTTTCCCTTCGTTTCCGTTTGCTTCGTTTTCCGTTCTGCTTATGTAGTTGGGTTCCGGTAACGGGATCCAACATAAATAATAAAATAATAATAAGTTAAACCGAATAAGGTAGCATCTTACCCATTCTAATAAATAGTTGAAACAAATTTAAGGCATAAGCAAATCCTTAATGAGAGTTCCTACATACAGGTTTCGATCTCACTGTCTAATTATTTCAATTCGGACCTGATATAGAAAACAATATTTCCTTGGTCTGCATATGATTCTAACATCAGATCACAACTTGACTGACCTATTTTAGGTTTGGACCGTGCCATTGCACTTGACAAAAAACCATATTAATATAGAGAAATATAATCGCCAGATTGTCTTGCTCTTGCAAACTAGTTTGCACCAGGGAACCTTCCGTCTCCAATGGCACTGTGATGTATCTTCTGACAATAGGTAACTCGTCTACTCCCGTAAAAAAGGGCAGTCTTAATATGGCTAAATATCTCCGAAGGATCTTGCTCAACTCAAAATCAATATGTGCCTACAGTAGGGTTCCATCTATTTCTTCTTGCATCGTGTATGGATCATGATCATTGGTATATGTTATTACTAGTCTACCAGATGCATGCCACAGCTCCGACTAAAAAACCGTTATCTTCTCATCGTTTTCAATAATTAGTTTGATCACTCAAAGCAGAGAATATATTGTTGGAAAATTATCCTTTTCAATAAAGTTAGATAACTATTAATTGTATTTTTCAATTTTTTAAATAAATTAACGGTTAAGTTACGCAATTTGATCCAGATAAAGATAATAAAGTGGCCCAATAAATGATCTAAATGGGACGAAGTTCGGGTGAAAAATAGATCTCAATTAGTGTAGATCGGACCTATATTGACCTTGTAATAGGCAAGCCAGATATAAAAGCTATATAAAGTTTAAGGTCTCTTGTAGTTGCTCATATCAATCGTAAGCATAAGGAATCTCTGACTCATTAAGAGAGATTACGTATTAAGAAAACTGTAGAAAGATCTAAATCTCGTGTCGGGAAACACTTTCCGTAAAGGTCTTAGAATATTCGTGATCGCTTGGAGCTCGAAATCAACATCAGAATCAGAGATAGAATCGAAATAAGGTTTTTTGCATTACCTTCATTTTTAATGCTTTCATGTTTAATCCTAGGTATGTAATAAGGTGTTTACTATGTATTACATGTAGTATCAGAGCAGTTACGTGATCGGATTGCCAGAGACAAAGGTTTTTTAGTTTTTCATCTCATATGGTTTTCCTCAAGTTTTGATTCGTTTTTTAGTCTTTTTACGTATATAATTACGTAAAAGTGGTATACGTAAGGCTGACTATAAAAAACGGGCCGAACGGAGTGAAAACAACATCCCAAGATGTTAAAAATTGCCTCCGGTGTCGGAGAAGGAGAAAATGTCGGGCGTGTGCACTGCATTCACCGAACACTACTACAGTGCATAAGGGTAGCAGTGTACACCATGTGTCGACACATTGCACTAGTAGGTGATGAATGCGTGTCGTCCGTGTAGCGAATGCATAACCCGTGACCCACGCTCCTACAAGCATAGGATGGTGGGTGCATTCCATGCATTAGGGATGTCGGATGGAGGACACGTGGTGGCTCATGTACAGTAAGTGTATGTTTGTGCGTGGGGAGCACGTGACGCCCACACGCCAGACGCATCTGGCATGCGTCGATGTGAGTGTGTGTAGCGCACGCACGATCCCACTCACGCGTACTGAGGTGGTGCGCCACATCAGTGGATTCTGCTACAGTAATTTGAAAAAAAAAATACAAAAATTTCAGATTTCCTATAAAGGTGCCCTGGGATATTTTGGGTCAGTTTTCGAGTTAGAGAAATTTATAAAATAAGTTTTTTCCATTTTACTGGATTTATTACATTAGTAATAAATTAAAGTTTAACTCTATAAAAAGGAATAAGTTATTCTTAATCCTATTTCGAGTGAATTTTCATGCTATAGACATCATATGAAGGAGATACTTTAAGTTTTTGTGTCTTGGGTCTCATGTTCAATATTCGAGATTGCATAATAATTGATCAAAAAAGGAATTAAGACATTTTGAAGCCACTTTTGAATGAATTTTGTGCAAAATGGAGATACATGAAGTTCTCGTGTCTCGAGTGGTTGGTTCAGTGTCCAGTGATGCACGATAATTACTCTACTAAGATTTTTCTTTTACTAAAATCTCAAAAGAATTTTGTAGAGAATGTCTTCAGCACGAGTATGTGACAATGAGATTGTGCATTCAATTTTTTTTGCATTTTTTGATGTTACATTGTCACATACTATATACTCATAAAGAATGTGAGGATAATGTATCCCTTATGTTTGTGGACTTTTTGAGTGCTGATGAGAATACAGTCATCAAAGTGGCCTTTGAAGTTAGTATTTTGAATTGTTATGTTTGCATGCTGGGGAATGTCTCTAATTTTATGTTTGGTTATTCTACCCAAAGGTGTTGGCCTTACATAATATTTTGAGATATGAATAAAGGCATTAGATGGAGGAAAGTTGTTGCTCAAGTGATCTACTCGCCCAAAGGTGGTAGTATAATAAGAGTTGATATTTTGTACTCTGATCGCTTTTATGTGGAAGTCTAGTTGCATATATTATGTATTCAGCCCACAAGTATTTCATAATATGTATAACCGGATTTTCAATAAAGATACTATTTAATGACATTAAGTATCATTGTTGTCCTACATTTTTGTTGATTTAAACATTATCATTTTGAAGTCACCTTTTTAGTCAACAAAAGTAGTGTCATCATTAAAAGCTTGTCCTAGATAGAGGATGTATTGAATGCTATGGAGATAGCTATGTTTAATATGACCATACGGACCTATAAACCATCTCCACCTATTTCCATGAGCTCAAAAACTCATAAAGCAACCTATGAAGTCCGGGATCAGTCTAACAGATTATATCTAATGACCATTAAGAGATCCATTCCTACCCATCCACTAAGTGGACTTCCAGACATAGATATAGGGAAGGAATTTCTTGATAATGTCTCTCAGAGGTACACTGTCTCACCTGATGTTGAGACAAGTGCCTTAATGATAAGGTATAGGGGAGAAAAGGGGAGTAATGGAGTACATATCAAGAATGATTCATCTTCACAATAGATTGAAGATGTTAGAACTTTAATGCTTTGATAGCCTATTGTGTTGTTGAGAAGGAGAAACTTAAGTTTGCTACTCCTACAGCCCTCGAAGCAGCTTAAGGGAAGACAAACATGAAGCCCGCTAAGTTAGACAGTAGAAAGTTTAAATCTTCTCCACATGCTGATGTTGGCCAAACCAGTGCTGATAAAGATCCTAGGGACATAAAGAAACCAATAATATGAAGTTTACAAGGAAAGAATGAGACCATCAGGTTACTCTTTGGCTTGTCAATTACTAATCTAATTTGTGATAGTCATATTAAGTACTTGGTGACTAGATAGTGAAGTATTTGATCAAGGTGCTTCTGCGATGCAGTAGTTCATATCAAGGATAAAGCAAAATAAAGGGATGGAGAAACTGATGGTTCATAGCAATAAAAAAGTGGAAGTAATAACTATAGGGAATGTATGTACTGGACTTTGTTGTAAGGTTTATTTAGTTTTACACGACATATTTTGTATGTGATCCTTTGATCAATTTTGGACAAAGAGGGTTAATGTTTTGTATTTAATGCTTTTGTTGTATAGTGGTTTAATGCAAAACATAATGGTACAACCTTCTTGTCATATGGTTTGTGTAGAATGTGTCTTACCTCGAATTAGATAAATGCTTCTCTGTATCTTGCTTAAAAAATTATGAAATGAAGGATCCTGATGAATGAGAAGTCATACATAGTGTGGAATAAAAGTTTAAGCCACATTTCTAGAGCTAGGGTTGAGAGATTGATTAAGGAAAGAATTTCTCAATTATTGATTATGATGATCTATGAACATGTGCTAACTGTTGTAGGGGTAAGTTGACAAATCAGAATATTGAGATCAACTCATGCTTCTAACGTATTGAGTCTAATATATAAAGATATCGATAGACCTTATACAGTTGCATTGTGCAATTTTAAATGTATTCTGAATTTGTTGATGATTATTCCTATCATAATTATATGTTCTTACTTAAAGACTGAAGGATGAGAACCAATTGTAAAAATTTATCAAGATAGTCAGATTTGACCGTAGAGGAGAATATCATGGCAAACATGGTGTTTCAAGACTTTAAAAGGTCTGTTTGCCAGATATTTAGAATCAGTTAGAATCAGTTAGAATACTGACTTAACTCAGAGAGAAAGGATGACTTTAAGCTACCTTTTCTCTCATATTCTCGCAGGATACATTTTGAGTAATTAAGGCAATTGTAGCTCATGATAATATAGAGTTACATCAAATGACTGTCAAAACCACTTTCCTGAGTAAAGACCTTTATGAAGAGGTCTATATGATACAAATTGAAAGATTTCAGGATTCAGATGGAACTGACATGGTTTGCTAGTTATGTAGATCAATATATGGTTTACATCAAACCTTCTGAAAGTGATACCTTATATTTGATGAGGTTGTAGTCTCTTTCGGCTTCATACAAAGTAAAATAAAAAATATGCTTGTATTATGAGGTCAAAGGTAGCAAAGTTATCTTCTTATTACTGCATGTGGATGATATATTGCTCACGTAAAATTACTTGACCATGTTGTAAGAGGTTAAGCAACTTTTGTTCAAGACCATGTTGTGAGGTTAAGCAACTTTTGGTCAAGAACTTTGACATAAAGAATCTTGGCATAGGATCTTTTGTCTTAAGTATTTAGATTCACCAGGATAGATCTCAACACTCATCAGACCTCTTATAGAATTCAGTCTAGCAAGTGTCGAGATACTCAAGGAATCAAGGATTGTATGTTGACATATATAAAAGTTAACAGACTAAACCTCGTAGGGAATTCAAATTCAGATTTTAGTTATGTGTCCGGATGATCGAAAGTCCTTTTAAGGTTACAGTTTTTAGTTTGTAGATAGTACAATGTCGTGAAAGTGTGTCAAGAAGGCATAGTTAACTTCCTTGTCTATGTATATAGAGTGCATGCTATGGGGCTGCTTTACAGACGATTTAGCTCAGAAACTTGATTTCTGAGTTATTTATGGTTGATTCAGTGGCTAGACCTATTTGGCTGTACTGTGGTAATCTTCTTGCCATGTTGTTTAATGATAACAAAGAATATCACAGGGTCTTAGCATTTAAAGTTCAATTATTTGGTCATAAAGGTGTTGATGCAAAAGGCAACATTAAGGTTTGGAGCATTTAAAGACTAAGGAAGTGTAAGTTGATCCTTTAACTAAAGGACTTTTTCCACTTGTGTTTGTGACACAAGTATACAGTATAGGTGTTTTGACGTCTTTAGACACTATTAGTTAGGGGATCATTAAGTTTGCTCTATGTACACTTGTACATTTTGATGTATTATGACAGTATGATGGTTCATCGATAAAGATGATCATCATTTATCTTCAGTAATACGTGTTGTCATACATTGCCATAATATGTATAAAAGTCTTAAGATTTGTGTCGATCTTAAATATTTAAAGGTCATTGGGCATATATACAGATTGATCTTGTGGCTATGTCATTTAGATGCATACAGTTTTAATACAGGTATCCATGAATTTGACATGACATAGGGGAATATAAATTTTTAATCCCATAAAGTGTTTTCTAATGCAGTTTAGCATTCAGTTGGAGAACATAAATATTTTCTCTAATGTAGTTTAACATTTGGTAGGAGGAAACAAGTTTTCTCTAATACTGTTTAGCATTTCGTGAGAGAAAACATGATTTCTCTGATATAGTTTAACATATGCGGTTTGACATAAAGTTGGAATATTCGAAACCTACAAATGAAGATGTTATAATTTAGATAATAAATGTATCATCCTAGTTTGCCACACTCTATTTTCCTATTCATGTTAGTGAGGTGTTAGGTATAGTGATTGTATTAGATTTGTGTCACACATGATATATGCATTTAATACTTTTTGGTATCGAAAGCCTTGCAGGACAGAATAATGGACTTTTATTGTCTTTGGATCAAATGTTTTGTTTTTGAACTTAGTCGACTAATTCAGTAGCATGACTTAACCAAAATTTTAAAATGTTTTTAAACTAGAGTCAAAATTACAATTAATGTTTGTCTAAAGGGGAGAATGTTGGACAATTTTGTCCTTTCTCATAAAATTGAACAACTATTAATTGCATTTTTCGGATTTTAAATAAATTATCGATTAAGTTCCATAATTTGATCCAGATAAAGATAATAAAGTAGCTCAATAAATGATCTAAATCAATGGATAGAAGTTCAGGTGAAAAATAGATCCTAACTAGTGTGAACCGGATTCAAATCGGCCTTATGATGGAGAAGTCCGATATAAAAACTATATGAAGGTTAAAGTCTCTTGCAATTGCTCATATTAATCGTAAGCATAAGGAATCTCTGACATGTTAAGAGAGCTTACGTATTAAGAAAATTGTAGAAAGACCTAAATCTTGTGTTGGAAGACACTTTTCGTAAAAGTCTTGAGAAATTCGTGATCATTTGAAGCTCGTAATTGGCATTAGAATTAGAAATAAAACCAAAATAGGTATTCTATATTATCTTGATGTTTGATCGTGAGTACGTGCTCTATATGTTACACATATTTCTCGCAAGTTTCTTGGAAGCTCCTGGATCGGTCAAGTGCTTACGCAAGCTTGAACCTGAACACTGATCTTGGGTTCAGTTTTAGTGATAGCCGAGTTGTGTTGCATCTAAAGCCAACAGCAGATTGGTGCAATTAATTCTCTGTTTTCCTTTTTAGACAGCGTAAGTTTTGTATTCATCCAATAAAACCTACCTAGCAAACAAAAGTGGAAATTTGCTTTCAAATGACAAAACAAAGGCAAAAGTTAAAGGGCAATGACAGTGGGTGGCGTGTACAGATCTAGTAAAGGTTGGACGCTCCTAGACGCTAACGGTTAGAATTGGGTTACCTGGCTGCAATTGAGCACGCAGTGAGAAGGGTACGTGTGCAGACCAATTGAATCCTTAATCAAATAATATATTTAATTAATGATAAATCATATTACAATAGAAAATGATAACACAAAATAAATTTTCTTTTTAAATTTTCATAAGTTATGTAACTGGAAGAATTTAAAATGAAAAATAGAAATTTAAAAATTAAAATTAAAAACAAAAAATCATAGTAAAAATTAAAGGCCATTTGAATTTCTTAATATAGGGTTAATTCATATGTCTTGGTTGATACGTATAGATCAGAAACACTGACCAATAGAAATCATGTGCTACGAGGAACCTAGTCTGTTTTTGTGCCCTTAATAACCAGAATCAAGCGTAGAATAGATAATTCATGTAATAAAGCTTTGTCATTTACAGGTAGAGTACAATTGATCAATGTTGTATTAAATTCATTGCACATAGATTGGGCAGCTTATATTAGTCTTGTTACATCTCTAATTAAGACTAGAGAAACTGTTTAGGAATTTCTCATGAGTGGGCTCCCCGACTGTCCTTACATGGCTAAAGTCTCGTGGAAAGTTACATGTCAACCTAGGGAGTCTTGAGATTTTATTCCATTGAAGCTTAGCAACATAACACTTCTTATAAAGAGAATACGGAGACTATTAAGTGATAAAAAATTCTTGTGGATCCGGTGGATTTACTATTATCACTTGAGCCAACAGGATTTTTAGACATGTGAAGCTATATATGATATCTCTGTTGGTTTATACCCCCATTTACTTTGGTTGCAATTTAGTGATAAAATAATGTAAAAATATTCTTTTTCTTGTACATGCTTTAATGTATATAATAAAATTTATACAATAATTATAAATTACAAATGAAATTATAATGACATTATAATTATAAGATTCATATTGTATTTATGTATTATCCTTAAATCGTTCCTAGTCATTATTATATTAAGTCTGGACATTAATAAAACGTAAAAAGATTATCACAAATTATGATTTTCTTTATAAAGGAGATAGTCAATCTCATAAATTAAAGTATAGAGATATTTAAACAAACTTATGGTTGTTTATTAGAGAACAAGTTCAATGAACTGACTCGATATGATAAATCTATTTTAGAACATTACTTGTATATTTGTGGAAATTCTCATTTTGATGATTATATAAGTGATTATTTGACTTGAGGCCTCCAAAGTTATCTTGTATAATTATTATTATGTTTTGATACTATTCATAGGTCGTTAAGTTAGTATGCATTAGATATAACATGAATTATATAGAGGTAGTTTTATAATCAATATGTAATTCATTACCCTAAAATAATTAGAGATAATGTTCCATTTTCATCAATTGGTATTAATTCAGAAAATCATTGATTAAGGTAGAATAACATTTTATAAATAGTTTACAAATGTCATTAATTGAATCAATAACTAATGACAAAGAACTAATATGATTGGACTCAAAATAAAATAGACATTAATTTTATAATCTATGTCTAATTGGAACATTATATGATAAAATGATTAAATTATACGGAAAAATCATGCACAGAAAGTTAATCAAAATCACTTTGACGTTCTTAAATATTTGGATAGTCATGATATGTTGCTAGATATCAATCTTGACTACCCAGATATTTAATAATATCAAAGTGGTTTTGAATAACTTTTCGTGCATATTTTTTTCCCGTATAATTTAATCATTTCATCATATAATATTCCAATTAGACATAGCTAATTCTAATTATGAATTCTAATTATAAATTATAATAATTACCAACATATTTGAAAACTTAAAAGATCTCACATAAAAAATAAATTGAAGAGAGCAAAGATATTTTAATCAAGTTGGACTTGATTTTAAAGTTTCATAAATTTTATGATTAAATATAAGATATTTAATGAATAAGGACCAATATGAGATATGGGATCTTATTTGGACATAATTGGTATTTAATTATAATTATTTGTAATTCTAATTAAAATTTAATTGACATTAGAAGTTAATTTCAATTAAATTATAAAAATGTCCAAAACTTATTATAAATATGCTTAAACTTTAATGAAGCTAGTATTTCTTTTTTAACTCTCTGTATAAGAGTTTTAGAAACCTCTAAACTTGTTATGTTGATATCGTTAAAGACTAGATATTTTTATGGTTATAGTGGTTGAGATGAATCAATTTTAAAAATGGTTCGAGAGATACTACAAGAATATGATCAAGCTTCGAAATAAGACATGAATTAAGATTCATAATTTATTATGATTTATGCGTTAATTATTTTATAGAATTAAAGTGATTTTAACTCCCTAGAACTCAAAATACAAAAAAGTTGCTTAATTATTCTGCTGCGATCGGAATCTAAACTCATCCCAATTTCTCACGAGTTTTCCGGACAATGCTACACTTAATGAGGTTAAGGAGACCGGTGATAAGCTAGTTCAAGATTAAATTAAAGGATGGTCGAATGCCCAAATTTGGATTGATAATTGGAGTGTCTTGGACCCAATGGATGACAATGTCTTATTCCAAGGACATATATACCATTAGATGCTACAATGAAACACGTGATCTTGGATAATGATTTCAGTCATGATCAGTAAACGAAGGATGGTATGTCAATGTAGTTACAAGGAAGACTTAAGTGCATAAAGCTCGGGTGATTGTATTCAACGGGCAAATAAACTCTATATGGACCTTTATAAACAGGTCATGTAAGGAATCACTAAGTAGTTAAGAACCCAAAAATCCTATAGTTGAAACGAGTTTGGTTCCCTCATTTTGTCCTAAAAACAAGCTTCATTCTATGGCTAGCTATTCTTTTTTTTTTTTTTTTTTCCCGGTGTAAACCATCCTATATCTAACGTCATATGGACAATCGATTAATCTGGATTCGAGCCGGATTAGACCTTTGTGGGCGACAAAGCTCTCCCTCACAAGTGCAGTTCTATTCTCAAGACTCGAAACCGAGACCCTGGTTAAAGAAGGAGGAGCTCCAGCCACTCCACCACAACACTAGCTATTCTTTGCCGGCTATCTATCAAGAACAGAATTACAGGACTTGCAATGTCTGCTATCTACGCAACGCTGTACCTACAACACATGATCATCTATTCGTTAGTAGTGAGTATATAGACTACTGATGAAAGAGGCTACTTAACCTATTTCTTGTAACCTGTACACCAACAAATTGGCAAGGGATCATAAATTGGATTTTAAAGAAGAGGCGGAATGACAGCAAGGGCTTACTATTCAAGCTTCTATTTGCACGAAATAAGGAGGGAAAGAAATTTGCGTCAATTCAAGTATCAAAGTAGAAAAATAATGGAGCCTTTTAGAGGAGCTCATTTACTCGAGGAAAAGTGGAAAACGCACTATGATTCTTAACCGATACAGACGATAGATTGGTTGATTTCATAGAAAAGTCTACTTAGCATTACTATGAGAATGGACTAAAGCGATTTTGATTTCAAGGCACTCTTGTACCCCTTGAATATTTTGTAAATCATGTACTCTTTTTGAGTTCTTAATACATTTAATTAAAAACAGAAATCACGATGCCGATTCTGTTTTCACGGGCCCGCTTGAAAGGGCACGCAGGACCTCAGATGGCCTCATGCCCAAAAGCATACACGGTCGCGGAACCTGCTTTCCAAGGGAATCCTGCTTTTTCTACTTTTTCGTGTCTATAGATGCCGTTTCACCAAGTATAATTCTTTTGTGTGGACAATTCAAATGACAAAACAATCCATCAGCTATTCCCCTTTCCTAGGACCCATTACTCATCAGTGATTAGCCTGCGAAGAACTATACAGCATCACACGATTTGTTTTCAACTTTTATAAGGTTCCAACTCACTTAAGCATATTATAGAGGAAAGGCTGGATACATGGAAAAAGTGATACAAGAAGCACAACTCCAAAGATATATTTACATCGTAAATTACAACTTTCAGACTCAAATTTAAACTAGAATTTGTACAAATTTCCGTCGATAAGCCTCTCCAATGGAATTCAAGGACCCAAAAATACACGAGAGAAAGGAAAACTTTCATCTCGATGACCTCAAAAGACTTGTATCCAACTTTCATCTCGATGACCTCAAAACACTTCTTTACTTGCAACAATACAGATGCTGGTCCTTCGAGTGGGTGACTCTTTTCTATTAATCAATCCAAGCCCACTTCAGAACCATCATAAACCATCAAATCCAACGACCTTTCCATTATTCTAGTCAACAACTCAATTTTATTTACAGTGACATTCTTTTGATTAATCCTGAGAACCCTTTAGACATATTTACACTAGATTACTCTCACCAGAACTTCAAAATTCATCTCCAGCTAGTTAAAAACGTGATTGTTTTTGGATTTTGGCTCCCTCCTCACTATACACTTGGTGCTATTTGTTTCAAAATGGGGTTCTACGCCAGAGCAGGGATGCTGCAATTCCTGCGATCCCTGTCAAGGCAATCGAACCCCTCAATTCTCACAGATGGTTTGTTCCCAAAATTTGACCTGACACAGCTTCCTTTCCTTGTAGACGATGTTGGGGATGACGATAAACCCGATGAACACTGATTCTGTGTGACCGGCGAGAATGGGGAGAGTTTCTCATCCCCAAATCTAGCATCATGAATTAATGGGTTAGCTACTCTGCTGGGCGGCGATCCGCAAAAAAAAGGGGGTGGCGACGAGGCTACTTGTGTATTCAATTGCCCCCTACCACAACCACCCTGCACGTAATAAACCAACAAGAAGTCATCTACCATAAATCAAGCAAGTTTAATGAGGTTAAAGTTTAAGAAAGCGTATGGCACCAACAAAGCTTTTTCTCGCACACAAACAAGGAACCACAAATTAATCCATGTTCCACAACTTTGATGTACGCAATGTTTCTTTAGCTGTTGACATATCACTTTTCATACAGGGACCACTTCCAGACTTAAAAGAAAACTTCCCACAAACGTTAACTGCTTTTAAAGCTGAATTAATTTCCCAGTCACTAAGCAATTACCAAAAACTGGATCCAAAAGCACCCAAGTGTTGAGTACAAAAATTAGAGAAATGACCCGAGAGAGAGAGAGAGAGAGAGAGAGAGAGAGAGAGATTACCTCTGTTTGGATAACGTCCAAAAGATCATTTCCTGCTTTAAAATCGCAAAGCTCTGCCTGGTGGCTGAAAATCAAAGTCATTTTAATCAGCCGAAATTAAAAGATATCCAATTTTCCAGTAGGTATAAAAAACCGCAGAGATAATATAAAGAGGATTTAGAAAAGAACGAAAAAAATACCTAAGATGAAATCTGAAAAACCGAACAGGGTGGCTGTTATCAGCCGTGTGGAGGACACCGAAGCGCCGTGGTTTAGGACAAACAATCGGGTCCATCCGCTCCGACAAGGGAATAGAAACAGATCCATGCATCTCTTCATGGATCGAGACTGGGAACACACAGTGTTGCATTTTTTTCCTTAAAAGCTCAATATATCAACAAAATTCCTGCTCAGCACCACCTGAAACGGTTAAGTTTCGATGCTGAATTAACAGATCTAACCCGTACAGTGAACAGTTCGTAGGATAAACAATTTTTTGGTCTAACCATAGAAATAAAAGAGAAAGTAGAAAAAAGAGATTATATTAAGGAGAAGCTTCGTTTATTTCCCTTGTGTAGCCAGACAAAAACGAGATCTGTTCCATAATTTTCACAGATCTAATTACAATTACAACAAAAAAAGAACGAAACCTTAAATAGACATAGAAATAATTTATTCTTCTTAACAAAAACAGAAAATTTGAGAAGAAGGACGGGAAGAAAATGAAAAAAAAAAGGAAAAGGAAGTTACACATAAAATTAAAAAAATGGAACAAGAAAAGCAGGAAAAAGAGGGCATACCTGAGGTGCAAAACTGTACAGAGTTGCTCTGAGTATTTGAGAAAATTTGTAAAAACAACCATGTACTGTGAAAAATAAAGAAGGAAAAAGAAGTGAAAAAGGAGATAACGAGCCCTGAGATTTTGAGGTACAAGCGCAAATTGCGAAAGAAGGACAGAAGGTATGGGCCTCTTGATATATAGACACAGTCAAATAAAAAGCAAAAGTAATTACTAGTGAGAGAGAGGAATAAAAAAAAAATAATTATATTAAAAAAGGTTTGTCTATCAGGGAGAGAGAGAGAGCAAAGAGCGAGGTCGTTTGGGGATTGGGCAACGGCACAGCTCATCACACAGAAAGCATTGAACGAAAACAAATTCTTGCCGCTGCACGATAGTGCAACGTTCCCACTTCTTCCCTCTTTTGTTTTAATAAGTACTCTTCACGCAGCCGGTGCCTGCCGCAAAAAATATCATCGCTTTGCCAATTCCCAACTCCTTTTATTTTAGAGAAAAAAAAAAATCTAACCAAATCTGAACGTGTATTTTTTTTTTTAGATTAGAGGAAACTTAGTAAGCAGCGGACCAAACGGTCACACTTTGCTGAGGGTATAACTAGCGCACCACTTTACAGGTGGACCAAACGGGCGTACCTCATTATTAAGAGTCCAACTAGTTCTCTATCTACATGTAAAACTCCAGCTGCCTCAGACTCTTACAAGAGGGACTAGCATAAAATCGAATCCGAGACTTAACCAAAGTCAAGCCCCGCTCTTAACTATCAAGTCACACTTCTGACGGACGTGATCGGCATTACATTGCATGATCCCGATCCTTCCGATCTTAATTAATATCACCTGTATGGTTTGGCTACATACACTACTTTCCATTTCAACCATACTTACAACTGTCCTTGTACTGTTATTTTATCGAAAATCTCACGCCACAACAATTGTTTTTTTGGGATTTAAGATTCAATTTCAGGATATTTAACTTTCTGTCTTAATATAAAATATATTATAACGATTCATCAAATCCTGGAACGAAAGCTTTCATAAACTAATATTAAGAGTCATCTACCTTAACACAGAACTCACAAAAGAATAATGCCTTGATGGATTGAAGGACAACGTTTTTAATATCATTATTAATATTAAAACTTAAAATTGTATTATTTATGTGGAATCAATTGAATTTTTAATTTGTTGATGGATATGCATACACGTGTTCGTGGCATCTTATCGTAAATAAAAACAATTTGTCGAGTCCACCCGACTCATAATGCCCTTAAAATTTGACACGACATTTTATTCGTTGACTTTAATTTAGACTAACATGTTCTTTTTCCTCAGATATTTTTTCATGTGGGAGACACGGGAATTGATCCACCGTACACGTAACAGGACGCATTTACTAACATATAGGTTTAAAAAAGGAAATATAATAAGTAAATCACATAATTGTGGGAGGGCGGATGGCAACAGGCTATGGTATTGATGCCCCTCGCTCCTTCTCTGGCTAGGAATGGAATAGGATCATTGCCATCCTTGCATTTATTCAGACTTGGACTAATTTTTGAAAAAAAACGTAGAAACTAGAAAGTGTATTTTTAATTTAATAGTGTAATTAAAATATAATTCAAATCATAATATTTTATAACGTTTAAAAAATAAATTTTAATGTTTACAAATAATTTAATTTTAACTTTATTAAATTTATTATTTATAAGAAGTCTTAATATTTATTATTTATAAGAAGTCTTAATATTTTTTATTTAATAAAATAATCCAACTCAACTTTGTATAATAATTATATGCAAAAAGCCCTAACATTAAATAATCAAATCAACCCATACATAAGCTCGCAAAAGTGTAAGGTCACTCCTCCTTGATCTTTTGGTCGGGCTATAAAAACTGCCTCATTCACCATTGGACTTGAGTATAGTATTAACCCCACCTTCATACTAACGTTCTCGCCTTGGTTGATTACATCTTTAATCTCCAAATATCCATATGTCTCTCATGTAAAGCCAGTAATCTGATCTCATTGACTTAGATCTGCCTTTTGGATCTTTGAAATAGCCTAACATATAATTGCTTGCTTAGGTTCTGGTTCTGCCGGATTCGGGCGGAACTGAACGTTACCGTTAGGATCCATAGAGTTGACTGATTTTTGTAGTAACTTCGGCGTGAAGGTCCCTGCAAAACAAAGAAGGCACGTCGGGGGTTGTGTCTCGATTAGCCCCTCCAACGCTCAAGTCAGTCTTTTTTGGTGAAGGTGAGATCGTCGTAAGTCGAGAAGAATAGGGTTGTGATTACGTACCTCTATTATAGTGAAATTATACCTTATATATGGAGCAGTAACTAAGTTTAGGTATTTACGTGTGCATGGAGGTCTCTTACATGCGGATGGGCTGAGGAGAGCGTGGATTGGGCTTGGGCTTGACATAGCCATTAGGTATGAGACTGATCTTTGAAGAATAGACCGATCGGCCCACGGGTCGTTTTGACTGGGTTCGGGCCCAGCACGTCCGACCCGACCATAAGCCCCCCTACTCTTCGAATCTGAGAGAAGAGAAAGGTCGGAGGAGTATGTTAGGAGTTTGTAGCTCGTCTATGAGACAGCTCGTGAGGTGGTCGATCGGTCGGGCATTGACGCTGTTGCTCGTATGCGGGACAACTCGTAAGGCGGTCGATCGGTCGGGCATTGACGCTGTAGCTCGTATGTGGGACAGCTCGTAAGGTGGTCGATCGGTCGAGTATCCCAGTTGGCTGGCATCGACACTTGTTGCATAAAAGCTCGCGCCAAGCAGACCGGCGGTCATTATTAGTGATCGCGTGGAGCATTTATTGTTTACGGCGTGTGCCTTCTGACAGCTTTTCAGAATCTGAAGCGTATCGTCCTTGTAACCGTTGTGCAGCTGTCATGCGCGTCCTCTCAACCGTCACGCCATTCCAGATTCTGAATAACCTTAATTCTCCTTGGTTCGAATTCTGCCGCGTGTCCAAGCTTGCTCGGATTTTCTCCGCGTGTCGAGCTTTTATTGGGTGTTCCTTCTACCGGCCCTTTATAAGTACTCAGAGTCGATGAGTTGCAGAGTTTTTTACCTTTTGCTTTCGTTCTCCAGCTTATGCTTTGCTTTCACTTGCTCTTTCTCGTTCACGGTCCTCGAAAATTTATTTCACTCCGTCGTCCGATTTCTCCATTTCCAATCACTAAATAGATACGTCCTTTTTCTTCTTCTCCTCTAAGGTTTTCTTTCCCAAAAATCCTCTTCTCGGTAAGCATGTCGACGGCCAGTTCTAGAAGTTTGGTGGAGGGTGTTGAAGAAATATCGGCGAGAGAAAGGAAGGATGGGCTGGTTGTGGAGGCGCCACCGAGGAATGAATCAAAGATGACTGTGGGGGAGTTGAATTGGTCAGTTCTGAGATATAACATCCCCACGTCTTGGGGACCACGGCTGGCCCTGAGGCACGAGTGAATCCACAGCAACTTGAGTGGATATTTCGCCGTTTCCGATAGTTTTTTCTCGGTTGGTGGTATGAGGCTCCCATACGTCCCGATTATTGATGAGGTGTGCGCCACATATCAGCTGATGCCGAGCCAAATTCCTCTGAATAGCTGGAGGTTCATTAATGGTCAGGCGTTGTTGTGCCATCAATTCGGTCATTTGCCCACAATTGGCATCTTGCGTCATTTTTTGAGGATGGGCCAGAGTCCGAGCTCTGGGGCTGGAATCCCCTTTCTACAGTATAAAGACGCCAGATATCGCCCGGCCGGAACAGCTTCGAAAGTCTCTGCTTGGCGGACGAAGTATTTCTTTGTGAAGTCCCCAGGATCCTCCTCCGAATGCCGGCCATGGAGGTATCCCTTGGTTGAGCGGTGGAATGACACATTGAGCGTGTCTCTTAGTGTAGAGGAGTGGGGGGTGGTCGAGCACATAAAGGAGCTTGGCTGTTACAATTTCGCTCGTCTCGTCCAGAGATATTTTGGGGGAGCTTGGGCAGATTCCTTCTTACTCGTCCCCCCGCCGCAAATTAGCGGGCTAGAAGAGGAGGCCGCCCCGTCCGGTTGACCCTTTACGGTTGAATTATTTGCTATCTGTTTAAGTATTGGTTTCGCTTTCTGATATGTTTTGTTGTTGTGCAGCCATGGTGAGTATAGGAGATGTCGCCGGGTCCTCCCAACCTTCTAAGTCCAAGAAGCAGGCCGCTCAGAAGAAAAAGGGGGGAGAGGCGGAGACTGATGAGGGCGTTGCTCTGCCTGTGGGGTTGGGCCCCTCCGCAGTGTCGTCGGATCTTCCGCCTGCCGGCGGTCGTCCTGCCGCTTCGGCGTCGTTGCCGATTATGCCAGTCAGCGCGGGCCGAGCAATTCTGGTAGAGGAGGAGGAGGAGACGGAGCCTCCTCTTAAGAGGAAGAGATTGGTTCGGCTCGGTGATCTATCGCCCGACCCGCCAAGTCAAGGCGGGAAAGAGAAAGAGAAGAAAGGCGAGGGGAAAGGACGAGCCACGATCCCTGGGTAGTGGGAGCCTGCCATCAAATTGGCCAAGGACGCCTCGATCGGGGACCTCAAAGTGTCCCGTTACATTGATGAGAGGATTACTCCCCTGTGGACGAGCAGATCATGGACAAGAAGAGTAACCTGGAATTAGGGTCTCAGCTCGTTCACATCGGTATACAGAGTGCGGTGACGTCCTTCGCAGTGCTGCAGCGTCTGGAGACTCTGGACCAGGAAGTCCAGGACCTCCATGAGCGGATGAAGGCTCTAAAGGTGAAGGAGGTGATGCGTGGCTTGTCGTTCAATTTAAGAATTGATTCTTGGAAACCGGTCAAATAAAATTTATACCAAGAATTGCAACACAGGGTGCAACCTCGGGTCGATCCTTAAGAAACCAGTGTACTAATTGATCCTAAGATTAGCTTGATGTTTGAATTATGCATGCAATGAAAGCAATAAAAAGGGGTTTTTGATTGATTAATCTAAAATTAAACTA
>JANTNU010000003.1:18502827-18536754 GCA_024752395.1 Erythroxylum havanense
GTTTCCTAAAACAACCAAGTTGACATTCAATCAGAATCCATAGAAAACATTCAAAGCTTGGAATCCCAAAATAAAGCATTAAAAATCTATATCCGATCTTCTCCTAAAAATTCCGAACCCTTCAAAGCTAATTCCGAACTTCCCTTTTTATGCTTCTTATAGTCCTTATTCCCTAGATCACAACAACTCCAAAATCACCTCAATCAGACATTGGAAGCCCAAGATACGCCTCAAAATATCAAAGTCTCACTTCTCGGATAACTAAGGGGCTCGCCGCGACGTCAGGTCGCTCGTCGCGACGAACGAATCACACTCGCCGCTGCGTGCACGCATGCCACGACGTCTCCTTGCGGCGAACCAAATGCCGCACGTCGCGACGTCTCCATTTGCACGTCGCAACGTCCACAACAGAGCACACGTCACGACGAATAAACGTAAAATTATTTACACGTCACGACGTGGCTCCCTACCTCACAAGTCGCGGCGTTATTCATACGCGTGTCGCGGCGTGTGGGTCGGAACTCAACTCCGAAACCCAGATTTCTGCATAACCCAAGTTCGATTCTGTTCCAAATTCAAATCTACCATAGGCAAAGAATAGATCAAGACTTATACTACATTTCTAACCCATTCTAAGCTTCCAATTCATCCTAAAATCGTTAACCCAACGATTCTCCCAAATTTTCAACTCAAAACCCTAAACCGTCGATTTCTCCTGATTCAAGCTATCTTAATGCTTAATCCAACTATAGCAACTATAAACAAGAAGAATTGAAGCTAAACTTACCAGGAGAAGCTCCAAAACTGTCGGATTTCCAAAGGTCGCAAATCTCCTCTTCTTCTTCTCTTCTTCTCCTCGACGACGTCGCCCCTCTCTTCTTCTCTTCTTATTTCTTTCTTTCCTTTCTTCTTCTTTTCTTTTCCTTTTTAACCTAATACATGGGACAAAGACCATTTTACCCTTCCTCATAAGCTTAAACCCATTCCAACTTAAGTAAACTCCCCAAAATACCCTTACACATATTTATCATTTAATTCCTTATCTAAACCATATTTAATCACATCTTAAACTCAATTATCCAAAATTATGCTCAATTTAATCAAACTAAGCCATAGACACATAATTATCGAAATTCATACTTAATGACATCATAAAAAAAATTCGAGACCTAACAAAAGATGTTTAATAGTGTGTAGGCTAAGATTGATCCGAGAACTGAGTTTCACACATATTCACCATTTTTGACTGTTTTCTATAATTTGTTTTTTATTTATTTTAAGTTTACTTTATTTTCTCAATTGCATTAAACCCAAAACCCCCATTTTTATGTCCTTTACATCAATTATTTTTATTACGATAATTAACCAAATATTCCCTATAGATATGATCTCGACTCACCACATCTACAAGTTTTTAGTGTGCAAAGTTAGGTAAATTTTGTGGTGCACTTGACATGCATTGTCGACTATAGTCCCACCTTTCACAGTTACACATTATACTAGACTTACCCACTCACTGTCTGATATTGGGTATATAATTCCTACATCCAAAATCTTGATAATCTCCTTTTTGACAACTTCTTACATGTTCAGATTCAATCGTCATTGCTTATCCCTTACTGTCTTACATCCATCCCGAGATTTATTCCATACAAAACAATGCTGGGACTTATACCTCGAATGTTTGATATTTTCCACTCCATAGCTCTCATTCTTCTCTTTATCATCTCAACCACATTCTTTTCCTGTTCCTCATGTAACTGAAATAACTAGTTGGTGGTTTCTCATAAAAAGGTAGGGTTGGGCACTTTGTTCTCTCTAGGGGTTCCTGCTTTTGATTCTCATCAAACTCTCCTTCTTCTACACTCACTCATTGTCATCTACTTCACTTTTTTCTCAATTGTTTCTCTTTGTTGTTCCTCCACATAATCATCCACCACATCAACTTTCATATAAATGTTTCACTTAGCCTTGTTTTTTAATGTCCTAGTCATGTTGAATTTGACGTTTTCATCACCAAAATGCATAATTAAGATCCCATCATTAACATTAATGAGTGCCTACCTAGTGTTCATGAATAGACGTCCTAGAATGAATGGACATTGCTTGTCTTCTACAATATCATGAATTATAAAGGTAACAGGAATAACAAATTTGTCAACCTTTATTAGAACATCTTCTACAACCCCAAATGGTTTCTTTATCAATTGATTTGCTAACTGAATTGTTATTAAGGTTGTCTTTATATTGTCTAGCTTTAATTTCCTAAAAATAGACGTCATAAGATTAATACTTGCACCAAGATCATACAAACATTTAGAAAATTCCACACCATTAACAATGCAAAGAATAATGAAACCCCCTGGATCTTTTAATTTTGATGGCATGTTTTTAGTGATTATCAAACTACAGTTGACTATTAATGCTACTGTCTACTTTGAATCCCAAGTTCGCTAATGAAAAAATAGATCCTTTAAAAATTTCGCATACTTGGGGATATGTTTAAGCACTTTTGCAAATGAAAAACTCAAATGTAGCTTCTTAAACTTTCCCAAAAAAATTTCAAATCGACTCTCTTTAAGGTTTTGCTTTAGTCTTTGTAGAAATGGTAACTTGGGTACTTATGATGCAGGTGAAATATAAGAGGGGTTCCTCCTTTTTTGTTACCTTATGTTTGACTTTCTCTTGACTTGTCTCAAACTGCCAACTCCTTCCCATTTCTCAAATACATTACTTTCACTTACTCCTGCAGGTTGGATTCAGTAGTACTGGGAAGGTTACCTAAATTTCTCACTATCAATATGATTGCTAGCAGGCCCACCTATACCTCTAGGTTATGAATGGAAGATGCAAGATTCTTAAGCATTAGGTCAGTTCTTACTTATGTCTTCTTATGTTCTACATCCATATTATTAACCTTGAAGCCTATAGAGCCTATCACATCCATTATTCTGACAAACTGGGATTCCATCTTTGACTCTAGGCTTTTTTACTTTGACTCTTAATTTCTTAACCTGTTTTGGAATCTTGGCAGTCTTTATGGTCTCAAATTTACACCTGCATTGTTATTCTAGGAAAAATTTAAGTAGTTTTTCCACCTAGAGTTATAAGTGTTCAAGAAACGATTGTTACTTCATCATTCTAACATACCTAAATATTTACTTGTCCATTCCATTGTTGTTCATCAAATAACATTATATTGATATATGGTCATATTATCTATATATTTCATAAACCTGTTGCATTGTGTTTACTAATTGGATGAGGCATTAATATTGTTTAGTTTTTTAGTTAAATAAACTATCTGTGCCTATATGGCTAAAGTTAGCTCTATGCCATGATTCCCTTTTGTTCCTTCACATTGTATGGTCACCTTCTTTCAGTTGACCACAAACAATTGTTAGTGGTTATATCCTTAATCAGATTATATGCAACATCGATGATTTCTCTCACCAAATCACCTTCGGCTATTATATCAACTGTGCTCCTAGTCGCTGCATTAAGTCCATTATAAAATATCTGCAATAATAGCTTTCTTGGCTGGTTGTGACGAGGACAACTTCTTTGTAGCTCTTTGAATCTCTCCAATGCCTTATAGAGGGGTTCTCCATCATACTGCTGAAAGGTTGAGATCTCCTTGATAATCTGGGTCATTTTTGTTAATAGAAAGTACTTAGCTAGGAAAGCTTGCACTAACTGGTCCCCATATAGTTACATGCTCTAGATTAAAAGAATTTAGCCATGCCTTTGCCTAATCATTCAGTATGAAGGAAAAAAGCCTCATCCTTTATGTCTCATTGACCTAAATGTATTGCAAATTTCCAAAAAATTACCAAGGTGAGCATTTGAATCCTGATCTGGTAAATCATATAATTAAACACTAGTTTGCAAAATATTAAATAAAGTAGGCTCGATTTCAAAATTATTCCAATTAATAGTCGGTCTGGCAATCCCTCTAGTAGTTCGGATTGAACCTGAGCCACATAAAATCCATTAATGTTCTTTGGTCACTGCCTTGATCTCTTTGATCTGTCATTAACTTTTTGATTTCGTCTTGACGTCTTGCTTTTCTTAATTCCCTTTCAAGTTTGGTGATGTCAAGTTTGCTTAATCTGTTTTCACTTTCAGAACTTCTTATGTGCATACACCTATTACATATAAGAAAAGAGTATCAAATAAAAATAAAAAGAAAGCTCAAATCAAAATAATTCAAATCACACTTGATGCTAGGTGTAATCCCCGGTAATGGTGTTAAAACCTAATAGTTACTTCATATTTAGCTCAAAGTTTTAAAACTAATTAAAGTTGTTATACCGTAAGTATATGACTTGTATAAAATAATATAGCAAGGTATCATTTATTTGAGGATTGGTTTTTCACCTTGTAATTCAAATTGACTTTTATTTAACTAAACCAAATAATGAGAGATTGAAATTGCAAAAATTCTCAATTTAAAGACTGGCAAGTACACATCAAAATGTCACAAAAATAAGAACACAATGTTGGCTTAAAGAATCAAACTATAAAGGTGAGGTTCATTCTCTCCATATCATGTAATCCCTCACTTTGGTAATGAAATCATACTTAGTCCTAGGCATTCTAATGTATTGGCCCTCCATCTCTTAATAATCTAACTAATTAGTCCCAAAATAATGATTATGTTCGGTATGTAATCTCTCAACCTATATACTTTACTTAACCTTTAAATGGATATGAAGTAACCTATTGAAAAACCATCAAAACATCCAAGATCTTTCTCTAGATTTCATGTTAGCTTGATGTGTGAAGTGTTCTCAAGGCTACCCACTCTTTTCCTAACTTCATTTCTCAATGTAGGCAAGGTATATAAAGTCTACACATCATAAGCAATAAAGCAAACCATATATTAAATCGAAGTGAGCTCTTACATAGTTATGGTAAGAACAACCCTCAAATCTACTTAGAAATCCATTAAAATAATCAAAAACATCCTCATAACAAGTCCATACATCTTCTCCGTACCATAACTAAACAAAAACCAATGAGAGAAGAGAGAATATAAGGCTTATGAGTTGAAGAACAATGCTGGAACCTAGAGTGGTAGCTTTAAGATCTCTTGAAATCATTTGATACTCCTAGAAAATCCCCTAAAAATATTTGTGTATTCCTCCTTTTGTTGTGCTGCATGACCCTCCTCTTTTCTGAGGTATAAAATATGGTTTGTATACCCCTTTGGGCGCTTAAACCGATTTAGGATACAAGTGGAGCAAAGCTGGAAAATTCCAGCTTCTATCTAGATCACGATCATGACTTTTTCAGCCTTATTTTCTTCTTTTGTTTATCCTTTGATACCTTCAATAAGTCCATATGCAAGTAAGTTGATAATCAATACAAATAAGGTCCAAATCCTACTTAAACATTGACATACTGCCATGCAAAATGTAAGTACATCAAAACACTTAAAAACCATGCAAAACCTAAGCTTAAAAAATTTCATTTATAACCTAACATGCAATTTATCATATACAAGCACATACACATGCAAGTTATATGCAAATTAGCCTTTTTTTTGTAGTGTCAAATCTTGTATGTGTTTCTAAGAAAAAGAATTTGATCATTTTTCGGGGTCAAGACATAACCTAGGCTAAATATTTAAGCTTTTATGTAGATGCCAAAATATTCAAAATTCTTGAAGGAGTTATAAAAAATAAGAGTAGTTAAAGGAGTTGGTGACTATTATGTTAAGTGGAAGATATCGCGATTCTTCAAAGAAAGCTACTATAATAGCTTAAAGTTCCAATGAGTTTTACTATCCCTTGTCAAATTGGTAGCTTAAAAATAGAAAAAAGCTTTAATCGATCTAAGGGTTGGTATTAATATAATGCCTTATTCATTGTTTAAGAAACTAGGAGGATATAAAAGTACATCTAGTTTTAGGTTGACCTTTTTTAGCCACTATTAAGTATATTATTGATGTTAGTGAGGGCAACTAATGCTTAGGGTTGGAGACAAAGAGTCACATTTAAAATATATGATGTTACGAATTATTTCCTTAAACATATTAATGCTAGTTATTCTCGTGATATATTTGATGATTCAATTTTGAATGTTTATACAATAATAAAAAATTCTTAGAAGAATAAAAAAATCTTGTAAATTAATGCTCAGTTCTCTTCATATATATTGATCCTCCCACATTTCCTTTTAAAGAGCTTAAGCAAATCACTGGAAAGAGTAAAGAGAAGATTTCTATGGGAAGGAAGATATAATGGGAGATTCCAAGGTGTGTTGAAATGAAATATGTAAACATATAGAAGAAGGAGGTTTATGAATAATACTAATTAACTTAAGAAACAAACTGTTTACGGTAAAGCGATTATGGAGATTAATAGAGAACAAAACTCTCTATGAATGAAATGGAAGCACACATACTTTTAAGGGGAAAAATCTTATGGGAGATATCAACAAAGACTTCCTTTTCTTGGTTCCTCTCTCAATTACCGAAGTTAAAAGGAACTTTTGCAAGAAATATCAAATGTAAGGTAGGAAATAGAGAAAGGGCTTCGTTGTTCTTTGATAACTGAAGTAATATAGGACCTCTAATCGATATATAACTAGTGTAGAAAATGTTGAATACTATACCAAAGAATAAATATGTGCATAAATCGGTAGGAATCAATGATCTAACTTTTTGATTGAATTAGCTTAAGTAATAGAAAGTTATAACTCTAACTCTAAAAGGGAAGACTCATGCCAATAGTTAGGACACTCAACTAGTCTATTCACAAGAAAAACTTGTAAAGATTGGATAAAACCAAAAGGAGAAAAGATGTATTGGTACATAGTTGTATGAAGTAAATATCTGATGTCTAAAGTATCCTTTTCTAGCATGGTTAGCTATTAAGAGAATAATGGAAGTAATGGGTAGATTGACTTACTTCAATCTATCTACCATATGCCCTCTATGCAATGTGGCTGCCCTCTATGCAATGTGGCTTTAAAGACTCAAATGCACCTCATCTTCGAATATAAACTTCTAAACTAGAATATAGAATAACATTTAGGAGCTATGTCACCTATAGAGATCAAACCTCAGTTATGTAGTGCTTATTCAATGGCTGCAAGTTGACATGAATATATCAAAAAGAAACTTTGTTGTTTATGTAATTAGCCTTAGGATGAGCATGTATAAAATATGGACTAAGAAAAACTCAAGGTATTTTAAAGGCATTGAATGCTCCGAGAAGACTGTTAAAAATGGATCCATCCAAGTGATTAGAGAACAGTTGCTGCTAAATGAAAAGGTATGAAGATGTCAAGTCGAGATTGCCATTTCTTAGATAATTAGTTTATGATAAAGAATATGATGTCAAGTGAAATATTTTGTAGTTGTAACTTTATATTGAGTAAAATATAATAAGTTAACTAATTTTTCTAAAGGAGCAATTAAGTGAGCTTGGATGCTATGACTTAATACTCTTTCTATAGGTAAGAATGTCGGTGGTTTTCTAATTACTTAAAAGACCATTGTCTAATGTTGTATCCAAACTTTTTTTTATTGTTTTTATATAATTTAATTTATTTTAAATAACAATAAAAATGAAGAGGAATAATAATGTTTTTTCAAGGGGCCATTTTGTTTTATTATAATATTTTATTTTTTGTTTATTCTTAAAAAAGTATATTAAAATAAATTTAAATAATAAACTTGATTTTTTTTTAGTTTTGTCTTTTCTCCCACCTTCAAAAGAATAAAAACAAAATTAGGCAATCTACTAGACATGGCAACTAGAGTAGCTTATCTAATAGAAAAAAAGGAAATTCAATGCATAAGAATCATTATGCATATTCAGAGTTTCCTGTTGAAGCTAATTTGAGAGCTGCATATACATTTGGATGTTATTATTAATATAGTTACACCTATATTAGTAAAAATAATAAATACTAATTAAATGTTGGAGATTAATTAATTTTATAAGTTAGTTAAATAATTTGTTTATTTATTTTAATCTCTTGTATAATATTTATTAATGATACTAGCATCATGTTTAGATATTAATTTTAAATCAATTTTATCATATAAAAAGGTAATATTTATTTAGTTGAAAATAAAATCTCATAATAAAAATGAAAATTAAAAAGTAAAATTTATTTTTACAATTTTCATAAATTATGAAATAGAAATAACATTAAAATAAGAACAGAGTACAGAGAATCAATTAAGTAATTGTTTACTGAATTTAAAAATAAAAAATCTAAATAGAAACCGAATAAATACTTAAGTAGAACGTTAGCAATGGGAATGATAAATAGTTTAAAAATCAGACCGAACCGTCCAATTCTATTAAAAATAATCTGAACCGGACATGTGTCTGATCCGGACCATAGGCGCAAAATAAGTTAGAGGCTTAGAGCATTATGTGCTGCAGTGACGCGGTCTAATGAGAGATGGTGGAACAATAAAACATGCCCTTTGTTTTGTTTATTTGAATATGTAGTGAAAGAAAGCACATAAATAAACAATCAACCTTAGAAAAACAAAAATCAAACTCTTTTTCTTTTTGGCATTTCATCCCCGATATTAAATTAATATCCAAAGCAACGAACGCATTTTGATTTTCCCTAACTTTGTGCCTTATTTGTTTACATTACATTCAACATAGCCATAAGCGCGTTGTTGCGTCCAAAGTTCATTGTAAGTATAAAATCAAGACCTTCAAATGTTGGACTGTGGAGCCCTTGTTCTCACATGAACTCTTAACCTTTTGTCCCTATCTCTCTCTCGCTTTCTTTCACTTTGTTTATCTTCCAAAGTAGCTTTTCACTCTTTTCAAGTCAGCTGCGTAGAAAGCAAGTTCCATGCTTCACACTTAGCTAGCAGCAGCAGAACTCACACACAATTTAAGCCAATGGGTGAGAGCAAAGGGTCATCTCTGGTTCACCTACTGGTGATTCTTCTCAGCCTCGTGGCTTTTGGTTTTGCCATAGCTGCTGAGAGACGCAGAAGCACTGTAATTTCTTCTTTTCCTTTTATTTATATCCCTTTTTGTTTCTTAGTTTTTTTTTTCAGACCTGGATTGGTAGTTTCGAGCATTGGCTATTTATCATTTCTTGGTTGTCGTTAAATCTTTATGTTTTGGTCTTTGGAACTTTAAAGTTGTTTGCTTGATTATGGGATTCCTCTTGTTTTAGATGCTTGCGCTGGTTTCTGGAGCTGGTAAAATTGGAGATCTGAATGATGTTTAGTAGTTAGTGAACAGATTTGCATTTGTTTCTGATTGTTGGTAGTGAACAGATTTGCATTTGTTTCTGATTGTTTGTTTCCCCAAGGGTGTGGCTTTTTTTGTAGTTTAATTGTGCTCAGTACAGCTTCATTGGTGTTAATGAGATGAGATGAGGATTTGGGTAGCATAGGATAATTTTAGACCTCAATTCTTTTTATAGACGATCCGTGACTTGGAGCTGAGTTAGATGCCTTAAGCATGTAGAAAGGAGAGAACCTCGAGTAAGAGAAATGCTTTGAATTTTTGTATGTCTAAATTATTACATGGAGGAGTATTTATAGATGATTTTGGTTATACATATATGTTATTGTTATATAAGACATATCCCTAATAATATGCTACTGTTATACAAGAATATGCTGCTGTTATATACATTAACAATCTCCTTTAAACTCAAGGTGGTAAGAGTTTGACATCTTCAGTTTGAAAACAAGTTTCTAAAAATGTCAAGACGGATGAGTAAGAGAAATGCTTTGTATTTCTATGTGTCTATGTGTCTAAACTATTACATAAAAAAGTATTTATACGTGATTTTGGTTATACACATGCCTAAGCATACGTTATTATTACACAAGACATATCCTTAATAATATGCTACTGTTATACAAGAATATGCTACTGCTATATATGTTAACATTCTTAATTAAACTCAAGGTGTAAGGAGTTCGATATGTTGAGTTTGAAAACAAATTTTTAAAAATGTTGAGTTGGATGAGCAAGAGAAATGCTATGTATTTCTATGTGTCTAAAGTGCTACATAAATGAGTATTTATACATGATTTTGATTATACATATGCCTAAGCATATGTAATTGTTACACAAGACATATCCCTAGTAATATCTACTGTTGTACAAGAATATGCTACTGTTATATGCATTAACATTGTCCTTTAAACTCAAGATGGTAAGGAATTTAACGTATCGAGTTTGAAAACAAGTTTTTAAAAACGATGAGGTGGATTAGATTTATCAAAAATGTCTATAATTTGAGATTGTGACAAAATAAGAACAAGTTGAATAATACCTTGAACAACATAGCATCACTTAAGGTGACAATCAAACTCAATATGTTGGTTTGCTCATGGAAGACATTATTATGAGCAATTTGTACGGCATTGTGACTATCAAACAAGAGAGGAGCTATAAAAGAGGAGGAAACATTAATATTTTGAAGCAACCAATAGAGTTAGAAAAGCTCAAAGGTTAAGTCTACAAGAGCTTAGGATTCTGTTTTCGTATTAGATCGAGAGATAACTGTTTGTTTCTTGTTGCACCATGAAATGAGAGATATATCAAGGAAGAAACAATAGTTATTAATGGAGCGTTGATCAGTTAAATCTCCAACCTAATTAGCATTAGAGTATACTTATAACTCTAATAAAGATGAATGATAGAAGTGGAGATTGTATATGATATTTGAAGGATACAAAGAACAACAGAGAAGTGAGGGGTATAATGTGCTGACATGAATTGACTAACAATGTGAATAACATAGGTGATATTAGGACAGGAGATAGTGATTACTAACTAATTGGTAATAAAGAGTGCCATCATTGAGGACACTTAAAGAAAGAATATAAATTAATTCTTCATAATTTTTCTGTGAATAGTACAAGGAATATATAGGACAATATAGCGCTAATCACCTCCTTAAATTGTGAAGAATCTATTTATTTTCTAAGTAATAAAATCTCAACTAACTATTAGAATATCAACTAATTATCTATAGAAAATCAGCTAAGTATGTGCAAAGATATTTAGTTGATTATTTCTATAATATCAACATTCCCTCTCAAATTGGTGCATAGATATTGATCATGCCCAACTTGCTTACAAAGAACTCAAAATTCTAATGGTATGTCAATGAGTCTACTATCAAGTTTTTCTTTGATAAAATGTTTGTCAATCTTCACATGCTTCGTGCGATCATGTTGAATTGGATTGTTGGCAATATTGATAACTTGTTTGTTATTACAAAAAAACTTCATTAGGTGCTCCACTGGTTTCTTAAGTTTTTCCATTACTCTTTTAAGCGAAATTATTTCACAAATTCCTTTAGCCATTGCTCGATATTTTACCTCGGCACCACTTTTGGCTACCACACTTTGTTTTTTACTCTTCCATGTTACTAGATTTTGCCACAAATATGTGCAATGCCTAGAAGTTGATCTTCTGTTAGTAAGAAACCCTGTCTAGTTGCATAAGTGTAGACTTCAACTCTCCTTTGATCATTTTTCTTCAAAATAAATCCTCTCCTTGGAGTTCCCTTTAAGTATATTAAAATTTTACATAGTACTTCCAAGTGTTCTTTATAGGGAGTATGCATAAACTGGCTTATGACACTGACAACAAAGGAAATATTTGGTATGGTGTGACATAAATAGATTAGCTTTTCTAACAATCGTTGATATGAACCTATATCTATTGGAACTCCTTCATTAACTTCACGTAGCTTTGAGTTGGATTCAATAGGAGTATCTAGTGGTTTAAATCCATGCATCCCAGTTTCTTCTAGAAGGTTTAGGATATATTTCTATTGGGTGACTACTATGCCCTTCTTATAGCTAGCAATTTTCATCACTATGAAGTATCTAAGATACCCTAGGTCTTTAATTTCAAACTCCTTTAAGAGATTCTTTTCAAGAATTTCAATTTCCTCAAAATCATCTCCAGTGAGGATAATGTCGCTTGCATACACAATTAGAATCACAGTCCTTTCTACAAAAAATTTTTAAGAATACAGTATGATTAGACTACCCCTGTAAGAAACCTTGAGACTTCACAAATCTTGCGAATCTTTCAAACGAGGCCCTCAATGATTGTTTTAGCCCATATAAAGATTTTTTGTTAATTTGCATGTCCTTTTTTCAAAGCTTGCACTAAATCCTAGGGTAGGCTCCATGTACACTTCTTCTAAATCTCCATTTAGGAAGGCATTTTCACATCCAACTGATGTAAAGGCTAATCTAGATTAACTACGATAGAAAGCAACACTCTCGTAGTATTTAACTTAGCAATAGATGAAAAAGTTTCTGAATAATTCATACCATAGGTCTGAGTAAACCCTTAGCAATGAAGGGAGCCTTATATCATTCAAGTGATCCATCAAAATTGTACTTTACAGTAAACACCCATTTACATCCGACTAGTGTTTTTCCTCTCTAAAGATCAACTTCCTCTCACATTCTTTTTTTCTCCAAAGCTCTCATCTCCTCCAAGACTGCATCCCTCTACTTAGGAATATTTAGACCCTCGTTTATATTCTTAGGAGTGGAAACATTGGATATTTGGAAGTAAATACTTGAAATGATGGAGATAGACTTACATATGATATGAATTTATACAAGGTATATTTGGTACAAGTTCTAGAACCTTTCCTAAGAGCAATGGGTAAATCTAAGATTTCATCCAACTCTAGAATAGGTATTGTTTCAGGTGACACTGACTCAGTAGAAATAGACTCAAATTGAGATTTACATGGTTGGTCTCCAACTTTTGGATTTGCTTTCAAGTTAGACTCTTAACCATGCTATAAGTTGTTTGTGCTTTTTTGTTATTCTAAATATTTTCCAAAATGGACTTTCCCTTTGAAATGAATTCCATCTTGTCTTGGACACATTTAATTCTTTTTTGCGATTGAATTAATAAAGACATTGAAGCTTAATCCTTATTTTCATTATTTGAGATGCCATTAGTGTTTGAATCAGGATTATAGAAAATATCAACGTCATTGTCATAAATATCAAAAAATGACTTCTTCTTCCAAAAAAATTCTAGGCAAGAGTAAGGGAAAAGCAGAGCTTGACTAGTATTGAGATTGTGTCTATGTTTTGATTCATATCTACCATTTTGCTGAGAAGTACCTAAACAAGATTTTTGAATAATAGTTACTTGCTAATCAATAAAATATGTGAAAGATTTGTCTTTATATTGTATAGTATTATTAATGTACAAGATTTTGATTTTACAAGAAACCTGAGTCTAAGTAGATAAACAATATTTAGACATGATTTAAGATATAAATACATGTATATTTAACAAAGTCATCGACAAAGATCATGTTTTTTTTTTCCAAAAGGTAAAGGATTTCATTACTAAAATATTATATACAAACTAAAATACGCAAAAGATCTTGTATAGTACAAATGGTTAGGTATAGAAAAATAATGTTCTTGGTTTCCTTTCTTGTTCCATTCAATCTAGTCTAATGCTCATCTCCTCTTCATAGTTGTTGTAAGGTTATCATCGACACGCTTAGCTTGCAATATTAGTCAGATTTGAAGAGTTATCTCCTGAAAAACCAGTGCTTCACTTTTGCTTTGTTGTCTAAAACCTTTTAGATGTGGTAAGTCATAGAAACCAAACTAACCTTGAGAGCTTTGTAATCCGCATGACTTTCCATCTTAATTTTCATCAACCAGTTGATCATTTCCTCCGATGTATTTGTTGGTCTATTGATATTCAACAGTGCCTGCAACCAATTCCATATCTTGCTTGTAAACTTGCATTTAATCCAAATGTGTTCCAAATTTTCCAACTCAACATTACAAAGTTCTCACAACAATGGGTTTATGGGAAACTTGATTTTATCCTTTGTAAGTGTGAGAATTCATAATAATAGATACTGTTTTAGATAAATAGTGGGAATAGGATATGCATTTTAGGATCCCAAAAGTTAAGGGATTTTTAGATAAAGTTAGCTTCCTATTTTAGTGGGATTAGGAGACTAGTTTCCTAATCTATGTTGTACTCTTTGTATATATATCCTATTAAGTGTCAATAAAGAATATAAAGAAACCCTAATTTCTGATAGTAAGTAATCCATCATTTATTCCCATCCATAGTACGAAGGAGAATGCTGGTCTTATGTCCATATCCCATACCAGTTTCATGCACTTTACTCTTCGTTGTTGTTCCTTTTGCAGAAGGAGTTTACAATCTGTTAAACTTTCTAGATTTGATGGCTATCCACTTAACTTCATCTTGTTCAACCTGGTTGCATCTTGGTACCTGATTCAGTATAATTTCAGCACCCCTACAATTGTGGTATGGCGAAGTCCACTAATTGTTATTGACCAAACTACTTACTCGGGTATCGGAGGAGACCACAAAGTTCAGGTGTTGGAGTTCCATCACTTTATATAGAGGTCCCTTGCAGTGCCAATTGTCATACCAAATTTGTGTTCCGTTGCCATCTCCAATTTTGTGGAATATTAGGCTCTGCATCCACTCCCTTGTGCCTAGAATTTCCCTTAAAATCCTTGACGTGTCCTACTAATGCTTCAGAGTCCATAAACTATCATTTATAATGAATACATTATGTATCCATTTCACCCAAATGTCCTCTTTTTTGCTACAACCATCATAGGTTCTTTGCTAGGCAAGCTCTATTGATCGCCCTTGTAGAATGTAATCCTAAGACCTCTACTCCCTTGATCTGCATATTTTGCTCCAACTTATTTTTGCTTTGCTTCCACCTTGATTTGATTCATTCCAAAGGAACTCTCGAAGTTTCTTGTCTATTTCCTTGGGTATTGATAAATGACTCAACCAATAGTTGGTAATATTACTAAGTATTGAATGTATAAGTTGGAGCCTACCTCCATAGTTTAGGAACCTATTATTCCATTGGCTGATTTTCCTATGAATGGACTCCAATAAAGGTTTGCAATCAATTGCACTTAATCTTCTTTGTGATATTGGGACCCCTAGATACTTGAAAGGTAATGTTCCTTGTCTCAGCCCCATTTATCTTGCTTTGTACACTTCCTCATTGCTGGAATTACTTGAAAGATAGTAGCTACTATTCTTAGGGTTACTCCTTAATCCTGACATATCTTGAAACTCCTCCATGGATTTCAATAATAAGTTTATGGAGTTTCTCTCAATCCTGCAAAACAATAAAAGGTCATTTGCAAAAGCTAGGTGGGTTCGTACCTTTGCATTTGTAGTGGAATTGGAATTTAGGGTGTTTTCTTACCATCCTTGCAAGGTGAATGGTCAAGGCCTCCATACAAATAACAAACAGGTAAAGGGAGAGATGATCCCCTTGCTTGAGCCCTCTCTTAGCTTTTATCAGTTTGGTTAGTTCCCCATTCACTAAAATAGTCATAGAGGCAGTAGTGATGCATTCCTCCACCCACTCTCTAAACAAGTATGGGAAATCTGCAGCTTTCATGATATTAAAGAGAAATTCCTAGCTGACTGAATTATAAGCCTTAGCTATATCCATTTTAATGGTACAATTTTTCATCTTCCTCTTTGAATGATAGCCTTCTAGCAATCCTTGGCATAGGAGTATATTAGTACCCAAAGACCTCCCCTTCAAGAATGCATTTTGCTCAGGACTGATTATTTTTTCCAAGCTGGTTCTAAATCTATTTGCTAGAATCGTTGTAATAATTTTGTATAGGAAATTGAAACAGGCAATAGGTCTAAACTGCTCTAGTCTTGTCGCATTACTTTGTTTAGGAATGAGACATACATATGTCTTGTTCCACTCCTTTAAAATGATTTTTGTTTGGGAAAACTCTAGCACTGCTCCAACTTCTTCTTCTCCCACTATATTCCATTGTACCTGTCTGTTCCTGGGCATTTATCAAGGTTCGTTGTAAAAACTACTTGCTCTATTTCATGCGTTATAACTTCCCTAACAAGTAGACTCTTGTTCTCTTTATCCACCTTCTTAATATCTGTAATTATCTCTCCTAGTAACTCATTTACTTGTGTTGCAGCTCCATACTGCTTGCTAAAGTAGTCAAAAGCAATTCTTTTTTCACTCTCTTGATCCTTATATTTCATACCAGTATCATCCACCAGCTTCTTGATAGTATTCTTGTTTCTTCTTGCTAAAATAGAACTCATATAATACTTCGTGCATCTTTCCCCCTTCTCTAGGTGCTCCCTTCTCTAGGTGCTTCCTGTTTATTTTGGTTTCGAAACAAATCAACAAAATCTACTTTGCTATTCTTAATCAACTCCCTAACTGCAAGCTGCTTATTTAGGCTATTGAGACCCGTAAGATTCCAAGCTACTAGTATCATTATTTCTTCTTTTTGCCAGACCTTTTCCTCCTAGACTTCCTACTCAATCCTAGGGAGATTGAATCAATGACATGCGTAAAACTTGAAGCTTCTCCACTTTCCAACACAAGAGTCCCCCATTACGTTCTTCAGCCTGTATTCTCTCTTTTTTAGTACGTACTTGTTTCCCTTGCCCATCTATGTTCTTCTCCCCCTTATTTGTATCCAAAGTATTCCTATCCTTAACCTCCTTTTCCTCAGCTTCTTCCTTGTTGATCCCCTCGAGGGTTGTCTCTGTTATTTCGTGTCTCATCTCCTCGTATCTTTAATACTTCCTAACTATTCCCCACCAGTTTTGTGTCCTTGCTAACCTGAGTCACAAATTCTTGTGATCTGGTCCCTGCCTTGCCATTATCACCCATATACATATCCTTCTTAACATATGCTACTTTTTTTTGGTTTCCTTCCTCCTAATGGGTTACAATCCTCCTTATCCACACTCTCATTTGTAACTACTTCTCTTACTAGATTTGTCTGTAAATGAACTGGACCATCCTTCAAATCCTTCTTTCCCTCCTGGCCATCCTTTATTTTCCAAACTTGTTTCTCCTCTTTTGACTTTGGTCTCCACATAAGAAATCCCTATGGTATCTTCTACCAATTCACCATTCTCAGTCAATCTCATGATTCTCAAATTATCAGGAAGTTTCCCAAAAATGTCAACATCTATACACACCCTATCATACCCAATTCTCCTCATGAATGCAGTATTTTCATCTAGCCCCAAAGGATTCCCTATTTTACTTGCTATATAACTCATACCTTCCGTTGACCAATACTCAAGAGGCATCTTATGTATATTGACCCATAATGGTATAGAATCAAGCTTGCTTCTGTCCAACTTTACCCCCGGTTGCCACTTCTTGATGAGTATTGGATGCCCCATCACGTGCCATGGTTCTGCTTCCAGCACTCTTTGCGCATTATCTTCGGAATTGAACTTGAAAACGTAGAGGTTATCCTCATTCACCATGATGTTCTCCAGACCCTTGTTCCTCCATGCGACATTGGCCCATCTGCTTACTATTAGGTTCGCCAGTCTATTCTCTAGGAAGAATTTAGAAAGTTGGTATGAGATACTATCAAAATATTTAGACTTGACCTAACTTAGAAAACCACTATAAATTAATGATCCATGTCAAATATTGGAAAGATGACCAAGACGAGAGTACCATCTATGAGGTATAACAACTACAATAAGTTTGAATGGAAGATGTAGATAGGTAAGTTCAAACAGTCATTCAATCTTATGCCCATCTCAAGAATCTCGGTTATCTTTGGATCTAGTAAAGTAAAACTATGACTAAAAAAAGTAAGTTAATATTGAGTTTACATAATTGACCAACAGAGATGAAATTTAAGGAGAGTTTGGGAACAAGAAAAGTATCAGACATAGACAATTTAGGTGTTTGAATAGTGTATACACTTTGAACATGCATAGTAGAGTTATATACAATATAGAAAGTATGTCAATTGAAGGATTAAAAAAAACAAATATGAAATAATTAGAAGTCACATAGTTACAATAAGCAAAATCAAGGTACCATTGAGAAGAAGTTCCTAATGTGACAAATAAAGTAGAAGAGAAAACAATACCTAAATTTGATTGAAATTGTTGTAGACCCGAAGATCTTTCAAGGAAAATTTTAGAGATATAGATGTATTCTCTATTGCATCCTCTATAATAAAAGTAGTGGCAATAGACTTAGAGGTCTTGACAGAATAACCTTATTAAAGTTATTTCCTAATGATGTTATGACTATTCGTTTTACCAGGGTTACAAAGTACATTCATATTTTAGTTTTGAGATGTAGAAGCATGATAAGAGGATGTTTGAGTGGCAAGAACATCTGTAGATGAACTAGATTTCTTTATGCAAAAGGGTGTTAAGTCGGGTCTCTTTCATTATTAGTTCTTTGATTATAGTATGAAAACTTAGCAGGGATCCTCAATGAAGAAGAGAATTGCAAATAGACTTACCTCATCTCTAAGAGTCATTCACAAGTGTCAAATATGCTATTGATCACATAGATTGATATAGATAGTGGCAAATATAGCATTAGGCTAAGTAGGACTTCAAAGTGCCAACTAATACTAAATCTCCTATAATTTAGATACATAACTACAAAAAGTTTGGTTAGGTTATTGTTGCATAGAATAAAGTCGTCTTTAAAGTTGAAATTGATTGATATCATCAGATAGAGAATAATCACCTTTTAAAAGATTCATGCCTCTTTGACAATATCAAATCGTCAAAAATCAAGTTTAATTATTTTGGCACAAGTAATAATTATACCATCACAAAGTACACTAGATGTTATACGAAAATATCTTTTACTTCATTTGGCCTTTGAAAGGTTTGACTATTTTTGGTGACAATAAGGCAAAGAAGTTTATCTTTGAGAAAGTTGCATATTTTCTCAACTCACAAATTATAGTTGGATTCATAAAAAATGACATTACTTGGTTCAACATTGTATTTACGAAGTTTGGAAGTATCCATAATGCACAGAAGAGAATGACTCTTAACAAGGTTTGAAAAACACAAGAAAATGAACAAACTTGTGCCTAGAGATGGAATTTGACCAATTTATTCAAAAAAATGAGTGCAGAATACCTAAAAACCTTAAGAACCTGTCTGACTAAAGAAAAAGGGGTAAGAAAATAGCTAAATCGATCAATCAAAAGTTAGTCAACAGGTTTCAACCAAGTCGACTAAACTAGTAATGATGTTTACGTGGGAAATGATATGACAATTGATATGACACATTACATGGCGTGTGGACCAATTTAGCATGACATGATAAATGACGGGGCAATTGACTTTGGTGACAGACCAATTAGTTGATGACATGATATTGTTGCTAACTAATATTTCTAAGTGGAAATGATCATTTTGGCTTAAGGTATGTAAAATGACATGGTTTCAATTGTCTTAAAACTTGTTTCAATTGTCTTCAAGTGGGAGTTTTAAGACTGAAAGTCGAACTTCTAAAAATGCATGTGGGAAGGTGAGGAGAGTTAGAAGACAAGATTTGCACTGTTGCATCCGTCTTGAGAAGTAAAGTTTGATATATACTAAACATTATTTGGACAATCAAATTATCTTTGAAAAATCAAGAAGTAGAAGACTGAAAGACTATCCTTTTTTATAAAGGAAACTCTGACACTATGTTTAAAAAAAAAGAATGTTTGAGCAAGAGAAATACTTTTTATTTCTGTGTATTTAAACTATTACACAAGGGAGATAATTTTGCATGTATTCTTACTAATATGCCACTGTTACACAAGAATATGCTTACCAGTATATACGTTGACAAACCAGATAATAATAAGTTGGATTGTTGGAGTATTTTGGTTGCCTAAATTGCATTTGGTGCATAAATGTTCTGCTGAAAGATGATGGTTGTACCATGTTGGGTGGTGAGAGTCACTAGTTGCGTGGTTGCTACGTAATGGTATAGTTTAATAGGAAACAGATTATATTTGAGCAACTCAGATGTTACTCTGTCGTCAGATTTTAGCTATTATCTAGGCTCTCCCAAATCTTCTTCTAAGCAGCGTAAACTATGTAATTTCTAGATATTGTTACACTGTCTTACGATTTTAGCTCTTAAATACACTGCTGGACCTTCAAAGAATCTGATGGTTGATGTGGTGATGGGCCTTTATTTTTAGTTCACTTTAGCTCTCTTCATGGGAGAACAATGGTATCATCTAATGGATAGCCACTGTTTGTAGCCTTTCAGTTTGCATTCATACTGAGCTTATATATACGCTATGAGATAATGAGAGTATTTAACCTACCAAATTAAGATATAACTTTGTGCCAGGTATGCAATATATGGACCCCAAATTCTCGCAAATATGCACATGTTATTCTTTCCTGTTGGGGTAGGGGTGATGTAAGCATGAAGGGTGTGGATGTAAGCATGAAGGGTGCAGCAGGACATTTATGTCAAGCTTGATGGATAGGTGAAAATCTTGATAAGAAACTGTAACATTGAATTGTTATTGAAATGGAAAAGCATGTCTTATTCTGCTTTTGCTCCAACTATCTTAGAAAATATAGGAATGATGTAGCTGAGAAAGTTTATTTGGGAGAAGTGTTGATTGTATGTTGATTTTGTGTATCCAACCACGAAGATTTGTGGACAAAAGATGATATAAGGTTTAGATAGTTAAGATTGCAGTTTGCTTGTTTTAAAAGATGTACCTATGTATCATCAATCTTGTGTCATTAAGAACATTGTTCTGCACTCTAATCCTTCAATGGGTCTATTTTTTTCTATTTATCTGTCTTTTAAGTGGATTTTTTTCCCTGTATAACAGGGCCACATTGAGAGAGATGTTACAAATGCTACGTACTGTGTCTACAACTCTGATGTTGCAACTGGTTATGGAGTGGGTGCTTTTCTGTTTCTTCTTTCAAGTGAGTCATTACTAATGGGCGTGACAAAATGCATGTGTTTTGGTAGACCATTAGTGCCAGGTGGAAATCGCGCTTGGTCAATCATTTACTTCGTCTCATCATGGTGAGTCTTCTCACACGTCCTATGACTCAAACATGAATGATTAGTTAAAATTGACACCCCAACAGGCAATTGAATTGATATCTTTCTTCTTTTGTTTCAAAAACCAAGAACGTGCATGAACTACACCATCCTACTCTTGTGAAATTGACCTGACTCAGATTAGGACAATTTCCACGCCAAGGTGGGACGTTTTGGAAGCAGATTGAGAATGGTGTTTATTACTTGTCATGTACTTCATTGAAAATCTATGTGATATATTTGTTTCAAGATCTTTTTGGCCTTATGCACATGCAGGTTGACTTTTCTGGTTGCAGAGGCATGTCTACTTGCGGGTGCAACAAAAAATGCCTATCACACAAAGTACCGGGGAATGATTTATGCTCAAAGCTTCTCTTGTGAGACATTGCGTAAAGGTGTTTTCGTTGCTGGAGCAGTATTTGCAGTTGCAACAATGGTTCTTAATGTATATTACTACCTGCACTTCTCCAAGGCCACTTCCGGTCAGCCAGCCCATAAAGTTGCAAACCGTTCAAATTCAGCTGTTGGGATGACTGGGTATGCATGAATTAAAGTTGGGACTTGAGATAACTAAGCTTTGTTACTCTGTTGAGTCTTGATATGATGGTGATTATAATATTGAAAACCAAGTCGACGATTACGAGTGCTAATATTTTCTCAAGAACAGTCATATCATACATTTCATTAAAGAATTACGTAAAATATAATTGACTTACTCCATCTGATGAAGTTTTTCTGAAGGGTTATAATAAGATAACTAGGAACTTGGCAGAACGAAACGAGAAAATTACAAAAATAAAAACCTCTATCATACGACATTAGGTCCAACAAGGGTATGAATTTTGTACTGCATCTGTCGGTATTGGCCAGTAAATATGGTATCGGTCAGAAAATGATACGAAACGTTTAGGTTTTGTATGGTATTCGTATATATTGCTTGGTACTATCGATTTTATTTGGTACCAGTCAAATGTCGGTATTATGATATTTAAAAATTTGAGGGACTAAATTGAAAATAAATAACCTAACAAAATAAACACGAAATGCAGGCTATGCAGCGTTCACTAACAGACTCACTTCAACTGTCTCTCCTCTCCTCGCATCTTCATGCTTCACTCTTTAAACCACCAAATTTTTTTAGTGTTGTCGCTTGTGTTACGGTAACTTGAGTACATGGCGTGAAGAGGAAGATGAGAAGGACGACGTCGTAAGCAACCAGCTAGGAATAAGCTGAAACGCAGCGCAGAAGCAGATGGCGTAACGGCCTCACGTGACGCTATCTAGAATATTCTAATTAGAATAGATTATATACCCGTTGTAACAGACGAAGGGACATGCTTTTTACAGTGAATGAATTCTTGAGTTCTCTCTCTCTCTCTCTCTCTCATTTACCTTTCCTGCGATTGGGTTGTGAGTGTGAGAGTGAATATCACACACTCCACCGAATAAATTTCGTAACATCTGGTATCAGAGACGTAGATCCTCAGCAGAAGAATGGCGGAAGGCACACGAGGAGCGGAGGTACGTCATTTAGAAGAAAGCATCAAAAGCATGTTGGAGCCTCAATCACGACATGAAAAGGAGATAGGCGACATTAAGTCCATATTCCACCAACTCATGCAAAGGATGGATAAGGAGGAATCAGGAACATTGGGAAAGAGTGTGGGAGACAGTGGAAGGTGCTTGGCATTGCCTAGGAGTAGTAAAACAGAGTTCCCAATGTTCGATGGCACGGGTGTGAGAAGTTGGAGCTATCGATGTGGACAGTATTTCACCATGGATCAGACACCAGAAGATATGAAGATTAAGTTGGCATCGATTCACATGGAAGGGATAGCGTTAGAATGGTATCAACTGATGATCCGGAATCGAAGGGAGATAAGAGAAATGACTTGGGAAGAATTCATTGCCCTCGTAAGACAACGCTTCGATGAAAACATATTCGAAGATCCTATAGGAGACCTTAAGGAGCTGCGGCAGGAAGGTTCAGTTCTAGAGTATTGCGGGTTGTTCGACCGGTACTCAAACAAACTCACATTGTCGGAAGAATATCTAGTAGGCTTCTTTTTAAAGGGGCTCAAACCCGAGCTTGGGCTGACGGTAAAAATGATGGATCCCCAAACTCTACATCAAGCATACACTTGGGCACGCAAGCAGGAGGCGATAGTGGCAGCCAATGTCTTTGTTTATTTCGGTAAGGGTGGTAAGGGGAGTAGCCAAGTAGGAGGAGGATCGCCATCGTATAAGGGAACCAACCATGCGGTACCCTTATCAAGGCAGCACTCGGAGTCTGGGTTGTTACCAACTCCGGGTAACCAAAGTAGTAGGAATCATAGCTTTCGTAGTCCCAGGAACAGCAGAACGACAAGTAGCAAAGAGTTCGATGAAAAACGAGCTAAAGGATTGTATTTCTGGTGTGATGAAAGGTATTCTCCGGGACATCGTTGTAAGAAGAAACAATTTCAACTATACATGGTGGAGGATGAGGACCAGGTGGAAGAAGAATCGGGAAGTGAAGAGCTGGAGGAAGGAGCTCCCCTCAATCCTAATATTTCACTGGAAGCTATGTGGGGTTTAAAGGATCAGACAGATTATAAATAACTTCGGGTGATAGGAAGCCATGTACGAAGAGTTCTACACATATTGGTGGATAGTGGGAGTACCCACAATTTCTTAGACGAAAAGGTAGTGCGGAAATTGACTACAGAGATAAGTAACATCGATCCCGTAAGCATTACGGTAGGAGGAGGGTTAAAACTGGAATGCAAGAGTGTGTGCAGGAACTTTACATGGAAGATGCAGGGGGCATGCTTTACAACCGAAGCACTAATCATTAATTTGGGAGGGTGCGACATGGTGTTAGGAGTACAGTGGCTGGCAACGTTAGACGACGTGCTGTGTAACTTTAAGAGGCGTACTATGGAGTTTCAATGGCAGGGTAGGATCGTGAGATTATCCAGACAACCCGAAGCACAGACCCGAGAAGTTTCTGGTAAGAACTTTCATAAGTTGATCAAAGATTCAAACCAGGGGGCGTTATTCATGTTGCGTTTGACGGACCCGATCGACATCCAGATGTAGCATCTGGAAATTAATGAAGACACCCAAACCAGAGATGAGTTAGAAGGACTATTGGCATAATACGGAGATATTTTTTTAGAGCCCAAGGGATTACCTCCACGAAGAGCTTGCGATCATGCGATACATTTGAAGCCAGGAGTTGAGACCATCAACATAAGACCTTACCGTTATTCAGGAGAACAGAAAGATGCAATTGAAAGGGCGGTGCAAGAACTGTCGGAGCAAGGTTTCATAAGGAAAAGTGTCAGCCCATATGCGTCGCCGGTAATTCTAGTTCGGAAGAAAGACAATTCCTGGAGAATGTGCATAGACTACCGGGAATTAAATAAACACACAATCAAGAGCAAGTTCCCCATTCCTCTGATAGAAGAACTACTGGAAGAATTGAAGGGGTTCAGTTGGTATTCGAAGCTAGATCTACGATCTGGATATCACCAGATCCGGATGAGAGACGAAGACATATACAAGACCGCTTTCCGAACTCATGAGGGGCAGTTTGAGTTCCTGGTGACGCCTTTCGGCCTCACTAACGCCCCTTCTACGTTTCAAAGCCTTATGAACGAAATCTTTAAACCGTTCCTTCGGAAATTCTTACTTGTTTTCTTTGATGATTTGCTTATCTACAGTGCTAATCTTTCCCAGCATTTGGAGCACCTCAGGCGAGTGCTAGAAGTCCTACGGCAACAACAATTATTCTTGAGAGGAAGTAAATGTACCTTCGGGGCACGACAAATAGACTACTTGGGGCACTCCATTTCGGAAAAGGGAGTTTCCACCGATGATAAGAAGATTGAAACGATCCGAAATTGGCCACAACCACAGACACTTAAGGAGCTCAGGGGATTCTTGGGACTGGCAGGATATTATAGACGTTTCATACAGCATTACGGAACCCTAGCAAGGCCTCTCAACGATATGCTAAGAAAACAGGAAGCAGGAAGTTGGGAATGGAAGGAGCGGCAGCAAGAAGCATTTGAACAGCTGAAGAAAAAATTAATGTCAGCACCGGTCTTAGCTCTTCCAGATTCCACGAAGTTATTTGTGGTAGAAGCGGATGCATGTGATAAGGGAATCGGGGCGGTCCTACAACAGGAAAATCGTCCGATAGCATACCTTAGCAAGGCTTTATCCCCTAAACATCTGGGGTTATCTACATACGAGAAGGAATTTCTCGCCATCATCAAGGCAGTAAAGCAGTGGCATCACTACTTGAATGGCCGGTTCTTTAGAGTGCAGACGGATCACAAGAGTTTAAAATACCTCTTAGAGCAAAGGATCACCACGCCATTCCAACAGAACTGGCTCCTGAAGCTCATAGGATACGATTTTGAGGTTACTTGCAGAAGTGGAAAGGAGAACATGGCGGCGGATGCATTATCTAGAGTTTCCAGCTCTCAGTTGCTCACCATGGCCGTATCACAAATACAAGCAACATTGTTGGAGGAAATTAAGGAAGGTTGGGAAAAAGACAAGACAATCAAGGACCTCATCAGGAGACTGGAAACCTCTGATAATTCGACCGGAAATTATGAGTGGAAGAAAGGAATGCTAAGGTGGAAGGGAAGAATAGTGGTAAGCTCGAACGCGGGACTCCAGAAGAAAATAATAACCTTAGCGCATGACAGCCCGCAAGGTGGTCATTCGGGGGTCTCGGCAACGATCAAGAGGATACAAAATTTGTTTCACTGGAAACAACTAGCCAAAGACGTGAGGAATCATGTAAAAAATTGTGCGACCTGTCAAAGGAGCAAATACGACCATGCCGCGTCTCCGGGATTACTTCAGCCCTTACAGGTGCCCAAAGGATGCTGGAAGGAAGTCACCATGGACTTCATTGAAGGATTGCCACCTTCCCAGGGACGGTCGGCCATCTTCGTAATAGTGGACCGGTTCAGTAAATACGCACATTTCACTGCCATCAAGCATCCGTATACAACACAGGAGGTTGCGCAGGTATTTATGGATCATGTCTTCAAATTGCATGGGATGCCAGAGCGCATCATTTCGGATCGAGACCCTCTCTTCTTGAGCAAATTTTGGCGAAAGACTTTTAGGTTGTAAAACGTGAAGCTGCAACTCTCCACAGCATATCATCCACAAACTGACGGGCAGTCGGAGGCAGTAAACAAGACACTGGAGACATATCTAAGGTGCTTCTGTAGTGACACGCCCCAGAAATGGACGAGCTGGTTGACCATGGCAGAATGGTGGTACAACACCACCCATCACTCAGCCATCAACTCGACACCTTTTGAAGTGCTCTATGGCTATCCACCCCCGTTGTATGTGCCATATGTAGCCGGAGATTCTAGGGACCCAGCACTGGATCAGTTATTTCAGGAAAGAGAAGCAACTCTGCAGATTGTGAAGTTCCATCTGAACAGGGCAAAACAGAGGATGAAGCTTCAAGCAGATAAGAAACGATCGGATCGGGAGTTTGAGGAAGGGCAGTGGGTGTATGTGAAACTACAACCCTATAGGCAACACTCCCTACAGCGTAGACCCAACCAGAAGCTAGCACCTCTGTACTACGAGCCCTTTCCAATCATCGCAAAGGTGAACAGAGTGACATATACGCTGGGACTGCCGGAAGGATCAGTCATTCACCCTACATTCCATGTATCTCAATTACGTGGCTACATATCGGAAGGCACACCGACGTCCAGCCAGCTACCAAATGCACTGAAGGACATGACACGGATTCAGGAGGCCATCTGGGGGAGAAGAATGGTGAAGAAGAATAACCGGGCGATCACCCAAATACTGGTGCAGTGACAAGGAGAAACAAAAGAGGAAGCAACGTGGGAATTATTTTATGAGCTGCAAAAGAAGTTCCCAGAGGTTAACCTGTTGGACAAGATTGTTTCTGAAGAAGGAGGGGATGTTACGGTAACTTGAGTACATGGCGCGAAGAGGAAGATGAGAAGGACGGCGTCGTAAGCAACCAGCAAGGAATAAGCTGAAACACAGCGCAGAAGCAGATGGCGTAACGACCTCACATGACGCTATCTAGAATATTCTAATTAGAATAGATTATATACCCGTTGTAACAAGCGAAGGGACATGCTTTTTACAGTGAATGAATTCTTGAGTTCTCTCTCTCTCTCTCTCTCTCTCTCATTTACCTTTCCTGCGATTGGGTTGTGAGTGTGAGAGTGAATATCACACACTCCGCCGAATAAATTTCGTAACACATTGTCAATCGCCCCACGCTCCACTGTCTACTCCCAACGCTACACGCTTCAATAAACTTCCTCCACCTCTAATCGGACCGCCTGCCCAAGCCTGCTCTCTCCACCATCGTACGTTCACAGCTGTCTCTGCTCTCCACTCCACTGTCGCTACTCTTCTCACCTGCTCGTCTGGCAAATTACAAAAATTCAGGACGTTCAGATCCAGATCCAGATCCACCCGACCCGACCCTTAGTTAATTGCAATTTTTGACTTTGTTGGTGCGTGTTAAGTTTCTTGTTTCTGTTATGAATTGTAATTACATTGTGTTTTTTTAATGGTTTATAAAATATGCATTTGAAAATTTGAGTTTGAAAATTAGAATAGTTTATATGAATGGGTTTAATTTCAATAATATTTAGACATTTTGAATTTATAAAGAAATAAGATTAAAATAATATTGTGTATGAATTATAGAAAAATATTTAAGTATTGTGATTGGTAAATTGAGTATGATTAAAAAATGTCGTATCATTTATTATTTTAATAATAATAATAATAATATTTTAATTTTAATTTATTAAATTCTTAAATTGTTAATTAATTTGTATGAAATATACAATTTAATAATTATTGTTTGTATATAAAAATATTTAACATATGATTAATCATTTAAATATAAGATTTAATGTATAATTAGATCATTTAATCTATATAATTAAGTTGAGAAAATTAATTGTTTGCAATTTTATAATGTTTATTATTGTCATTAGGAAATAAAATTACAAATATTAGTTTTATCTTATGGGTAGTTAAATATATAGCAGAAAATATACTCGTAAATGTGAGTTTGTGAGTGTTTAAATCATTTTTGCCATATATATTATCATAAAGAAAAGTTATTTTTGCAATGTGTGTTACTATAAAGAAAGATGTAAGATAGGGTGTATCTAAAGTCTTTATATATGATATTATTATTATTATTATATGCAAAAAATTATATTTTCAATATAAATTTATTAATTTAATTTTGGCACATGTCTTCATTTATTTTTACAAATAAATAGAACGAAATTCAAGTACTCCTCGTAATTGAATGACTTCAAGAAGTTTCAATGATTCAATTTAGACTCATATTAGATTGGTTTCTGAAATAAAAAAGCATATCATTTGTTTGTTTTATAATAAACATTTAAATGGTAGAGGAATCGCCATATTAAAAAAAAAAACATTGAGCTAGAGTCAAAAGAGATGTAGAATCTTGTAAAAAAGTTAGTTATAATGTGACAAAAAAATAAAAACTTTTCTTAAAAAATATTCATATGAGAAAGATAGAAAAAAGATTTAATTAGGAAATTAGTAGTGATTTTTTTTTTGCGTTCAAGATGACGGTGGTAATGGTTGAAGGTAGTAGTATTTCTACCTAACAAAAAGGGAATGTCATACTCGATATTAGGAAAAGAAGAAAACAGGTGTCTAATTTTTTGACATCACAAACAAATCCTAAAACTTAGCCTTTAATATGTAGTGTTGTACAATTTAAAGAAGTGACTCATAATGTGAATCTGTATAATTTGAATATATATTCGATTGAATGAAGTGTGATGTTTTTGTTTTTTTCTTTTTTTTAATTTCAATTATATTTATGTATGTTTTAAATTCTATATATATAATATAGTTATAAATATTTTGTTTCAAGTTTCACTTCTAGTAGATTTTTGGGCACGAATTATTGTTGTAAATTGAATAGTTAGAGAGTTATCAATATTTATTATTATTTTTATTTAATGTTTTGATATAATTATTATTTATTATATAATGAAATTGTAACATTTTAAGTACTTTATATTGTCATTAATTTTATATTTGTATTAACTGTAGTTATTATTTGTATGTGAAATATGTGAAAAGTATATTGTTATTTTAAGTTTATATTATTATGATTTTTTGAAGATAAGATTGGTGTAAAATTATATATTATATAGAACAATATGTTGAAGAATTATTTTGTAATTTTAAAAAATTCACGAATTATTTTATAAATTTAAAAATTAGCCAAAATGGTATCTAATATTAATTGGTACCAATACAATACCAAATCTGGCACCGATACTAATACGATATTTATAACAATGCATCCAACGTTTTTGTCCAAAATGATGTAGACTTATTGTTATGAGATACCATGAGATATTATTTTAAATAATTTTTTAAAATTATAAAATAATATTTGAATTTTTTTAAAATTATAAAATAATCCTTTGATATATTGTAATGTATAATTTATAATTTTATACTAACCTTATCTTTAAAAATCATAATAATATAAATTTAAAATAACAACGATTAGTTTTTTTTAATATTATTTATTTTTTTAAAATTAAATGTGATTTCATACTAGTTTTTGGTGTATTACAATCTAATACTATCGGACACCGGAGAAGAATAAATGGGCGTTGTGATGTGCGTTTTCACTTTTCATGTCTCTTTAATAAACCCACACCTTTGTCTTAATAATCTCTCTTTGTTAGGACTGCCAACTAAGAGTAGAAGAACACGAAAACACTCCGTGTCATTTTCGCTCAGAGCTATAGGCCTTTGACATAAATAGTCACTCATAGCTGTCAGCTTTCCTGCAGCTCGATTCAGAATCGTATGGACCACTTAAATGTACTCAAATACCATTTGCAGCGGTTTCATTTTATCCCTCTGCCAGTCGGAGTATGACTGTCATCACATATATATATTGGGAATGGGGGAAGTAAAGAAAACACAGGGATGGGAGTTGGGACTACCGTCCAAATAAATAAACGACACCTTTAATTAGCCAGTGTTTGAATGTAGTAGGAAAAAAGTAAAGTTGAAGCCGAAGCCAAATGTAAAAGGACAATTTCCAAGCACAAGCTTAAAAGTTATTCACTTTATGGCCTGCAGATAATCAGATTAGCCTTTTTTTTTTGCCCTACTCCCTTTCTTTAATAAAAAACATAACCACCTTTCTCTTGTGCTCTTTCTGGAAGAAAACCAAGTAAAAGCACATTTAAAATATAGAGTTCAAACTCTGAATCTGATGATGGTACAAACTTCGTCCCTTTTCTTTTACTGTACTTTAATCACAAAGGGGAAGCTAGGTGCAGGGTACAAGAATAAATCAATAAAAAAAAATGAATAGTGCTTGATTATTTATTATGATTTATTGAATAGTTTTTTTTATGCTCTCTTGTAAATATTAACATTTTTAAATTTTTAATTAAATATAATTAAATTACAATTAATTAAAATAAAATTTACTGATTAAGATATAATTAATTAGTTAATTATAACATAATTAATTAGAATATAATTAATTAATTAATTAGATTATAACAAATTTTTATTTCTCAATATTTTTAACAAACTAATTACTATCAATAGTAATGTTAATCATTCATTTCTCTTAACCAACCATCATAATTATAATAATTATATCTATTCTCACTTCTCACTATATTCATTATCATCTCTATTATCATTCTCCAATACTAACCAATTGTCCCTTTAGAGGATATTGTTATAAACCCAAAGAAATTGCGAGAGATCCTAATCAAATGATAAATTAACAAATATTGGAACTGAATTAGCAATGAAATTATTATTTATTAGCTTAGGATGGAATGTAATCCTATTTATTCTTTGTTTCTTTTATTTGGTTATAATATCTACGTGAGACTTTCTCTATAACTCGGATACAAATTATTGGGATTTCATAGTACGAAGGTTGAGATCTCAACAATCTTGCATAGTCCCATCAATTGATTGATTTAAGAGACATGACATTTCCTTAATACAATATGTTAGTTGTACTCTCCCTAGTTCTGACCGTCATGTTTTTTTTCCCAATTTTTTAAATAAAGGGAAAGTACATGAAAAATTACATAACGAGTCTAAGAAAACAGGTCCCTGTCATATCCTCTGTGAGCAAAAGTGACGCCCAATGAGTGTAGTATCAAAATATATGACCCTAATATTTACATGCTCGGCGTAGTTAGCAAGCCAGTCAGTGCATCTATTGCTCTCTCGTTAAATATGTCAATGAACAACAATCTAGTTTTGATGAAACAGTTCGTCGATGCCCATGACTAGAGAATTGTGGGCCTGGGCTCAGTTGACTTCGAGGAAAGGATATTTATCACTGTTACCGAATCCACTTCAAGTTTGACTCGGTAGTATCCCATATTCCATGCCAAGTTAAGTCCAATAAAAACATCCCATAATTCGGCGTTCATCGATGAGCACCATCTTATGTTTTGAGCGAAGCCTCCAAGCCAATTACCTTCTATATCTCGAATAAGGCCCCCTGAAGTGGTCGATGACGTGGAACGTTTGCTTGCTCCATCAGTATTGAATTTTACCCACCCAGGAGGAGGTTTACTCCATCCAATAAGTTGCTCTTGGCGAGCGCGAGGGCCAGTGCCAGCTCTACTTTGCCACTCAACGGCCTTGAGGATTAGTCCTGCATAAGATAAAATGAGAGAAAGAGGTGAGGAAGGCCAAGTAAAAGTATCATCAAAGAGTGACTTATTTCGCCATGTCCACAGGAACCAACAAATAGTTCCAAAAAGGATCGACCAGTCATGCCCGAATACTTGGCGATGGTGTCGGAGATTTGTAATGAGCCACTCCCGGTTCGGCAAAGTGAAGAAATCGTGGGGGATGATGGACGGAGGAAAATGGGTCCACACCTGGCGGGCTTTGTCACAATCTCGTACCACATGAATTGAGATTTCATTGAGGTGCCAGTGGTAGCAAGCTCCATCTGTAGTGAATCGTTTACGGACGTGTTATTGGTTGGTGAGTAACCTATCGTGGGCAAAGAGCCATAAGAATGACCGAATGCGTTGGGGGCCCTTCCATTGCCATATTTCTTTCCAAACCCCATGTGTCGGGCCTCCATCCTCGTCTCTGAGCATGTCATAAGTGGAAGCAATAGTGAATTCTCCAGTGTTAGAGTTTCCCCATATTAGTTTATCCTGTCCTAGGTAAGGTTTCGGGGGAAACGTTCTAACAATTATCCTAAAGATCAACGTGGGGAGATATGATTGAAACATGTACCACTGCCAATTACCATTAGCGTCCACAAAATGTTGGACACGTTAAGAGCAGAAGTAGGGACGGGGGAGGTAGCATGGGTAAGCAGTGGTCCTACTCCCGTTAGCCACGGGTCGGTCTAAAATCGACTACGCATACCATCGTCGATCAACCATTTCATACCCTGTAGCACAAGGTGCCATATTGCCTTTAAGCTCTTCCAAATCATTGATCTGCCTTTTACCTCTAAGTGGGTGGGGATATCGGTAGCATCAAAACCATATTTTATGGAGAGAATCCTGACCTATAATGCCTGAGATTTGGTAATCAAAGCCCATCCTAATTTGGTCAATAATGCATCATTGGTTTCGCGAATTTTTCGTATGCCAAGACCCCCCCGTTTCCTTTGATTTGCAGACTTCCTCCTACTTGACTAAGTGGGTTCTCGTTTTGCCATTCGAAATGCCCCAAACAAATTGTCGCATCAGTTTTTCCAGTTCATCACATAGACTACGTGGTATCCGGACTGTCTGCATTGTATAACCGGGAAGGGCTGCGATCATTGATTGTGTCAAAGTGGTGCGGCCTGCGAAGGCCAAAAGATGGGCTGTCTAGCCGGAAAGGCGTTGATGGACCTTACCCAAAATGTATTGATACGTTCTTTTGCTGGCTCGTTCATGCATAATAGGAATTCCTAGGTATCTACCTAGGTCATTTGTCGGTTTGAATTTTAGGGCTCTGCTTAACAACTTGGCCATCGAAGGAGGAACATTTTTTGGAATAAAAGCACCGTGACTTGTCTTTGTTGACTCGTTGTCTTGAGGTGTCCCAAAAAGAATCAAGGATATCCCTGATAACATAAACTTGATCTATGGAGGCTTAGGAGCAGAGGATAAGATCATCCGAAAAAACAAGTGAGTAATAGCTGGATCGGTTCTGCTTAACTTGATAGGTTTCCAACGTCCTTGAGTCGCTGCTTAAGTGATGGAGTGTCCTAAGCGTTCTATACAGAGGAAAAAAAGGTAAGGCGAGATGGGATCTTCCTGTCGAATGCCTTGAGAAGGGTTGAAGGCGTCGCTGAAAGTCCCCATTCCAGTTGACTTGAATGCTCCGATTTTGACAGCCTGCAATGCACGTTTTGTCCTAGGTTCCCTCATTTGCGTCTGTTTTAGGGATTTGTCACTGAGTTGATGGGGGCATCGCCGTAGTGACCATTGGGGGAGAGCGACATTGGTCAAACGGTGGCAGAGGGGTCGTACTGGTCTCCAACGGCTCTAACGCTGACAGAGTTGAGTATTGCGAGCCCTGCAAATCCACGATGGAGACGTTGGTGGATCGGTTGTGTCGAGTTTCCTTATAGGTGGGTGGCGGTCGGCGAGGCCTGCGTTGGACTTACATCCAGGTCCCGAACCCCACCTGACTGGTATCTCATATTGATGGTTCTCATATTAAAGCATTAATTTAAAAGAAAAACGAAATAAGTGAGTGGAAGCGTTAACGTTTACTTACCACTAGAAAATTTTGAGCTTCTTTCTTTATATATTGTGTTACGTTTGGCATGATCTTATCGATATTAGTAGGCATCCATTGGATAATATGTAGCGCCCCCTCACCGTAGGGTATACACCGGGATGCCCGTGGGTCGTTCCGACGCATATCCCACCGCTCAGAAGTGCTACAATCGCTAACGATCACTAAACACTCGCATGG
>JANTNU010000003.1:18554049-18565087 GCA_024752395.1 Erythroxylum havanense
GAAAAATTTATACCGGATTTTTCAGATCGGATAGTCTAGGTTTCCAACGCGATCATGTTCTCTAAGATATTTGTTCATGGATGTCGGAAATCGGTTTCGATTCTATTTGTATTCGATTCTTTGCTTCTGCATTTTGTTATTGATTCGCCTTCAGATTCAATTTATCCTATTTGAATTCGCTTTGTTTCTTTCGTTTTCCGGTTGAGATCCGGTTTCTGGATCGGGTCCCAACATTCTAACCCTTTCCTTTATATAATTAAAGTATGAAATTGAAGTTTCCTAGAAGTTGAGCTATCAACTTGTAGGTTTTCTAGGTCCTCCCACTGTGTTTTCCATTATGATGCCAAGTTAGATGAAAAAATAAAAGTAATAACAATTTTTATTTTATGGGTGATCAAATTCACTTGGAAGTGTAGGAACTGATCTAAGTAATGGCTATTGTTGTATAGTTAGATATGGTTAAGGTTAAATCCAATCTTCGTCAAAAAAACTAAAGACCTTTTTAGAGATGTTTAGTTTTTATTCTAGTCTATAAAATACTAATCAAAACATGCTTTCTCAAAAGCATGTGATTTTTAAGCACTTGATATTTATTGGAGCATTTCAAACCTTAATATTCCATTTTTGTTATAAAAATAACTGTGTAGCTAAGGGATTATTTGCAATCATTTCCTTAGGCTTTCTACTTGGCTTCTTCTTACTATTAATAATTTATAGGGCCAAAGTCATAGGTTGATCATCAGATTCATTTTCTAATGTTAAATGCTAATGGTAAATATTTTGGTTATTGTGTAAGCTTTTGACCATCTAGTTTATCTCACTAGCAATTACCCCTTTCTTACTTGTGCTTACCCACATAATATAATATATAGACATTAAACTCATAAGAAGAGGTATCATTATTGCAATTTTTAGTAGTCTTGGTTTGTTACAATTATTTTTTATTATGCTAAATAATTGGCTCTAATATTTCCTTATTTGAAACAAAATAGGTTCTAGTTGTTGCACGTTTTGGATCACGTTCTATTCCCATTAGTTTATTATGTCCTCCTAGAATAAACTTCATGCATGTAGTTTCCAAATTTTAGGAGGCTAAGGATTAGAAGGATTTTATTGATAGCTAATAACTATTTCTATTTCTTCTAATTCACCATCTTTATTCAACTTTATCTACTTTATTGTTTCCCGTAGCTCCTTATCCATTTTAACTTTTATGTAAATTCCTACATAATTTGACCTTTTCAATGTTTCAGTATGCTCTTTTAGACATATAGGGCTACCCAATAAGCTTGCCTCATAACTCAATTCTAAAGTAGACTAATATGCAAGTAATAAGTTATAAAATTAGCACAAATATGAATATTTCACGTCTTTTATTTAGTAAGTTCCAAACCAAGTCTCCTCTTTTAAATTATAATAGGCTTATCTTGTATATGCTAACGACCACCTTTATGATCATGTTGGCCTCAATGTTGAACTTGAAAATGAACATGATTTCTTTATTAACATAGGTGTTTAGACTCTATTCTTGTAGTTGGTAAGAGCCTAAGTTTCAAATGTTCCATTTCAAAAGGAGAAAACAATTTGACAAAAGCTTATACAGGAGAAATCTCACCTAAACTATAGTTAGTCACAAAAGACAAATAAAAAGAAAGTTAAAATATCCAAAATAAGATTTTAAGTAAAATGTTAATGTAAAAGTTAGGGTGAGGAAAGAGATTTTTTTCTCTTATCAAATTTTACTCAACTAAGGTTCTTTGCCCTTACATTCTAGTGTCTACAAAATAAAGTTTCTAAAATGTTTTTTTATAAAATAACTTAAACTTGTAAAGCATAAAAAATAATTTTTATAAAAATTTTTTAGGTTATTATTAAACTCCCAACTAATCATATTATATGCTCTTATCTTTATCGATTAATGTTAGATTTGGATTTTATTTTATTACTAATCTATTTTCTTACCTCAAATTAAGGGTGTTAAACATTTGAACATTTCAAATCTAATATTGACTTAATATTTGTTTGAATAAGGACCAAGGGACAATGATCTTTTTTTGTTGTTGTTCAAAATGATAAAATCATAATACTAAGCAACCATCCGAGGGAACGAAATCCCAGCTACATCCTCTAAAATGATACTAGAATAGCCTATAGGAGGTGATTGAAGAAAAAAAAGGCCAAGTTCAAAAGACTCTGCATAGTTGGCTTGCCAATCCGCAAGTCTGTTGCCTTCCTGAAAAACATGACGAATCTTGACCGTCCAATCTCTAGCCATCAAATGTTGAATCCCCATCACCAGAGAATTATGCTCCTGCCGCCTATGCTCTGATGTTGAAAGGATGTTGATGATAACCAATGAATCTATCTCCGATTCAACTCGCTTGTACCCAAGATTCCAAGCAAGAAGCAATCCAGAATACTTTGAAAAAGGGGTGCACACTAAAACTTCAAACCTAAGAGTTTGGATGGCTTTTACCTTGTTGCCAGTCCCATTTTCAATGCATCTTGAAAACGGGTTCGGTTGGACTAATTAGATGGCCATTTTTTATTACTGTAGCTATAACTATTATAATTAATATTACTTAAGTTATTTCTATGAATCAAAAAAATAATAACTCTTTTTTATGTTAAAAAATCCTACTCGTATATGAGCTTCTTCTTCTCTCTTGCTTTGTCTCTTTCTCTCTCTTTCTCTCTGTGAAAATGGTTTAGTGATTAGTCAAACATACGGTATGAACTTTCACCAATTGCGCCATTGAAAGTTGTTACAAATTCCCACGAAAATGAGCTGTAATGCTTGTAGAGTCCTTCGCAAAGGTTGCAGCAACAACTGTACAATCAGACGTTTCCTTCAGTGGATCAAATGCCCTGAATCTCAGGCTAATGCCACCCTCTTCTTGACCAAGTTCTATTGCCGTGCCGGTCTCTAAAGGATTTTGCCCAATCATCTAAGTCCTTGGGCCAGATGACTAGCCTTGGACCTAGTTTCGTTAGCTCTCCTACAGACAACACACAACTCCATCTTCAGTCTACCACTACTCCCTCTACACTTGCTACCACCGAAGTCAATCCTTCCTAACAAACTCCCAGCTGTATATAACTAATTTTTGTTATATCAGTGAGAATAAAATCTCGTATATATTACATTTGAAGCAAATAAAATAAGTAAGCAGAAAGGTTTTACACACTACACTCTCTTCTTTTCCTTTCTCTTCTTAGTATCAGAGCCACCCTGTTGACCAACATCACAATGGCTCAAGATTCATCCTCAACATCCAATCAAACTCAGCAATCACAAATCACCACCCCTCTATTAGACTTTCCAACCTTGACAAAAACATTAAACTTCAACTTGCCAATCAAATTAGATAGAACCAACTTCATCAATTAGAGAGCACAGGTGACAACAGCAATCCAAGCCCTTGAATTGGAAGATTTCATTTCATCAGATGTGTCTCCACCTCCATAAGTTATCACAGAACCTGCTCCAACACCAGTAGAAGCTCCTCAAATTGTTATAAATCCAGAATACCATTTATGGTGCAGATCAGAGCAGCTACTTCTTTGTTGGCTACTCTCAACTATAGGTGAGGATGTGGTAGGTCAGGTAAATCAATCCTCTACCTCTCTTGAATGCTGAAAAATATTAGAAAATTTGTATGCACAAACATCAATGGTTCGGGTCCTGTAGTTAAAACAACAACTGCCAACAATTCAAAAAGGCTCACAAATAATTCAGATTACATTCAGAAGATAAAATCAATTAGAGACTCTCTTATGGTAGCAGGACATGCAGTACCAGATCATGAACTTATACTAAGTGCTTTAAATGACCTAGGCCATGATTATGACCCAGTGGTGGCTCTCCTAACTCACACAATGAAGAATGCAACTCTACAAGATGTGCAATATAGTCTTATGATGCATGAAACCATACTTGAACAACTAAATGCAACATCTCACACTCTAACTATTTCTTCTCCTTTAGCCAATCTTGTGTCATTTAACAGAAATCACACTCAATCTTGCAGTCAACGAGGTCGTCATGTTCCTAGAGGAAGAGGGGGTTGTGGCAGAGGACGATGGACTGGTGTCAATCACCTATATTGCCAACTATGTCAAAAAACAGGTCATGATGCCCTTCAGTGCTACAAGTGTTTTGACCAGTCATGGCATGGAAATTAGTAATTGAAGCAGCCAAATTCATCCACACAGCATCACTCTCAAAATACTGGTCAACACCACACATACAATGGGTCACCACAAACCTTTCTAGCTCAAACAAGTGCTGGTTCTGACCAACCTAGTGCCTCTACTTGGTATGTAGACTCTGGAGCTACACATCATGTTACTGCCGCTTTTAATAATCTCTCCATTAGTTTAGACTATACTGGTAATGATCACATTACAGTAGGTAATGGAAACTCTCTTCCTATTATGCATATTGGCTCATCTTACATTCAATTTCAAGACAATAAACACACACCACTATCTTTACATCAAATACTGTATGTTCCAAGTATCACTAAAAATCTGTTGAGCATTTCCAGCATCACAGAAGACAACAATGTAATTGTGGAATTTTCTGACACAATGCGTTTGTTCAAGGACAAGGACACAGGGAAAGTTCTTCTTAAGGGGATGCTTCGGGATGGCCTTTACAGTCTTGATGTTCCACTTCAAACTCAGCTCATCACTCAATCAAAGAACACTCCACTGCCATCCTCTCCTCCGAGCACCTCTACCTTAGTTCCTTACCCACAAACTTTTTCTACTCAGCTTTCTACAAATGATGTTAATGTTTGGCATGCTAAACTTGTTCATTTATCATCCAATGTACTTAAACAGGTTCTTAATTCAATGAAAATTCATCTTAATACCAAAGACTTGAAATTTTGTGATTCATGCAAACAAGGCAAGCTTCATAAACTACCTTTTCAAACTCATGATATTTATGCGAAATATCCCTTAGAAATTGTCTATTCAGATATTTGGGGTCCTTCCCTTTTGCTATCAATCGAAGGCCATAGGTATTATCTAATATTTGTGGATGCTTACATTAGATTCACATGGTTTTATCCACTGAAACTTAAATCCGAAACTCTTGCAACCGTTATTCAATTCAAAACCTATATTGAGCTTTAACTAAACAGAAAAATCAAAGCTTTATACATAGACATGGGTGGGGAATATAAAGTCTTCTTGCCTTTTCTAACTAACCATGGGATTCAAACATGTTTTAACTGTCCATACACCCACCAACAAAATGGCATAGCTGAAAGAAAACACTGTCATATCACTGAAACAGGGCTCACACTACTAGCCCATGCCCATCTACCCTTGTGGTTTTGGTTTGAGGCCTTTACCACAACTACTTTTCTTATAAACAACCTACCATCTGCCAAATTACAAAACCTCTCCCCATTTGAACTCTTATACCACAAAAAGCCCAACTACACCTATCTTAAAACCTTTGGCTGCACATGCTTTCCATACCTTCGTTTCTATTCCCCTCACAAGCTTAATTTCCACACAAAAAAATGCATTTTCCTAGGATATAGCCTTGTCCATAAAGGTTACAAATGTCTCACCAGCAAAGGTAAACTTCATATCTCTAGGCATGTTGAATTTAATGAACTTGATTTTCTTTATCCTACTCTTTTTCCCTCCAACACCTCAACTACCTCTTCTTCATCTCCCAGTTCACCATTATCTGTTTTACAACCTGCAGTTTCTCCACACCAATTTCTTTATCCTAGGCCATCCTCAAGCAGCTCTCTTGTGTAAGAATCTCCTCTTATACCTTCCAACCCCACAGCACATCATCAGTATTCCTTACATCTCCTACTCTTCCTCTTACTGCTACTTCTTCTTCTCCACTACTTGCCTCACCCACTTCGGCTTCAACACCTATTTTACCCACTAACTCTCACCCTATTATCCATAATGCTCCTCCCACACTCACCTCTGCTCATTCTATGCAAATCAGATCTAAAAGTGGCATTTTCAAACCCAAAATCTATTCTACCTCTCTTCATTCTCTCCCCTCCGTAGAACCAATCACTGTCAACCAAGCCCTTAGCGCTCCATTATGGTATAATGCTATGTATGAAGAAATCTCTGTTCTCTACAAAAATTAGACATAGACCTTAGTACCCTATGATCCCTCTAAGCACATTCTAGGCACTAAATGGGGTTTTCAAACCATGTATACTGCTGATTGCACTATAGCTAAACATAAGGCCCGCCTTGTGGCAAAAGGCTTTTCCCAAACCCTTGGTATTGACTTCTCAGATACCTACTCTCCTGTGGTTAAAGCCTCAACTATCAAGGTAGTCATATCCCTTGCTACTTCCCACAATTGGAGCATTCAACAAGTCGACATTAACAATGCCTTTCTAAATGGTGACCTGCGTGAACTTGTTTACATCACTCAACCTCAAGGTTTTGAAAATCCCTCTCTCCCTAATCATGTCTGTAAACTCTCTAAAGCCCTTTATGGCCTGAAGCAGGCCCCAAGGGCCTGGTATCACAAACTCTGATATGCTCTTCTTCAACGGGGTTTTCACAATTCCAAAGTTGACACTTCTATGTTCTACTTACATACCAATGGCACTCTCCTCATTCTATTGGTCTATGTGGATGATATTCTCATCACAGGCAACAACACATCATAGATACATTCAATCAGCACAAAACTCAGTACACAATTTGCTCTTAAAACCTTGGGCAATGTACATTATTTTTTGGGTTTTGAAGTTTACAGAAACAATACAGGCTTATTTCTATCTCAAAGTGGATATATTCGGAGTTTACTTAACCAGGCTAATATGTTGCTTTGTAAGCCTTGCTCCACTCTAGCTTCCACGGGATCAAACTCTCACGCCATGAAGGTTTGCCTTTTGCCAATCCTTCTCTGTATCGCAGCCTGGTTGGTGCTCTCCAATACCTCTACAATATGCACCTTGACATTAGTTTTATTGTAAATAAACTCAGTTAGTTTCTCTTAGCTCCTCTTACTCTTCGCTGGATGTTAAGTCATTTAAATTGCATTTATTTTAGACTTAATTTTGGTTGAAGTGTTGAAATTGGTATCCAAAATTTATGGAATTGCTTTATAATTGTGTACAGATAGTTTTCAACACTCTAAGGATGAAAAAGGATCAAAAAAAGGCAAAAAAAGGAAGGAAATCTGAAATCTCCAATTTGATCGAAATTCAGAGATTAAGCGTGGGCACGCCTAAGGATGGAATCTGGAGCCTGCAGAAATTTCAGAATTTGATTCCAATTAAAACACAACATTTCAAGATCCTCTTGCCCTCTTTCCAAGAAGTCTTCTACCGAAAATAGAAGTGCACCTAATATGGACAAAATTAAGAGAAGATAATGAGGAGACTCACATCAAATAGGAGGCTTGAGTGGTTGCCGCATATACATATATATGTATTAGGCTTAGAGGGAATCATTGTAGGTTTTTGGATTTTTGGCTGCCGCAACTTCTGTTCTTCTTGCTTTTACGTTTCTGCAGATTTTATTAGGATTTTTCGTTTCTTTTCATCAAAGACCAAGGATGGAGACATATTGCTTTGTTATTTTCTTTGCTTTCAATTCAATTATGAGTAGCTAATTTTCTTATTTTGGTTGAGGGATCCATGTTACATGTTATTATGGTGAGATAATTCATATATTTCTCATGATTGTTAATGAACATTGAATATCTTCAGATTTGTCTTTCCAATTGAATTCGTTAGTTTCTAGGTGCACAACTAGAGATTAATTGGTTCAATCGCTAGGTTAACGAAATATGACGTTCAATTTCGGTAACCATAAGTAGCAATTATGATTAACCTCTCTACGTTAAAGTCGGAAAATTCTAAGAAGGTATCCGCTTGATTGATTGCATGTCGTACATGTTTATCACTTGTCATTGTTTTTTGTTTCTTAATGCTATTATTTAATTTTACCTATGATTGTATCTAAGTTATTGTTTAATAAGATTGCTGGGATACATGTTTTTAGTCATTATCCTTATGAGAAATTTCCCCTAATGAATTTTTATCAACAATTATAATTTAAGTCGAGGATCCATAATGGCATGGTAACATCAGTGACCCGAAACCAAGGTATTTTTCCTATTGAATTTTCAGATTTAATTATTGTTTTTGATTTGTGAAATTTTCTATTAATTTTCTTTTATTGCGTGATTAAAATAAAACCCCCCTTTTTTAATTTCATTAGTTGTGCCATTTGAATTCGTAATTCCATAATCGTAAAATTCCTCGTTTGGTTACAACATTGCCTGCAACCAAATATAAAAGAATTCACTCCTGTTAAAACAAATTAATGTAGTAGCGGTAAGCGGATATCGTTCCCACGAGAAATTTTACGATTATGAAATTACGAATTCAAAAGCACAAATAACGAAATTAAAAAAGGGGGGGGGGTGTTGTTTTAATCATGCAATAAAAGAAAATCAATAGAAAAATTCACAAATCAAAAACAATAATTAAATTTGAAAATTCAATTGGGAAAATACCTTGGTTTCGGGTCACCAATGTTACCATGCTATTATGGATCCTTGACATAAATTATAATTGTTGATAAACATTCATTGGGGGAAATTTCTCTTAAGGGTAATGACTAGAAACATATATCCTAGCAATTTTATTAAACAATAACTTAGATACAATCATAGGTAAAATTGAATAATAGCATTAAGAATTACAAACCAATGACAAGTGATAAACATGTACGACATGCAATCAATCAAGCGGATAACTTCTTAGAAATTTCTGACTCTAACGTAGAGAGGCTAATCCTAATTGCTACTTATGGTTACCGAAATTGAACGTCATATTCCGTTAACCTAGCGATTGAACCAATTAATCTCTAGTTGCACACCTAGAAAATAATGAATTCAATTGAAAAGACAGATCTGAAGATATTCAATGTTCATTAACAATCATGAGAAATATCTGAATTATCTCACCATAATAACATGTAACATGGATCCCTCAACCAAGATAAGAAAATTAGCTAATCATAATTGAATTGAAAGCAAAGAAAATAACAAAGCAATATGTCTCCATCCCTGGTCTTTGATGAAAAGAAACGAAAAATCCTAATGAAATTTGCAGAAACGTAAAAGCAAGAAGAACATAAGGTGCGGCAGCCAAAAATCCAAAAACCTATAATGATTCCCTCTAACCCTAATATATATATATATTTATATGCGGCAACCACCCAAGCCTCCTATTTGATGTGAATCTCCTCATTATCTTCTCTTGATTTTGTCTAGATTAGTTGCACTTCTATTTTCGGTAGAAGACTTCTTGGAAAGAGGGCAAGAGGATCTTGAAAGATTGTGTTTTAATTGGAATCAAATTCTAAAATTTCTGCAGGCTCCAGATTCCATCCTTAGGCGTGCCCACGCTTAATCTCTGAATTTTGGCCAAATTGGAGATTTTGGATTTCCTTCATTCTTTTGCCTCTTTTTGATCCTTTTTCGTCTTTAGAATGTTGAAAACCATCTATACACAATTATAAAGCAATTCCATCAATTTCGGATGCCAATTTCAACACATCAACCAAAATTAAGTCCAAAATAAATGCAATTTAAATGACTTAACACTGGATTGCCCTAAAAAGAGTACTACGTTACCTGAAAGTCACCTCTGAACTTGGGTTACTGTTCCGATCATCGTCCTCTCTTCTTAATCTTCAAGCGTTCAGCGATTCAGATTGGGCTAGCTCGCCCGACGATCGTAAGTCCACCAGCGGTGGCTCTGTCTTCCTTGGAGGCAACCTCATTTTCTGGAGCTTAAGAAACAAACGGTGGTCACGCGATCTAGTACTAAGGCCAAATACCGAGCTCTCTCTCAGATCTCTACTGAAGTCCTCTGGTTAACTTCACTTCTCTTTGAGCTTGGGTTCCAGCCTCCCCAATCTCCGATTCTCTGGTGCGATAACAATGGCGCCAGATCTCTCTTCCGAAATCCCATGTTTCACGCCCGCACCAAGCACATAGAGATCGATGTCCACTTTGTGCGTGACAAAATAGCCGTCGATCTCCTGGAGGTGTGATATGTCCCCACTACTGACCAGCTCACCGACTTACTCACCAAGCCTCTCTTTGCCGTACGGTTCCAAAAATTGGCTTTCAAACTCAACCTAGTTCTCAATCCTAAGTTTCGTTTGAGTGGGGGTCTAAAGGATTCTACCCTAAAGGATTCTGCCCAATCATCTAAGTCCTTGGGCCAGACGACTTGTCCTAGGCCTAGTATCGTTGGCTCTCCTACATACAACACACAACTCCATCTTCAGTCTACCACTACTCCCTTTACACTTGCTACCACCGAAGCGAATCCTTCCCAACAAACTCCCTACTGTATATAACTAATTTCTATTATGTCAATGAGAATAAAATCTCATAGCCTAGAACATTTCAGTCTGTATATATTATACTCGAAGCAAATAAAGGCCTTGTTTGGTGAAGAGCTTATCAGTTCTTTTTTAGCTGGTCAACTTATTTTAGCTGATTGACTTTGAGAAAAAGCTCAAAAGCTTGTTTGGTAAAGAATTGGTTGGGTTGGCTGATTTAACCTAACTAACTAATTTTCAACAAGCTCCTATGTAGGAGTGTTTTACTCCGCACCAGCTGATTTTTTAAGCCAAATCTCCATTTTGTCCAAGTTTCTCTCGCACGTCTCGCTTCTCGGTTTCCAGACTTTAAAAGTTTTATCCCTTCTTTCGTTGCTTTCGTTTTCACTTGCTTGTTATTTCTCTTTGAATGGAATCTACACTAAAAAGTTTTTAATTTACTCTGCTTCATTATTGCACCCTAAAACTCTTTTGGGTTCTTACTTTTTTGCAGACTTTTTGGGTCAACATTGATTTAGCGTTGGTAAACAAATTTACTTTTGCTTCTTTTATCAAGCCATAATCACTTCAAATCATTGCGAATGTAAATTCTTTAATAATAATAATAATAATAATAATAATAATAATATTATTATTATTATTATAGATTCTATATTTT
>JANTNU010000003.1:18576479-18589925 GCA_024752395.1 Erythroxylum havanense
TTTATTCATAAAGTCTGTACATGACTATGAACAAAATGCGCTAAAGGGGATTGCCTTTAGGGCACTACTCTAACAAAAGTTTGCCGCGGCAAACTCTTGAGTTCACCACAACGAACTTTTACAGAAACCAATTCCTTTGAGTTCGCCGCGACGAACTAAAAAAAGTTGACTGCGGCGAACTTTACGGTGTTTAGAACATCTTCTTCCTCTTATTCGGCAAACTAAAAAAAGTTCACTACGATGAACTTTACGGTGTTTAGAACATCTTTTTCCTATCATTCTTTTCTCAGATTTCACACTTCAATTTCAACTCATCATAACTAAAACAAATCACATCTATAATTAGGCACTAAAAATCGATGCATGCACGTGAAATCCTGTTAAACTCTCTCTCTACTGTATTTTTCTCTATACTACATTTGTTCCATTTCTGCACTTTCCTTTCAACTTACCCAACACCTAGAAATCACCTATTCAATTCCAGATACTCTAACTACTATCTTGATACACTCACAACCTGAAATGCTCACCCAAGTCATTCAGTGAATTCATTTACCGAGACCATACTGCAAAAACTTCTAATGCATTTATATTTTTCCAACATACAAGTTTTCTCTAAAACAAAACAAAGTATCCATATTTATCCATTCTCATAAATTTCTGCATTATATTCATTTTACTCTAATTATCACCAGTATTTCAATCCAATTCATACATTATCAAAATACCATAAAAACATCATCAAAACCACTTACTTGGTTCAGCTCAAATTCTAGCAATGAAGTTCTCAGTGGAAGAAGAAAGCCAAGGATAACATAATAAACACTCTCTAAGTAATGAAATTCTTACTTTGAGGTAAGATTCAAAAGCTAATTTCTCAACACATATAACTTGGTGTTTTCGGTGATGGACAAAACTGAACGGAGGACAACATAAGCTGCAGAATGGGTTTTAATTTACCTACGTCGCTATTGTGCATGGCTCACATATATCACTTATTACCACACACACACACAAGCCATTTGTCACATCTTTAAGCTGCCACATGTCACGATATTATTGGTACATTATTCAATATTTTTCCTTAGTCCACTTGAAATATTTTTCGAAATACTCAAAATATTACCAAAATTGTCAAATCACATTTTATTCCTGTTAATAACTCCATTATACCCGAAATGTCATAAATGCATGCACAATAATTTGTATGAGTCCAAAAATGCATAGGCATAAATAAGCAAATATTCAAATATGCAAAGCATAAAATGTACTGAATTTTCTTAATATTCTAAGCCCTAATATGGGTGTTACATTAATCAGTAACTTTAGTAAATCAAATGAATAAAAATTTAAGCATATATTGAGTTCCCTCATACTTAGTTTTGCCCGTCATCGGGCATATCATCAAAATCAAAATCAAAATCACAAACCAAAACTTTTACTCATTTTCCATAATTCATAAGAATAGATAATCAAGTAAAAATGAATGACTTCAAAATCTATAGCAATAAATCAATATTCAAAGCTTCTACTCGTGATCAATCAACATTTATCACCCTTAGAAATTGATTAATCTAGAGGTAGACTTAGACAAAAGGTGTTCAAACAAGATATTTCCACAGGTATACTTAATTACCATTTATAATCATAACAATCCCAAATTTGCATATCATTTCATTTCTCCACCACTAAAAGTCACATGTATAGTCAAGAATCAAATGACTTGTCTAGGGTTGTAAGGTCGGAAAAGGTAAGGTTAAATGTATTTTGGGTAATGTAGAATAAAATTCATTAAGCTAGTGAAACAAAAGTAACACTCAATGAGATATCAAGTGCACAAGTTAACATTCATTCAAAAATGTGTATTGGCAGCTATGAAGAATGCAACAATTATGTTTCACAACTCAATTCAGCTCTCACACCATAAACCACATGATCTTAACACAAAGAGTGCTCCATCCAAAACAACATCCATTCCATATGCAATATATTCAAATCACCCATTCAATACAACTTAAGGAGGATAAACAATTAATTACAACTTTTCAAAGCAATTGTATTTCCTTCTTAATACTTTTATTCAAACTCACTTTTTTTCTTTTTCTTTTCCTTTCCTTTTCTTATTTATTTATTTATTCAAATATAATAGTGATGATAAAAGTTACATCAACATGGGAATTCATAATATGAAATTTTAGCAAATATAACCAACCCCCACATTTAGGCTTTTGTACAATCACAGTCATCAAAAATTAACAAATGCTCTACTAGATTTAAGGCTTAGGTAAGACATTTAGTCAGTTTTAAAAGCGTGTAATATGGTTTATACAAAAGGAAAGGCTAATAAAGCTCAAAGGGGGTTAGCAAAGGAAAATTCACATAAATGGGTAGGCTATTTGGCTAATGCAACTTGTAATCACAAATAATGCTTAATCATTTTCATGACAATGCATGTGATAAAAATGTGGTCTTGAATAGAAAATCAAAGTAAAGTAAGGATGTACATGTCATGAAGGTCACACATAACAAAAGACAGTAAAACTGATATGGATTTGTCAATCTAATAGTTTACCACTTGTTACCGCTCTTTTAAGAATAATGCACATTAACCAATCACAAGAGCAAATGTACATGCTAAGGTTTCCGTTGATTTTCTAGTTAATTCACATTCTAATTATGACTAAATAATCTTTAAAGCAATAACAAATAATAATTTTTTTGTTTGATTTTGAAAACTGCCTAAAAAGTCACATAAGTTACAATTATGCTCAAAAAATATGCACAAAAACTAATATCCCCACCCTCGCACTTAAAACTTTCATTGTCCTCAATGAAAATAGTAAATGAAAAAATGTAAATAACAAAAATTAACTTCCCTTGGGTTGCCTCCCAAGTAGCGCCTTTGTTTATTATCGTTTGTTCGACTCCTTGTTGTGTGCATCAAGTGAAACCAATCACATCCTCCAAAATTAACACTTCCAAAGACTCCGTATCTCTACTTCACTAAAAGGAAAGACTTGAGTGATAACAAATGGACCAACCCAATAGGAACACAACTTACTTAGAAATAGTTTGAGTTTGGAGTGATATAGTAATACTTTCGGGCCCACTAAGAAACTTTTTCTCAAAATCATCTTATCATGAAAAGCCTTCATCTTCTCTTTATATATCACTGCGTTATCATAGGAGTCATTCGTCATCTCCTCCAACTCGTGAAGTTGCAACATCCTATCTATACCTGCATCATCCAAATTCATATTGCATCTTCTAATAGCCCAATATGCTTTGTGTTGTAATTCCATCGAAAGATGACATGACTTTCCAAACACTAGTCTATATGGAGCCATCCCAATTGGTTTTCTACAAGTAGAAGGTAGAAGTTTCGACTAGTAACTAAGTCCTGTCTTAATTCTCATCCCAACAAGTCTCCTTTCTTCTTCTTCCTTGACTAGTCAAACTTCCCCTTCATCTTCCTCTCTCTATTTGAGTACTTTACTAGCCTGACATCCCCTTCTATTAGTCTCTTATTTGAAAAAGGATGATTTATTAGTATATAAGTCAGTTGGCTTGCATTTGAGAGTGAAGAGACTTACAAAATTGTTAAAGATTGTATTTTGAATAAGTTGGAAATCATGGATGTTAGACTACAAGATAAATGATTAATTGTCCAACACTCGAATGCAAGCTCCAATATTATATTACATGGTGAAGAAATAGTTCAATATTCAAGTGTTATAATAGATCACTTGAACCAAAATAGGATTGAAATTAATGAAAAGAACTATATTGGAATTAAAGGAATCAAAATCAAGAAGAGCATTGTTTTAGGTAAGAGACTGAGGGGTGGCTTGGAGAAGGCTTTGAAAAAAAGGAAATCAACCAAAAAAGTTCAAACTCTAGCAAATCTTACAATTGCAACACGAACATTACCATTTAATCTTGAGGTTTTATTTGTAAATTGAAATTTTGAAAGGATGTAGTTTCGCAAAATCTTGGCTTTGTCATAATTGTTTTGAACTATATTTGTGGTTGCTTGATGTAAAGCAATTGTATCAATAATGTATGAATTTTCTAACACAAATGAAAATAGAAAAATTAAAGGTGAAATAAATAAATTAACACCCGAGATTTGGTAAAGCAGTTTGGCACACCTTGCCTACGTCTGTGAGGCCCTTACCTAGCTTAATCATTTTCACCTAATTACAATAGTTTTATACAAGGCTTTACTGAGCTGACTCACTCAATCTTTGACAAATGCCCTCGTCCTCATACCCCATTAAAGTAAATCACTCCCAATAACACGATCACCTCATATTAATCTCAACAGAAGATTTTCACAATAATGTTTGATAATGAAAATGAGAATTAAACAACTCAAGTGATTATACTAATAAAGACAAAAACAAAGAAAAAACTTAAGATAAAACCACTCCCCTAAATATGTAGCTCCATCAGCCGAAAGTGTGGGAAGTGGTAGAACAATATCTGCTGAGAACTATTAAAAATAATCACGACCAGTCTACTCACAACAGCATCAAAATAACATCAATCGAACAAATGTTCCATCACCAAAATGTCACGAAAAATACAGCTGCAACACCATTCCTATACTAAACATTTTTTATACAAAAACAATATCTGGACAATACCTAATCATCAATCAAACCAGCAACCCTAAATAAAAAAACACAACAATGAAAACTCAACAAAACAAAAAACATTTCATCATCGAAACAGTAAACCAATATAGTTGTAAATACACACGAAACCTGTTAGAGTTTTTCATACACAAACAACAACTCAAGGGAAAATGCAGCTGTAGATGTCGATGGATCCTATGATATTTTCCCACTCACAAAGAAAACATAACTACTTTAAGAAATCATCAATCAAAAAATTGAATGTTTCACAACTGAAACATTACAAATAATGGAGTTGCACACACATACAATTTTTGTAAACTTTTCCCTAACAACAACAACAATTTAGCTATCCAAAAAGTTCGCACACTAATAGAGAAACACATCTCACATAGACAAGTCTAGTCACCAAAAAATCTGTTTTCAAAGATAGCTAGAATTATCAAAATTATGGCTGTCAAAAATAACCCAAAATCTCCCAAAATAACAGCTGCCAAGTCATAATGTATTTACCGTTTTTCTACACAAAAACAACAACAATACAGCCCTAGAAATTTCACGCAACCCATCAAAAACAAAACTGTAAATCATCAATCGTAATCTTCACAAATTCAACGACCTTAGATAACAATTATCACCAAAATAGGCTTCCCAAAGATAGATACAAAAATTGCCAAAAATTTGCACACTATCTTTATTTAGATATGGTGATTTTATCCTAAATAGTAAATCCTATCTTCACTAGGATTTTATCTTTCATGTAATGTTATCTTCAGGAGTCCCATATAAGATAAAATACTTGTCATAATGAAATTCCACAAATAACCAAAGGTGTCCAATTTGAAATAATGCCTAAAATATCATAACACATATCTTAACATAAAATTTTTAATTCTTGAATTTCATGCCCTTTATATAATGATATTAATTTTTTTATTTTATAAGTGAGACAGGATACAACAAAAAATGTTCAAATTTCTCCAACAAATTTCAGAACCTCAGCACCAATATTACCATCTAATCTTTAGGTTTAATTACAAGAATTTTATATTCTTGAATTTTTGTCCCTTATATAATGCTATTACTTTTTTTCCTTTTCTATGAGTGAGACAGGGTATGAGAGAAAAATTTCAAACTACATCAAGTTAATATACAATTCGCTATCAAAGAAACAATCAAGTTGTGATTTGATTAGTATTTTAAACTGCACCAGTCATATGTTATTTAATTTCTCATTAATTTTTCTTTGTTTTACAGTATGTAAATCAAATGCAAGGAACTGAGATTTGTATTGATAACTTAAATATAGTTCAAAATCACCAACCGTATTATTTGTCTAAACAATTTATGTAGGTACATGTGTACTTTTGAATAAAAAAGGTTCAATGTCTTAACAATGAGTCTAAGTATTTTGATTATATACTATTTAACATTTTTGATGATAAGTTGTCTCTGTCAATTCAAGTGAAAAAAATTCTATTAAAGGTGTTCCATTTTCTATGGACATTACCAACTCTCAATTGGTATTTATCTTTTGCTAGAATACTATTAATAACGACATTTTTTTAGTGACTTATTCACAATTTACTAATGATACTATTTTTTATAATTCTTATAGGCACAACAACCACATGGGGTGAGCAATGTGATGATAAATAACTCACGACAAAATAGTAATGTTAACTACGATAGTGCATATATAGGTGGTTTCGTTGAGACATGTGATTGTTTAGTTCCATATGTAGGAGGCATGTTTTGTAAATACAAAGTGAAAAGAAAGTAGTGTGTTAAGTTAATTTGTGCATTTTTATCGACGAGGTGCATATTTTGTTTCCTACTAAGAATTGATAACTTCTTTTTTATGCTTTCATTATTATGTAATTTATTGTATACTCATTATTCTGCATTTTCTATAAACGACGAATCTTTATGTTAAAAATTTTTTTTATGTCAAAGTGTGAAATGTTTAATTCTTGAAATTGTCTTGAAACTTTTGACAATAGTATGTAAAAAATGTACATCAAACTCAAAAATGTAAATGAAGCCATAAGAAACTCATAGTGTAATGGAAAAAAAACGAAATTGTCTATAAATTTGTATTTATAGGTTACAATCTTGAAAGTCGCATTCTTGAAATTAAATCAACACTAGTTAGTTTTAAGAATAAATCAAAGTCGACAAGTATAATCACCACAAAGGATCTTTGGACTCATGAGCTAAATAATTCTAATACAAGTATTGACTTTAACTCCCGCTTTCCTTGAATATGCTCCAAAGAGAGCAAAGAGAAGCAAGAAGCTGAACCAGTTGCATCTAGAAAAACGAGCACCTTCATCAGGAAGAAAAAAAACATGAATATGGATAGGTCTTAATTGACTATTTGAAGTGAAATTTATCAACTTGAAAGTCATTTATAATTCAAAGTATAAAAGGCAATTTAGCTCAGATCAAATGCTTATACTGTAAAAAAAAAACTTTTCCAAACTACTCACCAAAACACGATTCCTGATAGGTCAAAATTTTGATAGAGCTCATTTAATTTTTTGAAATAACTTTTTGGAATAACGAAAATATTGGTTGGGTAATGACAAAGATTATGCACATAGTAGTTAATGCCCAGATCAAGCCTGAAACATTTATTGTTACTGCACCAATCTAATGCATGTTGTGGCATCTTGGAATGTAATTCCTTCAGTGGCTCTACATAAGGGATTAACAATTGCACACATAAAACTAGATGGATTTTTAATGCAAAAAATTTTAGCCTCATAACCTCCATCATGCAAAACATAAAAAGTGACATCTCTTGAATATTTAATGCAACTCTACGTAATTGTTGAGAATTTTCCACCTTCTACCTTAATGACTACTAAATCTAATCTTAAAAACAAACCGAATGGGAATTTATCAAGCTGTAGTATCTTTCAAACCTGGAGGACCCGATGCGCACAACTCAAGAACCTTGCAACTCTTAGGGAAAAGACATAATGTGTTGTAAAGGGTTCAACAATATGAAAAGAAGGTAAGTGTAACACCCCAAATTAGGGGTTAGGATATTAAGGAAATTTAGTACATTTTATGCTTTGTATATTGGAATATTTGGTTATTTATGCATAAGCATTTTGGACACATACAACATACAATAATTGTACATGCATTCATGACATTTTCCGGGTAAATTGTTTTATAAATGGAAATTATGGATTTATTTGGAATGTATTAAATATGATTTGACAATTTTTGTACATTTCAAGTTTTTTAGAATTTTTGGTGAATTATTTTTATCTGAAATTTTATTTGGAGAATTTTAGGAAAGGTATTGAAAATTTGAGGTATTTAAATGTATATTTAGATTAGGAAAATTTTCAAGTGGTAAGATAAATTGATTTATGAAATTGCAAAGATTAAGCCTATGAGTTAGTGACATTTGGCATGAGTAATTAATTGACATATGGCTTGGCAAGAATGTAACAAATGGCATGGTTAATAAGTTGAAAAGTGGCCAAATGGAAGTGTTGCAATTGGCAGCATAAACGGAGGCAAATGGGAGTCATGCATTTGAGATATATGTGGCAATACATAATGAGACACCTAGCAACTTAGGTGTCAAGCCTTTACAAGACTTTGGTAGTCTTCATTTAGCTTTTCTCTCCACCGATTGTTGCTCTCCCTTGTACTTTGATTTTTTTGCCATATTCTGCATGAAGAAGCTCTCTCATACTAATTTCTAGGCTGATGTGCATTGGGTGTTAAAAACACATTACATCTATCTTGGTTTTGGAAGTGTGTTAGTTGCTTGGAAGGTGCTATAATAATTAGATTCTTGGAGTTGAATTTGAAGTTTAGAAAGGTAAAGGACTTATAAACTTGGTATCCTATGATAACATGTGTTGTTTGATGTTTGATATGGATCAATTGTGTACTGAAATGGGAAAGAATTGAGGTTCGACACATACTGGAAACTGGTTAAGATGAATAGTTATACTGGACAGATTTTGGTATTTTAGCCATATCTTGTCCTATAGGCACCAAATTTGGATGAATTTAAATTCTTGTTAAACTAGAAACATATATCTACAACTTTTATGAAGGCATCAGATCTGATATCTGTCATTAAGTGTGTCAAACGTTAGCTTGAAGTTGAGTATCTGGAATCTTTCACTGTTTGTGAACAGTCTGTAGCCATTTTAGGATACTTTTCAAAATACTGAACCAAATTGTATAAAATTGGTGTCAAAAGAAACTTAATACATAAAGTAACAAATGTTTAGAAGAATGTTTGTCCTAAATCCTTCATTGTCATTGTTAAAATGATAGTGTAACATTGACCCGAAAGTCTGTTTTGTGGAAAAGTTGGAAGAATGAAGTGTTTTCACTGAACTTGCTTTGGTATTTCGATTATAACTTCCACTGTGTACCTTCAAATGCGTTGATTATTGATTCAAATTAAAATAGAGACATATGTATCCAACTGTTATGAAGAAGCCGAATGTTAATCCTATTTCTAAGCATCTCAAAATCTGGCTGGAATTAGAGTTAGGAATTCTGTTACAGTTTTAAAACAGTCTGAACTCTTTTGGATATAACTTTTAGAATACTGACTCAAATTGTACAATTTTGGTGTTATTACAAACTAGAAACATAGTGGAACAATTGTATAGAAGAAATTTTTACTTAAATATGCCATTTTTCTTCTCATAAAGATCATGCAAAGTTATCCCGAAAGGGGGGTGTTAAGATGAAAATGCTGAGGTGTGCTGGAATTTAATGACTAGAATGTTCTAAACATGCTTCGGTATTTTAGTTATATTTTGATCTGTAAATTTCCAAATGAAATGATTCTTGTTTAAAATTGAACTAGAGACATAATTCTACAACTTGTGTGAAGAATGAAAATTTTAATTATGTCTCTATGATTTTCAAAATTTACATGAAATTGAGTTGTAGCTTAAGCTGAAGCACTGGCAGGGACAGAAATCATGTCCTGTGGTTATGGAATAAAATGTATTGATGTGAGTCGAATTAGACTAAGATTTCTTCACAAAGGTTGTATCTTATTCTCTTAGCTTTAATTTGGTATAAAGTTCGTAATTTTTGGAAATCTGAGCTGAAAGATATGAGTTGTACAATTTGAGGGAATGATCATGTTCTAGCCAAAAGTTCACATGTGTACAGTCTGTGGTATTCTGGGTTTAACTCATTGAATACGGAATCAAATTGGATAATCTTGGAGTCATTAGAAACTTAAGAGAATGTAGAACAACTGTCCAGAAGGAAGTGTTGCCTAATTTTGTCATTTACCCTTTCAAATTAATTATGCAAAGTTGACTCGAAATCATGTGGGTAGAAAATCTGAAGTGGTCAATTAGGTTATGAAATTGATTTCACATTATTTTATTTTGGTCCAAATTATAAGTACCAAATGTTATTAATGAGGGCTTTGGTATTTGATCGTTTTGATGATGAAAATTACAATAAGATACCCGGAATTATCATGAACATGCGTTATACATATTCAATATACATTAATGAATTCTTAATCATGCAAAATAGTGATTTGTATATGTGTTAAATGTTATAGAGGAACGCATAGAACGACCACTTCCAGATATTGCCAGGACTTCAAGGCAATAAGCAAACGGGAGCAATTGTAAGTAATTTAGATGGTAAATTTTGCGAGTAACCTAAGATGGTCTCACCGTGATTTATATTATTTATTACTGAATTAAATTGATATTGATGAATGTGTACTGGCTTGTGTACTAATTCCGGACATGAAGGTCCGAGGTACTGATTGATGAATGAGATATTGAAGTGTTATTTACCTTACCTTATTCTGCTTGTTGAATTGACTTATGCTGATTGTGTTCTGAATTCCAGACAATGATTGTCCGAGGCGTTTGATGCATGTTTATATCATTGGAAGTGTTATTTATATGTGAATATGATTGACTACTTGCTTTGCACATAAATTGTATGAAATGATTCTGTTTTGCTTTAAAATTGTTAAGTCCTAGTTTTGAGTAAATAGGCATGCCTAGAAGGATCTGCAGCTACTTCTGTGACACTTCGGTGTCTTTTGTTAGTGACACTTCGGTGTCGAGACTTCGGTCTCTTCTGTGACACTTCAGTGTCGAGACTTCGGTCTCTTCTGTGACACTTCGGTGTCGAGACTACGGTCTCTTCTGTATAAGTTCCGTTACCCGTTTCTGTAAATGGATTTAGCAGTCATCTGATTTTCTACTCTGATATCTGTTTGACTTTGACATAAACTAAATTATGTTCTGATTCTGAAGGGTTTATACCCTCTTGTGTTATGCAGTTCTGTTAATTATAAAAAGTTGTTCTGAACTGCATTCTGTCTTACTTTCGGTTAAAGAAATCTTTTAATGCATGTTGTTGCTATTACATGATTCAGTGTGATGAATTGTTAGTTTATGTATAGATTAGTTATTACTCACTAAGCTATATGCTTAACACAGTGGATTTGCCCCGTGTAGGTTCAGAGAGGACTTAAGGGCTGGGACAAGTCATCCGCAATGGCCAAAGGAGTCTAAGTGTTGTTTTGAAAATAATGTAATTTTTTTGTTTGACTTTTGGGCTTGTATCTGATATGTATATGTAGATTTGTTTGTAAGTTTGTAACAACGATATTTCAGTTTGGTTTGAATTTTTCAGCGAGTTTGTGCTATGTACTATGTAAATTATTGTATGTTTACCTGAGTTGTTTATTAGAAGTTTTCGTATGCATTGATTTGTTGTACATGTTTTGTGTAACATTCATATATCCTTATAGGGGGTATCTGGGTGTTAAAGTAAGTGAATGATGAGTGAAAAATTAGTTGCCAAAACACCACCTACTTGTTATGCAAATCCGAAAGGTTGACAAAGAAGACCACTAATTTAAATAATGTTTACAAAATTATTAGACTGTGGTTATAAAGCTTGCACTAAATTATTTAGCAACTCGATTTAGAAAGTTGACAAGGTTAAAATTACTTTCAATTGTACCTTTGTGTTCTGCATGACTCGTAACTGAGGTAAAATTGAAACGGCTTCAAGGTAAACACAAAAAGCCCAGCAGATCCTATTAACTATATGTTGTGCAGTTGATGGATGAATAATTAATGATAGCACAAGACAACAAACAACCTATAATAAGAATCTAAATGAGAAAAAGGACTACATTGTATGTAGCACCCCACTCCTGCAAGACCCGAACCCGACATCGACGGTGATATCCGAGCCCGTGACCCGCGAGGGTGGCGTACTAGAACAATCTCTACCCTTTTAAAACTCGTTATGACATCTTCCTTTTTCTTTTCAAAACAATAGAGTGCGCAAAACAATAATAATTTGGGCCCGCAATACAAAAACATTTTCATACGAAATCATTGTTGACCAAACACTATTTTAATAACCAAATCAGTTCATATACATATAATCATTTCCAAATCTGGCCCAATACAATTTCAATACCAAATTACGAAAATACCAATAGACACAATCCAAATTGACATTTATGCAGACGTGTACTGATCCCGACCCTTACTTTGACTCTTTGCAGTAGACATACTCCCGTTTCACTAACGGGGTACTCTTCGTTTCCTGAAAAATAAATGCAATGTTGGGTGAGTTTGCGAACTCAGTGAGAAACCATCATCGATGGTTCACCCAACTCATGCATTCACAATCATATACACATATCACATATTATCACATTCCAAATTATCTATGCATTCCCAATTTCATATACACATACAATTTCCCTATTCACACATTTCAGTCATTCAATCATATACAAATGCAATGCGCATGTGACACTTTCATTTTCATTTCATTGTTGTGACCGTGCGCCTGAGCTCATATACGTTGAGCCATTGGCTCTAAAACATTGGGCTTGAAGCCCTGATCATCGAGCCGAGGCTCGGAATACGTTGGGCACGAGGCCCTGTGCGTTGAGCTTAAAGCTCTGAAATCGGTGGCTACACCGGTCACAACTGCCATTATCTGATCATTTACTATGCATGAATGCACATGTCATTTTCCAATTTCCAATTATCGCATTTCTATTTCCAATTCCAATTAATTACTATTTCCGATCATTTTCCAATGTCCTCGGACCTTTAGTCCGGTATTTCATTCCCATGCATTTACATTTCATTTCACTAACACATTTACAATCCAATTTACTCATGCATTCACATGCGCTTATTCACATTTGCACTTCAATATCACAATCCAATATTTCGAACACCCATGGTCCGAAATCAATCAAATCAATCAATCACATATATCCATCCTTGCTTCCTCATGGCAATCAATGCATATAAATAATAAACACATAAGGTTGAGAAACCAACTAGGTTACTCACCTGTACTTCCGAGCTAATATTTGGAAGTCTCAGTAACGTCGGTAGATCGACGCTCCAAATGTGCCTCTATAACAAACAGAGAGGAAATCCGATCACTAATTATCCAATCCGAACTAATATAATGCACATGTAAGTGTATAATGCATGTTCATGAAATTTCCGGCCCTAAATCCAAATTTTCCATCATAAAAATTCCATCCAAAATTAGAAAACTATAGCCACTGACAGCACTCAATTCGGACCTCAATCGGGCCAAAAATAAATAAAACAGTGACCATAGAACAAGTACCCGGGGCTACGTCAATTTCCCGTCTAAAAATTCCCAATTTTTCACAAAATGTAATTCAATATTTCACAAATCCGATGCCTCAAGAATCAGGTCAATCGGACGTCGGACGGAAAAGAAATTGACAAAAGAAACAATCGGGTCA
>JANTNU010000003.1:18590025-18609083 GCA_024752395.1 Erythroxylum havanense
TGGATACCGTTAGAGACGGGCTACGTAGGTCGTTATGGTTTGACCTAGTTATATAGACACAACGATCCTGGGTTTCGAGAAAGTCCCGGGATAAAAAAAAAAATTTGTTTTCCGCATCGGGTATATATGATGTACCCACCGGGATTTTCCTACAAATTCAATCAAAACACTTGCCACCAAGTAAAGTGCAAAGTTGTCCTTGTCTTCCATATAACTAGATCTTAATTTGAAGCGTATCGTAGCAAAGGGTTATCAACAATGTAGCAGAATCAAGTAAAGTGTGGATATCATATTCCATTATAAAACTACAATAGAGTTTAACAGCAAAAAAAAAAGTTGTTAGCTCTTGAGATTTCAAGGAAAGTCCTGTTGAGAACCAAAAGGATATCTGATACAAAAAAGGACTCATATAAAACATCCAACTTGACAAGATTTAAAACATAAATTTTTGATACTGAAAGTATTGATGTTAATCACTATCACGATAAGGTAATATGTAATCAGTATGCTTTCTTTCGATAGATTCATCGATGAAAAATTAACATATCAAGCATAATAAGAGCTATTAGAAACAAGAAATTTTCTACCAAACAATAGAAAGAATGGAAAAAACCTCATGAACACTATTCTAAATCTCTTTCAAGTTCTAGTTCTAAATCCATATTCATCCCTCAAATCAATTGGTATCACCAGTGTGTGGCTAGCTAGGTATTTTAGTTTCTACATAAATTTGTCAAAAATTTAAAGAAAAAGAACCATAGTTCCAGAGGATGACCCATCAGACCAAACCTATATCCTAAATTTTATTTAGTTTGCAAAGAATGACTACACATCACCACTTTGGAATTAAGTCAATTATTTGAAAATCAAACTACTGATAACAATAGTAATCTCCTAAAAAAAGAAGACCATCTGCTTAGATAGCAACAAAACCAAGATAACTCAATCATTCAACTATAACTCCTTAAAGAAAATTAAAGCCATTAACACACAAAAATGGAAGGTCTAATACCACCCACGGGCTAATCAACACAACAAACAAAACTAGCTCAAAGAAATATCATGTATTTAAGAAACTGAAGGTGCTCAGAAAGCTAACGCCAAAAACCAATATGTCATCTTACGGTCATCAATCTTCTTGCATAAATTGTTAAAACAAAAATATAAGGACTTGTGAATCAACTCTGGTTTTCTTTGGATAGCAAAAATGGATATGGTCTCTAAGTAACACTACCCCTCTCCTCAAGTGATATCCACATCCTTGCCCCCTAATTATACTATGCATTATGCTCCTCGAAGCAAGGAAGTGAGAGCACCAGGTTTAAATACGCAGGTTCGGTAGGGTTCAAGAGACGTTCCATGAATTAACCTAAAAGGGGGATAGAAAGAGTTGAGAAGATGTTATGGATAAAGTCAGGATAAAAAGTACCTAACTACAGAGGTGACCATCAAAGATTTTGTGTACCAAATTCTTCTCATAAGTAGTGGTGGATTCATTGGGTACTCCAGAAGGCAAGCAACATCTGGCGCAGCATCATAGAAAATTAAGAGTTAAGAAGGAGAACTAAAGGCAGGAAGCAAATCAAAGGAAAGAGAATGCATCAACTTGGCTTAGGCGAGAGCAAATTCGACACCTGTATAAGTTATTAAAACATTGTCGAATTAGTCGTGGAACATAATAGGAACAAAGATACATGAACAGGTGATTGAAACTTGTGGATGTTCAAGCTTTGAGTAGAAAGTAGAAACCCTCACCTTGTGATGGTGATAGGATATGGATAGACTATTAAAAAGTGAATATATTTGTCATGTCCATATACACAATATTAGAATTGATATATTAATATTACACATGAATTTGTTGTACACTTCAGCTCGTCTATTGTCATTGAAGTTATACTTATAGTTTTTGCCATTATTCCCCATATTCATTTTGTACTAAGCCACTACCCAGATATTGTTCTCACCACCGTCCTTTTTACAGTGGATTTTCTTAACAAAATGATTTTATATTTTCAAAATTTGCAAATGTTTTTGGAAAAAATTGCAGTTTGGACCTTTTCTTTAAATAATGTCGTTTATCCATATCCTTAGGTTAAACTGTTAATGCATTTACAAACATTCTCAACTTCTACTATAAACATAATTCATATAGATGTTTCTAGTAGTTATATCCATAACAAAAAATTTTCTTTTTTAATAATCTTACCATTTTCAGAAGAACTTAGTGTTTTCTATTGGTAGTAGAAGTCCAATATATTAGAAATTTTAATACTCTTAGGTTTTAATTAAAAATTGAAATAATGTTAAAGTTAATTTTAATTTGTTCATAAAACATGAATGGAAACCAAAAAAAAAGTTCTTTATCCAATTAAATTGTGCCATCAATAAAATTTAATTAAGAAAACCAAAAAACTAAAAGACAACTAAGAAAAAATATTTATATTAAATAAATAATTTTAAAATTTAATAATGTGTGCCCAAAGTAACAATTTCTCACTCTTTTAATTTCAATTTAAGTTTGTAACATTATATAGGTCAATTTTTATACCTAAAATCTAAAAATATGTTTGAACTTCTAACGTTTATAAAGAAAATTAAGTTAGACTCTAATATTTACCAATGTATAAAAAATTATAATGTTTAAAAATTATATGAAATGATTATTAAATTGACATAATCCTAATTTTTATTAATATTTTGTTATTTTGGTTGAACCAGTCAAATTTTTAACTTAAGAGTCTATGTTATTTATGCAAGCAATTGACATACACTCCTAAAAACTAAACCTTATCTCTAAATCCCTGGAACCATAGATTTGACATTACAAGCACATACGTTGTTTATTACAAGAGGAGAATGCTCAAAACACCTTGATTCAAGATAATATAATACAAGATGAACACTTTAAATTGATTCCTCATTAAAAGGACAAGATGGCTTGAGGTCCTTACGGGAAGATGACTCAGAAGGGTGCACCTTTTTATAGTTCTTTCTAGTCTCATGTTCGTTATTAACTATATCACATTAATTCAAATCTTAGTTTTCAAGTTCAACTCTAGTATAAGGCCTAGTTTTTTAAAATGTTTGCTTAAACACTTCCAACTTATCCCTGTATCTTTCTCCTTTTCAAAGATGAACCAGAGCATCCTTGACATAGCTTAGCATAATTTTTTTATTACAGTTAGCTATGATCTCTTTACACCACCTCTTTTAACATTGATTCATTAAGGCACTTGATAAGATATGATTTGGTTATTGTAATTAGACTAATCTTTTTTTTTTTGGTTTGTTCTATTCCACGAGGTGAGAAATAAATATTAAATCAAATTTGGCTTGAAACATCAAATGTGAGTTTAATTTGTCAAAGTCACAAATTTTGAAAAAAGATGACAAATTACTGCGGTTGATAAGGCGATCGTGCCTAAAGGTAAATTCACTCTAAAAGTTTTAGTTCAAACTTCCTACAAGCTATTTTGTTAGCTCTGCTTATTAAAGAAAAGATTTATAATTTCTTGGATGAAAAATGGTGCAAAATTTCATCTTTCTTTCACAAATCCATTACCTCCAAGAAAGTTACCTATTGAATCATCTCCATTAACCATAAAGGAATCTATATCTCAACTCAAAACCAACTCCTTTAAGCCTCCATGGAGCACTTCACTTGCCTACTAATCTCCCCCCTTAAACACTCACTCCATATCCATATTACTTCAAAAGATCCTCTAAGATAATTTACCCCTTAAGAAGTCTTATTTTTAGCTAAACCAATTACTCTAGAGGAAGTCCTTAAAGCTTTAAAATCTATGCACCCTCACAAAGCACCAAGCCCGGATGGACTAAATGAAAATCTTTTTGACAAAACCTAGGACTCAATTGGACTTTCAGTAATAGAGGATTTCCTTGAATTTTTCAACAAGTTTAGAATGCCTAAGGAAATTATTAGGACCCTTAAACCATAATTTCAAAAGGCAATGAACAAAAAAACATGCACGATTATAGGCCTATTGCTTGCTACAACATGTCTACAAGATCATTAAAAAAGTTACAGCTCAAAGTTTGAAACTGATGCTACTAAACCATATTGATCAAGCACAAGGTGCTTACATATCTAGAAGAAGTACAGGGGACAACATCATGATAGGAAAGGAGCTTTTAAGCACTACACCAAAAAGAGAGGTCATAAGATTTGTGTAATGAAGGTTAACTTCCAAAAGGCTTATGGTTTTGTTTAACGGTATGTCATTTTAAACATCAATTCAGTACAAAATTTTCCAACAAACTTCATAGCCTAGATTCAACAATACATATCCACTATCACTTTTAATGTCCTAATCAATGGTGAGCCTTCAGGTCTAATCTGAAGTACTAAAGGTATCAGGTAAAGGGATCCTATCTCTCCTTACTTATTTTATCTATTTATGGAAGTCTTGATCAAGAATTGTAGATAAAAGCAAGGCATTTAAGTATCATGCTAGATGCAAAAAGCTTAAAATCATAAGTTTATCCTTTATAGATGATACATTCCTCTTCTCCAAGGTAGATCACAAATTTATGTCATCCTTAAATATAACTCTTAAAATGTTTAAGAGGATGTTAGTTATAAAATAAATCAAAACCAAAGTGCCTTCTATACCTCAGCAAGTCCAACCAACTTAATCCCCACTCTCTTTAACATATCTGGTTTCACTCCTCAACAACTACCAATACAATATCTTGGAGTCCCAATTTTTGCAATTAAACCATCATAAATAGACTATATATCACTCATTGACAAAATTATCTCTAAAATTATCAGTTGGAGTAATAAGGAATTGGCACTAGTAGGCAAAGCAATACTTATCAAGTCTATACTCTCATTCGTCAGCATCCATTGGGTTCTCACTTCGTTTTTCCTAAAGGCATCAAAAAAACCATTGATAAAATACTTAAAAACTACCTATGGGCTGGTTCTAAATTGGAACATAAAAAGAACAAATTCAGTTGGATGAAGGGTGTCAGCCCAAAAAATATGTAGGCTTAGGCATTATATCCACCAAGATCATAGATCAAGTCTTACTGGCAAAGAAAATTTGGAGACTACTTCATAATAAGAAATATTTATGTGTAAAATGGGTACATGGATACAACATAAAGGATAATTGCATTTGGCACTTCCATATTACAAATTATGCTACTCCTTTCTTAAAGTTCATTGTGAAGAATAGAAACAAATTTAAAAAACATTGCTTCAGTCAAGTTGGTAATGTTATATTTGTTTTTCAATTTCCCCAAAAATTATTTATTTTTATCTAAATTAACTATTTATTTTGAATCCCCTTCATTTTTAATAAATTTTTTATACTTACACATAAAAAATAAAAATAACCATCGTATATGTGAGTCTTACTTTGGTATATTAACCTGATTAGGACTATATTAGTTTACTTAAGATATGAACCCACAATTACATGTCCTATCCAGACCACTTCTCCTAAAATATTTTATTATCTGGTAAGCTCATATTCTAGTTGAGATTCTGAATGCCATAATCGAAATTGATAAATGTTGGAGAATGTAGAACATTCAAGGTATCCTACCCAAACGTTTAACTACATTTTCCAACTGCAATGGAATATTACTACTAAAATGGAATTGTACATCCAAAAAAGTCTTAAAAAGACATGATCTCAAACAAATACTTTACATGTTCTCCCTCTCCCAGGTCCATCACAAGGGAAACGAAAACCAAAATTTGTTTTATCCAGTATCAAACGAGAGTTACTGGCAAATAAAACTCCTTTCAGAAGTACCAATACCGTCATATGTAAGGAAAAAAATCCATAAGATTGATTAGCAACAAATCTTGAAATTCGAAGGCCTGTTTAACTCGTACACGATCATGTGTACAATTCAGTAAAATGAAGAATAAATAATTGTTGCTTCTTCCCTTTTTTTAAAAAAATAATAATATTGAAAAATTCTTCAATTATATTATCAATATTATTATTGAATATTTTCTTTTGTAATAGTAAAAGTTAGATGAAACTTACAATATTGTAGCTGCTCATAGTTATTTTGACCTATTGGTTTTCCTTTCCAATATACTATTTTCTACAACTCTCATTTCGCCCATAGAAAACAAAAAATAGAAAAAGGGAATTAGAAGGCATAGAATGATGCCTTCTCTTTTGTTGGTAGATGATCAAAGCTTTACTAAGGAACAACTCGTAGAAGTTACTACCATGGTAATGGATACTGTTTTGTACCATATCGTACCAGCCGGTACGTACCATATCGGTCAAAAAATGAAACGGTATCTGTTTATTCGATATCAGTCGTTAATACTGATCGGTACCGTAGTTTTTCGTTTAGTACTAGCCGGTACGTAAAATATCGACACATACTGGCCGATACCATAAAATTTGAAAAATTGAGGACTTGTTTGCAATTTTTAAAATTTTATCCTAAACCTACCCGACCCCTCCTCCCAAACACCTACCTTTGCCTCTCTCTCGAACCTTCTCACCTTCTCCTTCTCCTTCTTCTTCGATCCTCCGTCTATTTATTTCTCTCTCTAAATGACCTTGTCGTTTGTCTCTGTCGTCTCCTTCCTCCCTTAGCTGTTCCCCTTTCTTTATCTCCAGTTTCCACCGTCTCTGTCTACTCTCCACCGAGCTGTCCCCATTTTCGTTCTCTCGCTCTCACCGACTCTCACTTCTTTACTCACCACCGTCATCGCTCTCTCTCTCTCTCTCTCTCTCATCTTCATCTTCGATGAAACTGCTGACTGGTCCAGCAGTGCTGTTGCTTCCCCCATCCTCCCCGATCTACGCCAACATCAGAGGACAGAGATCCTCCCTTGCCTTGCGTCTTCGCATCTCCCGAAGATGCCACCATTGTCTCCACTGAATGTTTGAAGGAGGAGAGATGGTTGCAGCCTTGCAGTCACTGGTCTACACAACCCGAAGCTTCTGAGTCCTGACCCATCAGTGAAGACCCAACCTGAAGACCTAAAGCTAGTGAATTTTTTTAGGGTGTGTTTTTTTAGTTTTTCAATTTTTTCCTGCTTAAATCTTAATTGCATTATTTATTGTGTTGGATTGGATGTTAGATTTGTGAATTTTTTGGAAGTTGGAACTTGGTGTTCTGAATTGCAATTTGTGTGTATCTGGTTCTTATATTATGGTTGGTTATTGTCATTTGGAAATTGAAATGGACTAGAAATGTTAAATTGAATGAGTGAGTCCCTCACAGTGAATGATGTATTGTTTTTATGATTTGCGTGGGTTGGAAATGGAAATGTTGAATGATAAGTTGATAACGGTATTGTCATTTGGAAATGGAAATGGAGTTTAATTCACGATCAATGATGTATTGGTTATAAAGATTGGTTTAAGTTTATATTTATGGTAAGTTTTTGGATGAATGATATGCATTATACATGGCCTTGTTAATGTTGATTATCAAAATTGAAAGTTGAACTTAAAAGTTGAAACTTGAAACAATCTAAATGTAAAATTTAAACCGATAATATTGAATTTGTAAAATTGTAAAAACTTAAATCATTCATTGACACATTCTTAATATTTGTGAAATGATACTTTATTTTTAATATTTGGATATTGAGTTTAGGTAAATAATTAGTTAAGTATAAAATTATGCAATTGAAAATTCATAATAATTCAGTTGTAGCTAATGATAGTATTTGCCTATTTGGGTATTAGTTTTGGGTAAATAATTAATTGAGTATAAAATATGTTGAACTTTAATTATTTGGTAATATGTATGTGTAGGGTATCATAAATATTTATAATAGATAATGTGTGAAAGTAAGGATGTAATAAATGTATCCGAAAAAGAACTTTTTTTTGTCAAATTATGAATATGTTGTAGACTTGTAGGCTCCAATCATTTATACTTAGACTTATTAATGTCGATTAAAAATTGTAAAAGCAACATATATATTTAAGAACGAAATATAAAATAGTGTATATAATATTATGGTTTGTTAAAAATGAAAAGAAGATTCAAAGCTTTAAATAAGAAAAAAAAAAGCATTTCCAAAGAAGCTATTTCCTTCAACTTGATCCTCATGTTATGAATATATCTTTCAACTTGATCATCATGTTATGAATATATGTGTATGAACAATTGTATAAGATATATCATTCATGATTTGGCAATTATGTAAATTATATCATACCCTTCAACTTGATCCTCATGTTTGAAACTTTGAATTGACATTGTTGAAAATGGAAATTGTTTACGTATGATTTATGAAAGTTAAAAATGGAAATTGTTGAAAATTGACAGAAATGGAAATTGTTTTATGAATGTATTGTGATTATTGAAAATGCAATTGGAAATTGTTGGAAATAGAAATGGAATTATGAATGTTTTGTGATTATTGGAAATGGAAATTGTTAAAAATTGTTGGAAATGGAATTGGAAATTGTTGAAAATGGAAATGAAATTATGAATGTTTTATGATTATTGGAAATGGAAATTATTGAAAATGGAATTGAAAATTGTTAGAAATTGTTGGAAATTGAATTGGAATTATGAATGTTTTGTGATAGTTGGAAATGAAAATTGTTGGAAATGGAATTATAATTATGAATGTTTTATGATTATTGGAAATAGAAATTGTTGGAAATTGTTGGAAATGGAATTGGAATTATGAATGTTTTGTGATTGTTGAAAATAGAAATTGTTTATGTATGTTTTGTGTTATTATATATGTTGAATGCTTGGAATTGTTAGCTTTTGACTTATAGTGAATTATGTTCCATGAAATTGAATTATGTATAATGTAATCATACAGAATGAGTTATATTATATAAGATGGATATGCATATTGTGTACTAAAATTATGTGTTATTTATTTTGATATATGCATTCATTTTTTTACAGATAAATGGAAGAAAGTTTAAGTACTCCTGATCAATCCATTTTTGAAAGATACAAAGATCCAACTTGGGTTAATGCTGCGTTGATTCCCTATATGAGGAACCATACTATTTGTTTATTTTGTAACAAAAATTTGAAAGGTGAAGGAATCATCCGATTAAAAAAACATTTAGTTAGGGTTAAAGGATATGTGGAACCTGTAAAAAAGTAAGTCATAATGTGAAGTGACAAATGAAAACATTGCTTGATGAATATCAATATGAGAGAGATAGAAGGGAAAGGTTGAATTTTGAAATTGGTAGTGGAAGATCATTTTATGGTTTCCATGGTGATTTTGGAAATGTTGAAGGTGGAAGTGGTAGTGGTGGTATTGGTACTGATAGTGTTCTATCTCAGGCTCAAGAAGAAGAACCTGAATCTGATGTGAGGAAGAGAAAAAAGGCAGGTAATTATTTTCTTTGCACCACAAACGACTCTTAGAGCCCAACCTTCAATTCATAGTGCAATGTAATCAAGAGATGTAGCTCACAATGTCGATATGGCAGTAGCTAGATAGTAGGATGATACAAGTTCATCATTCAATGTTTCTCAGTCTTACTATTATCAACCTATGATGGACGCAATGACCTCTTATGGTCCAGGATACAAAGGTCCTTCGATTGATAACTTAAGAGGTAAGCTTTTGAGTTGTGTTGTTTCTGAAATTAGAAGTTATTTGGTTAAAAGAAGAGTGAATTGGGGTACTTATGGATGTTCAATCATGTATGATAGTTGGACAAATAGGAGACAAGAGCCTATTATAAATTTTTTGGTTTATTCTACAAATGGCTCTATGTTATTGAAATCTATTGATGCATCTGGCCTTATTAAAAATACTGAGACTTTGTTTGCAATATTTAATAAAGTTGTGAATAATGTAGGGCTTAAAAATATTGTTAAGTTTATTACTGACAATGATTTCGCTTATAAAGCGGCAAGAAAAAGGCTGCAGAATACATATAATTCATTTTTTTGGACTCCTTATATTGCAAATTGCAGTGATCGAATGCTGGAGAATATAAAGGATCCTAGTATTTTCCTGTTATTGATGAGACTGTGCAGAAAGCTAAAAAGGTGACAAAGTTCATTTAAAATCGTGCATGGGTATTGAATTTGATGAGAAAGGAATTTACCAATGGTATAAATTTGTGTCATCCTGTTGTGAAAAGATTTGTCACAAATTTCTTATCATTTCATTCTTTTGTTTCGATGAAGAAAAAGTTAAGTCAAATGTTTACAAGTGATAAGTGGATTGTATCTTAACATGCTTGGTCTAGCGCTAGAGTAGAGATTTGTAATATTATACTAGAAGATAGAGAACTTTGGTCTCAATGTTAATTTATTATCCGAGTTTATAAGCCTTTGGTGAGAGTGCTTCACTTGGCTAATAGTGAAGAAAAGTCAACAATGGGTTATATTTTTGATGTCATGGAGATAAATACAGAAGCAATTAAGGCCAATCTGAAACATAGGCCTTCTTTATGCATATCATATCTTTCAATCATTAAAGAGAGAAGGGAAAGACAAGTTTTTTTTCCATTGTTTGCAGCTGGGATATTTTTGAATTATAGTGTTTATTTTAGACTAGATCTTACTAAGTAAGCTGAAGTTAATAGAGGAATGCTTTTAACTATTATAACAATTGTTAGCATTGATGCGATGCAAGATCTTTTAAGTTCACAAATGAAGCTTTACAAGTTGCCTTATGGAGATTTTGAAATGTTGATTGCTACTCGACAAAGAGGAAAACTTTTTCCAAGTATTATTTATTTCTTTTTTTTATTTGTTGAAAATTAATTATCACTTTATTTTGTTTATAACACTACTTTTGTTATCTTATGACTTACAGTTTCTTGGTGGGATCAATTTGAAAATGGTGTTCTAGAATTAAAAAGATTTACAATTCGAATTTTAAGTCAATGTATGAGTGCAACAGGCTGTGAATAAAACTGAAGCACATTTGAATTTATCCACTCAAAGAAAATAAATAGATTGGAGCATAAGAGGTTGAATGACTTAGTTTTTGTTTATTACAATTTAAAGCTTCCGAAAAGATATGTTTTTTTTCATTATTTTTATTATTAATTTCGATTAAAAAATTTATAATTTTTAATAATTTAATTTAATTGTTTACTATGAGTCTTAATAGCACAACTAGTTCAACTGATCTAATTTCCATTGATAACGTTTCTGAAGAACCGAATTTGGTAGATGTAAATGACTTGGAAGATAATCTTGTATTGAAAAACATTGACATGTCATTTGGTGCATTAAATTTAAATGATAATGATGATGAAACTCCTCTTAATGATAAAGATTTTGTACCAAATGATCACTTGGATCTGTGCAGTTATAGCGGATATCCTCTTGTTGACGATTTAATTTCGTTTCAGACTTTTGTTTTTCTTCTTCTTTTAATTTTACTTATATTTGATGTTTATGTTAAATTTTATATATGTAATGTAACTGTAAATGTTTTTGTTTCAAATTTAACTTTTACTTGATTGTTTCTTCGTCATGAACTCTTTTTGTAAATTGTTTAAGGATATTTATTGTTATTTTTATTGGATGTTTTGATGTAATTATTATTTATTATAATGATGAAATTGTATTATTGTAATATTTTAAAATTTTTGTATTATTCTTAATTTTATATTTGTATGATGATGATTGTCTTTTTTTATTAATTGTAGTTATTATTTATATGTAAAATAGTTACAAATTAATTATTATTTCATATTAATTGTAATTATTATTTATTATTATAATATTTAGAAACATAGTTAATGTAAACGGAAAATTAGTAAAGTATACAATACAACTGTACAATATATCAATGAATTATTTTGCAAATTTTAAAAATTTTAAGGACTATGTTATAAATTTTAAAAACTACCTAAACCAATATCAAATATTAACCGATACCAATATAATATCGTATGAAAACTCAATCTGATATCAAATTCTATACAGTATTCACAACTTCGGTTACTACCCCGTAAACAGCGCAGCACAGCGTCTTTTTTACATATCAAATATGGGCCTCATGTGTGGATATTTTAGGATGTGTTTACACAGTGACTCCCACAACCAGACGGAAGAGCTATTAAAAGTACGATTATATTAAATGATCTCTCCGACCAACTACTACCTTCTCCTCTCATTAAGAGGTTGTTAGCCAGCCCCACTTCCCATTCTAAACTTCCCCTTCGGACCGACATGAGTAATGCCATTTCTTTGGTCAACACAACACCTCTTATGTTTCTATTAATTGTTCAAATACTTGCGTAAATCATCTTATGAGTTTAAGACCTTACCTCACTTCATTTTCTTGTATGTTTGTGCTGTTACCTTTTTCAATTGGCATGAAAAAAGTAGTTGCCGAGTTTGTGCTTACGAATCTCGGTTGACCTTCCTCCATGGACAATTTATAAAGAAATTATTTACACTAAACACTCAACTCACTAATATTTTCACACACTCTCAAACCCTTACTTCATTACATCCCAAAAATTTTACTCACAAAATTTACTACTCTTACTAAGAGTAATTATTTTGTTTTTATTTTTTGGATGATTAAATGAGAGGGAGAGGGGGTTTATTTATACTTGTTTAGCCTCCCCCTCTCTCTCTCATTTTCAATATGGGAATAACTAACACGATTTATGAGATATATGAACAAAATTTCCTTTTTATGCTCCAACCAAAGGTTTTGTTATTCAGATATCTGACATTGGAATACTAAGAATTATATTTGGATTCTTAGAAGAAAATAAAACTTTAGTTGGTGCTTTCAAATGTTTTAAAAAAATCTTCATTAGTTGCCTAATTAAGAATCCTAAATTCATAACCCTATTCAATAGCTTCTTCATTAGTTGCTTAAGGAAGGCGAATAATCTTAAATACCTAATCTCATTTAAATGCTTGATATCATCACCAAATTGATGATTACTCCCTCCGTTTCATAATAAGAGTCTTTTTAAAAAAATACACGCTTATTAAGAAAGCTAATAAAATTATAGATATACCCTTATTAATACTCTCATAAAATTACCTCGGTAATCAGCATCTTAAATTAGCATGTGAGAGAAATTGTCTTGAAATTGTGATCTATATAATTAAGATGAGAGAGAAATGGAAGGTTAATTTTGAAAGAAAAGTTATAAATATGCATACAAAGTCAAGAATGACACTTATTAATTTTAAGTTGGTGGGCAAGAGTTAAAAGTAACTGTTTGGCCTCTTTTCTTGGCAAAGCTCTTCATTGAAAACCAAAACATGAGTGAATCTAATAGCTTACGGAATTCGGTAAATAGAAAATAAAGGTCCTTGGTCCACTATGTTTTGAGTTTGGTGATCCGTAGGAAACAATTATTAACGTTGAATTATCTTATTCTCAGTCACAATGAGAAACGTCACTCCAATATTTTCTTTTTATGAGCCTTAATCTGATACTGACCTATAACTATACAAAAAAAGTAATTATAAGTGGTGAGCTAAATAATAACGAAATGGATCGTTGATTGGTCAAACTTGGAAGCTCAACTCTAACTTCCAACTACTCAACTGTCAATAGCAAGCTACGTCAAACGTTAGAAAGAAGGGGGTAGAAAAAGAACAAGTCGCTGGAGACAAAACCCACCATTTAAACATGGTAATTTTGTTTTTTTGTTTTTAACTGCTTCTTAACGACGATGCCGCTGACAAACTACACAACATAATGGAGTGAGTTGACCCAGAACACATTGACAGCAATTGATGTAATATCAGACAATAGATATAAGCCAACCATTCCGTTTCGTGACTTGGGTAGTTAATGGCTGTTCAGATATTCTTGGGAAGCACGCTGGATGTTTTCTCCGTGGATATGACATTTGGCTTGGGAGATCTATTGCAAGAATACAGTCGCTCTCAATCTGATGAGGCGTAATTAAAAGGTCTTGCCCACTTTTCTTTAAAAACAAAATTGGAAAAATGAAGAATTGGTAATTAATTCAATTCCGTATTTGCAGTTGTAATTACTATATTATAAGCCAAAATAAAGTTATATCGAATAATCTGATGGCAATTATTATTCCTTGGAATTGTATCTTAGTTACCTAGCCCAAATTTTCCTTGTACTTCATAATAAAATTGCAAATCAAAATCTGGTTGTTTTGGGTAGTAATTGAATTCTCACTTTGAGTATCTAAGCCTATATAAGAAAAATAAAAGTGAAAAAAAAAAACTAAGTTGCTAAAAACTGCTTCTTTAATAGTCCCTGCCTTTCGACAGAAAACGCGATCTTGACGCTTAGCTTTCATCATATTGTGATAAACACATTATGTGTTTTACAGATTACGTCTGGGACATCGATCGCAGAAATTTTGAGCGTTTGGAATTTAATGTCTCTGCTGTGCAAATGCATTATACACGTGCAAACCTGGAAGGGGAGGGCTGAAATTTGTGTTAATCCTAAAGATTTGGTTGGCGCAGTTTGTGCAATTCCATGCTACCGTCGTTGCAACAAGGATCAAGTTTTCGTATGACACTTGGCAGCTTAGAAAAGGATAGTTATGAATATCACGTTTACCATCCTGACAGGTTTTTATTAGATCATGGTATTTACTTTGCCCATAAATTGACAACCTGAGTCAATGCTCCTAAGTTCGATGTCGTCGGATTGTTGCATTTTAAGGTTCAAGTAATTACATCTATCAACATTTCGACTAACCATCCAATGCGTAATCAAATTATAATATGAAAAGGAATACTTCAAATCTTCTCTTTCCATCTTGTTTTATATTTTGCTTGTATGTTATAAGGAATAAAATATTTTGCAAAAACATGTCTTTTACAGCACAAAATCTAATGAAAATTTTACGTGAAGTTTCAGTAATGATATTTGAAGAACATGATGGAAATATCAAATATCTATGGACAAGGAGGAATCTTCAAACGACCACTTAAAATATCGATAGACACCATTCAAACGTCCTACCAATCTCACAGTACTCCCATCCGTCATTCCCTGGTCGCTAGTATGAAGGTGAGGCTGAGCATCCTTGATGTCTCGTAAACTTGTTGCTTAGAAATTCGATCAGGTTTTAGCTTTTCCTTTGAACTTTTAAGTTTTTTCTTGAACTTTCTTAAGATGAATATACTGTCTAATTAAAGAATAGTTAAATTTCAATGCCTTTAAATTGTCAACTTCTTCTAGATACATCTGATATATAAGAGATAAGTATGTTGGCTGGATATTTGAAAATAACAAGAAGGATGAGCCATATATTGCCCTTGATTATGCATATTGCATATCAGTTTCTATTTGTTGCACAATTCTTTGTATCTTCTAAATTTCTCTAACGCATAAGTATTCTATTAGTTACATATATTATTGGTATCCAAAATATCGAAATTAATTTATCAGGATTGAATTGTAATTTTAAAAATTTATCAAATAAATTTAAAAAACAAAGAAAAACATAAAGCTAAAGGTACTCCAGCAACACAAATCTTCAGGATTCTTTTCTTATTTTTTTCTTCCACCCTTTATATTTCTTTAATTATCAATACCAATTTATTTTTAAAAAAATTCAATATTCAATATTTTATATCAATAAAAGTAAAGAAAATATTGTTGGTTTGCTTATACTTAAACTTGGACCAATACATCTTTTATGAATTTCTCTTCAAATATCACATTTATATTTAAATTCTTTTAGTAACACTAAAAAAAGAATAAGAAATGAGTACTTTGCTCATACTCTCAATCATATTATTATAAAAAAAATTCTACTTGAGATTTTTGGTGAATAAAATGATAAATTTTCATACTTAATAAAAGTCTAATAACATAATTATATCTACAATTATATGTGTGTGTTTATATATATATATATATATATTCTTATTAATTTTGAATATTAATATGAACAAATGAGTGTGTTTGTGTGTGTGAATTAAAATTTTATATTGTACTAATTATTATAAGATATAATTGTATGAAAATGTTATCTTTTAAAATTTTAAACTTTCATAAATTTTTAATTAAGAAAAAATTTTAAATTGTAAATAATTTGTTTAGAGTATTATCTATATTTTGTATCAAAATACTTGCATTCATTCATTTCAAAAATAAAGAAAAATGTCTATTTCTTTAACTTAGTTTAAATTTGTACAAAGCAAAGGTTTAAATATAGTTATGTAATAAAGTTTTAGATGACAATTAATAATAATAATTTAAAATTATCTAGTGTTAGTGATATATTAATTAACTATAATTTATAAGATTTTTAAAATTGCAATTGTTAGTTCTATAAAAATTGATGAGTTTTAACAATAGAATGATATTCTCTTTAGAAGTAGAAAGAAGTTTCAAATTTTCATTTCTCTTCTTCTTTTAATTTCATTTATATTTAATGTGCATATTGAATTCCATATATGCAATATAAAAATAAATGTAAATGTTTTTATTTCATATTCTACTTCTAGTTGATTATTTCCTTGGTACGAACTCTTGTTGTAAATTGTAGTATTTAGAGAGTTATCTATATTTATTATTTATTATTTTATTTTTTAATGTAATATTATTTATTATGTGATGAAATTGTAATATTTTAAGTACTTTGTATTATCTTTGTTGAATATTTGTATGATTTTTTCATATTAATTGTGATTATCAGTTATATGTCAAATACATGAAAGGTAATATAAATATGATTTAATAGATTGTTATTATTCTAATTTTTATTATTCTAATTTTTAGAGATATAGTTGATATAAAATTATATATTATATAGAATAATATATTGAGGGATTATTTTATAATTTTTAAAAATTCAAAGACTATACTTTAAATTTAAAAATTATTTGACATGATACCTAATATTATCCGGTATCAATAAAATACCATATCATAATCAAATCCAGTACTAATACCAATATGGTATTTATTCGTTGCATTGCTACCATCTGTGCTATGCTATTTTGTATTGCACTCAGTGAAGTCGTTAGTTAAGCCGGTAATTATACTGTGCGTAGCACATTAATAGTCAATGGAAGTTATTTCAGGTATTGAGCATTGGACAATAAACATTCCTAGAAATCTTGAAACTAATTCCTTTGAATTTACCCAAACAAACTAATATGGAAATCTGAATAAGAACTTTGCTGTGTCGACAAGCAAAACTATCCTGGGCATTTTTTATTGAACTCCTTATTTTGTAATGTTTTTCCTATCTATCATCACTTGTCCATTAGATTTACTATCTCAGATTTACTATCATCTAATTCTTCTTTATATTATTTAAAAACATGTTTTGACATTCATTAATAATTGAATTTGAGAATATCAGATCAGAATTGTACATTCTTCATTTAACTATGATTTGTCCTAAATTCTAAGATATTATACAATGGAAGTGAAAAAAATTTATTGGTCATCATGAGACAACTTGGAACAACATGATATGGATATAATTGCCAAGTAGTGCGTGTTTTCATATTTAATTGAAACTAAGGAAGCTCTTAGTTAAGAGGTGTGAGAATAAATCAATAGGAATGGAATGAATGATAATGGTTAGTTGGTTGTTATGATTGATTGAATAGTTTTTTCATACCCAAGTTTTAAGTAATGGTTTATACCCTCCGTGTGTGGGAAGAATGAGTTTGATTCCTATTAGCACTAATATTTTTTAATTTTTAATTAAATATAATTGAAGTATAATTAATTAAAAATATAATTAAAATGTAATTAATTAAAACGTATTTAACTAAAATATAAAATATAATTAAATTAATTAAAATAAAAATATAATTAATTAAAATCTAATTAATTAATTAATAAAAATAATTAATCAAGATAAAATCTAATTAATTAATTAAAGTCTATTTAAAATTTTAATTAATTAATTAAAATTTAATTAATTAAATGATTAATTAAAATATAATTAATTAAATGTTTAATTAAGATGTAATTAATTAGTTAATTACAATGTAATTAATTAAAATATTATTCATTAATTTTTTAAAATATAACATCATTTACATTATCAGAAGAATGTAAATTGTATTAAACTATATTACTTGATTTTACTATAGCAATAGAATGGTGGATATTATGATTATGTCGACGACTTGCACAATATTTTGAATGATTAAACTGTATTTTGAAGATATTATATAAATAATGATACGTTGATGCAAGAAAATGATATAGTATTTTTTTTCTTCAAGAGCTATTGGAAAGAAAAAACTGCAATATACTTGATTTTAAACATTCTGTCATTATAATTAGGGTGCATAAATTAAAAAAAATTCATTTAAAATATATTTAAAATTTTATATAAAGTAAACATTAACAAATTTTTATTTTTCAACATTTTGAGCAAACCAACCACTATCAATGGTAATAGTAATCATTCATTCATCTTAATCAACCATCATAATTATAATGATTATATTCATTTTTATTCTTCGTTATATTCATTCCTATTTTTATTCTCATTGTTCTCTGTGAATTAAGTGCCCCTAAAACAGTAAGGTGCTTAACTACAAGTGAGAGAGTTAATTTGGTGGGTCAACAAATTGGAACCTTTTAATTAGAAAAAAATATGGAAACAGCCAAATAATTGGAATGTAAAATTGGAAAGACTTCTTTAGTTTGACTTTCTTTAACCTTAATGTGCTTTGAATGCACCCCAACAGTATAATTCGAGTTGTGCAGTTACGAAAGTCAAATATAGATATACATATATATATTTATACATGTTGAAGATGTATTATCTTTTCTTTCTTTCATTTTAAATATGTCATATCATTAATAAGTTCGGAGACATATATGTGAACGATCAGCGAATCAAGATCCTCTATTCAGTATTATCTTGTCTTATTCTGTCTCATAAAATCTCAACTATTTATTTTGTGAGACCCATACGGGATTCACGCAGGACCTACACAGAATCCACATAAATAAACGGCTGAGATTCGTTGAACACAATAAGACATCATAATATTGGACAGGAGATATGTATTCACAATCAGGGGCTAATAGCTGAGTGGTGATCCCCTGTCCAAATTACCCAACACCAACCCTGTCCAAGTGGATCTAAGCCATCCATTTGGGTGGGTCCCACACAAGTGGATGG
>JANTNU010000003.1:18635696-18651185 GCA_024752395.1 Erythroxylum havanense
TAGCCAAACGTCGAGCATTAAACGAAACTTTTCTGACGTCCTCTTCAACGTCGCAAAATCATTAATCTATCTACGACGTCTTCATTCAGACGTCGGCAAAACCTATTACCTACAGACTATCTACGACGTCTATTGTGACGTTTTATTAGACGTCGTAGATGGTGTTATGCGACGGTCTAAGCTATTCTACGACGTCTTTTAGACGACGCAAATTGTATGCTTCTGTTGTAGTGAGTAAAGTGTATCTAGTAAAAGTGAATAAGAAGTGAGTTATGAAAGCAAATGATTCAAACAAATGAGAATGTGATAAAATGTGAAATTTGATAATATGCCCAGGATTGTCATTGAACATGCATTGTACATAGTCTATTTATACAATTATGCAGGTTAAAAGTCCGCATTCAGGCATTTTCAGAATTTGGAAGCAAATGCTAATCTGGAGCGTACTGTGAGTATACCTAGATGGTCTCATTTTATTTTTTTGTTTTATTTGAATTTTTTATTGATTGATTTTTGAATGTGATTGATTGTATTAGGTTCCGGACAGAAGGTTCGATGATTGTGTTGTTAATTGGGATATTAAAGTGCTACTTGTATGTGAATGAGATGAAATAAGTGTGCATAGTTTGACTGTTAAATGTCGTACCATGATCCGATGATAAATGTGTATTGAATGTGCTTTTTCATATGAATGAAAGTGTGCTTTTCAACTTTAATGTTGCATGCCGGACTAAGGTCTGATGATATGTGAATGTGAGTGAATGGGAATTGGTAAATGTGATTGATGCATTCCATTCATTAATGCATGAAATATAATGGCAGTTGTAACCAGAGTAGCCAACGATTAGAGCTTAAAGCTCAACGAGTGAAAATGAGTTTCGAGCTCAAAAATGAATCATAGCCTTAGGCTCAACGTTTAATGAGCCCTATATGTCCCAAACGGATAAGGGATAGTTATCAATGAGCCTTATATGGGACAATTTAGGCACTCGGTCACAACAAAGTAACAAATGGAAAGTGAGTCTTAGGTGCACTGCATATGCATAAAATGAATGATTAAGTGTATTGAATGTGAAGTGTGAAATTGAATGTGAAATGAGAAATAATGTGAAATGTGAATTATGTGTTATGTGACTAGGTGAGTTATCGATGATATTCATTCATTGAGTTCGCAAAACTCACCCAAAATTTATAAATATTTTTCAGGACTCAGAAGAATAACCCATTAGGCAAACGAGAGTATAATTACTACATGCAAGGGAAAGATAGAGGTGGGGATCAGTTGGCGTCTGCAATTGTATTTTCCTATTTTTTGTATAAATTTGTATATTCAAAAATGATTGTGCAAATGTGCTTACGTTGTAATGTAAAGATATTATGTCTAAGTTTTTTTTATTTGTAATGGGTCCCAAGTGATTAGTGAATCTCTGATGGGTTGTGTAACTGAAAATGTTTATGAACGAAATAAAGCAGGCTCAAATTAATTTCTGATTTCCACATATTTGGTTGTAAAAGAAATTATACTGAGTTTTTGACTGTCTAAGTGATCTAGCACACCACCCTCGCAGGGCACGGACCCGGATATCAACCATCGATGTCGGATTCGGGTCTTGCGAGAGTGGGGTGTTACAGAACAAGTAGTGATATGAATACAGAGAATGTTTGTCATAACCATGGCATTGTTTTTTGTTTCTAATTTCTACCACATCTTATTTTAACCTTTATGAATGTATATGAAAATTTTCAAACACCTAAAACTAAATAAAATAGCTGCCATATATGAATTGGGTGATTGAACATTGGAATTTAAGATTGAGTATAACACATTCTAAAAAAATCTTATATGTACATAAATGATTTGTTTGTGTATGCTCATATGTGTATAGTATGATTATACGAGTGTGATTTTGGTACCTTTTCAATGATGGAAAGGTATAACTTGCACGTATGAATGCAAATGTTGATTTTATGACTTGAAATGTATATCATATAACTTGTTAATATATGAATTGTCAAATTGGAAAATGGTTAAAGGAAATGTTACAGTGCCTATTTTATTGTCTTAGTGGTGGATAGATAGGCAAGCCAATAGGGTTACAGTGCAGCTGCTATAGTTTGACACCACTGATGTCCACAGTTCGATGCCTTTACATATCCACAGTTCGATGCCTTCGAGTATCCACAGTTTAATACCTTCAGGTATCCACAATTTGATACCTTTAGGTATCCATAGTTTGATATCTTTAGATATCCACAGCACCTGTTATCCACACCCATAAAAAATATGCAGGATTAACATGGAAAGGAAACTTAATAGCCATAAATAAGAAATACAATATGACAACATGAATAATTGGTATTGATGAGCATTTGTATTGATTGTAATGATATGCAATTATATTGATAATTTGTATCAATGAGCATTGAATATCAATATTTGGATTATAAATATGCATTTTCAATATACGAATAATATGTTGAAGCATATTTGCTTTATATACTTTGCTTAAATATGCCATCATTGTTTACATGAGTATTGAATATCAATGTTTGGTTCATGAATGTGAATTTATGTTATATAAGTTATGATATTTTTGAATGTGTGTGCTGGGCAGATGACTTTATTGAGTGGTTATCCAAACTAAATGCTTCCCCACTAAGCTTTCAAGCTTAGCACAGTCGTTAATCCATGTAGGTCCAAGTGATATAAGTGAGGTAGAGGGAATATCTGTAGGGACTAAGGCCAATAGATATAAGAAAAGGTACTTTTAGAATGTGTTTTTAGTTATATATGATTGCAAATGTAATAAAAAAGGAAAGTGTATGTTTTCTTTCGGATTATCATGTAAATATAAAGATGTATTACAACTGTTAAATGATAATGTTAATTATTGGGGAGTTTTGTAATTTGTATATGTATAGCATTAAATAGAATTGTATGCTTGTGAATGTGTGTACAGGAAATTAATTACCTTATATGTGGATGGTTGTAGGTATCGTATAGGGGGTGTTACATTTGTTGAATGCTTCCTTACACTTCTCATCAACCTTAAAGGAGATATCTTGTTGTAAGAGCTTGCATAATGGTGCGGCTATCTTCAAAAAGTACTTAATAAACCTTTGACAAAAATCTACATGCCCAAGAAAAGAACAGACTTTCGACACAGTAGAGGGGTAAGGTAAAGAAGAAATAAGATTAACCTTAGATTTGTCTACCTCGATACCCCTAACAAATATAACTTGGCCTAAAACTATACCTTCATCTACCATTAAATGACATTTTTCCCAATTCAACACGAGGTTAGTTTCAATACATCATTCCAAGATAATAACAAAAATCTCAAGGTACTCATCAAAAAAGAATAATATACATTAAAATCATCCATGAATACCTTAATAATCTTCTTAAAATACTCAAAAAAAATGTTGACCATACATCTATGGAATGTAGTAGGGGCGTTACATAATCCAAATGGCATTCTTTGGTAAGCAAATGTACAGAATCGACATGTGAATGTGTTTTTCTCATAATCTTCTGGTGAGATTGGGATTTGAAGATAACCTAAAAAGCTATCTACAAAGCAATAATAATCATAGATAGCCAATCTCTTAAGCACCTAATCAATAAAGGGAAAAGGAAAATGCTCTTTACGAGTTGCAAAATTCAACAGTAACCCAATCAATTTGTATCCCTAGAATTGATTGTTTATATTCACATACATGACCGAAAGGAAAAAGGAGGATGAATAATTTTGATGAGTATGATTTAAGTTCGGCATAATGTAAAATGAAATTACAGATTATTGATGGATTCGTATATTATGGGGTCTATTTTTAGTAATTTTTTAATTAATTAAGGCAAATGCACTCTGAAATGTTAGTCAAATCTAAATCTAATAGTTCTTAATTTTTGAACAGTTGCGGGTAAGTAAAAAAAATTTAATTGAGTTGAGCTAAATGGATGATTATTTTTTTAATGTTTATTTCACTTGTGTTATGTGCTCCACTAAAGTTGGCCCCATTTTTACCGTTCTTAATTGTCTGAGTCATATGTTACTCTATTGTCCAGGAGTTTTTGACTTTAATTTACCTAGTTTTATTTTTCTTGCTTAACAATCCTCAACTAACATAAAACAAAAAGAAACTCATACTTTTTATACTCACGTGATAATCTCCCGATCTTACTGCTCTTACTCACCTGAGGTCATCTTTTGTTTACATAAATTCGTGGAGAAACTAAAGGAAATACTTGTCACCCAATAAAAGGAAAATTCTTAGATTAGTGGGACACTTTCAACTCTTATAAGAGACTACGTAGTCTTTTCACATAAAGAAAAAAAAGTTTGGAAGAGATCATGCTCAAATTCATAAAGATATTTAACAACTCTTTTTTAAGAATTATCTATTTGATATGAGAATATGTATGAATAGTTTCCTAGAAAAATAGGAAAGTAAAATAATAATTGGAAAATGAGAGGAAGATTTGCAAGTTCGAGAAATGTACATGTATTTAAATTACATTGCTTTTGTATCAAGGTTGAACCTTCCACAAATCCAAGGGGAGTAATTATAGGTGAATAAATCATATATCATTGTTTTACACATCAATTAGTTTTCTTCTAGTTGATATTGACACATCCCCTAATAGAACATAAATTTCATTAAGGGGTTCATATCACCTATTCCTGTATCAGTTCCGATTTTGTTCCATGATAATCCAATGACATTTTAATAACTGATAGAGAGGTGTCTGCTTTGCTCTCACCTAAGCCAAGATAATGCATTTTCTTTCCTTTGATTTTGCTTCCCCTCTTTACTTCCCCTTCTTAACTCTTTTTTTTTTATCTTGCTTCAGATGTGGCTTCCCTTCTAGAGTGCATAGTGAATCCCATGCTGCTTATGAGAAAAGTTTGGTACACAAAATCTTTGTTGGTTGCTTCTGTGTTGCTTACCTTATAGACTGCCTAGTGAATTCCCTGCTGCTTATAAGAAGAGTTTGGTACACAAAATCTTTGGCAGTCGCCTCTATAGTTAGGTACTTTTTGTCATAAGTTTGTAAATAACATCTTCTCAACTCATTCCATACCTCTTTTAGGTTAATTCATGGAATGTCTCCTGAAATTTTGAGGTGAGGGGTAGTGTTACTTTTGGATCATATTCATTTTTGTTATACAAAGAAAACCAGAGTTGATACACAAGTCCTTGTTTTTTTGTTTTAATAGTTTATGTAAGAAGATTGATGACTGTAAGTTGACATATTTGTTGAGTTAAGAGGACTTCACTTCTATTAATTTTGATGGTAATCAAATAATAATAATCTTATAAATGTATAAATTGTTTTTATAAATTTGTTAAATGTGTAGAAAAATGTAAGTAACACTTAGTCAACTCAAAAGGTGTGCAGTCAATGCTAGTCGAAGCGCTACCTTAGACGAAGCGCAACAATAGAAGAAACGTTACACCAAACGAAACGCAATCCCAGACGAAGCACAACACCAGACGAAGCGATATAATAGACAAAGTGGAATAACAGACGAAACATAGTAAAAGAAGAAGCATTATTCCAAACGATAAAAAAGGAAGATATTCTAAAACATCAGATAGTTAGTTAGTTGGAGTTAGTTACAGGACTCAACTAATGATCGTTTCTAGAAGATTCAAGAAACAATTTTCAAGAAGACAGTTGGAGACTTAGGCTATAAATACTAGTTCTAGTCAAAGACTAAAATAATGAATGCTTTTATATTACCAAAAATTCTGTATTCAAAGTGCGAAAGAAGTGAATAAATACATCTGTAACCTAAAGCTCAAAAATACTTTTCTTAGAGAGAGAAAGGAAGGCTAGAGCTTGGAAGGCTAATACAGCTGATAAAGAATACTTTGTGAGAGAGACGTGAAGGGGCTCTACAAGTGTAGAAAGAATACTTGTAAAGTTGGAAGAGTATAGTGAAATCTCAGACTAACTCTGAGGATTGGACGTAGCCCAAGGTTTGGGGTGAACTAGTATAAAATTGTCGCATCTATTCTCTAATCCTTATTTTTTAATTTTCTTATTATTAGACGAGTTGATAATATTACTTGCTATTGCATTGTTTATCAACTTTAGCAAAGCGTTGTAGTAATCATTTGAATTTTCGCGAAGAAATTCAAGAAGTCTCAAAAGATTAAAATTCTCAAAAGAAGTCTCAAGAATGAGAAAACGTCTATCATCTATTACGAGTGCAACAAATCAGGACATTACAAGTCTGAATGTCCATTGCTCAAAAGAAAATAGAAGAAAAGTAAAGAAAACAAAAAGATCATGATGGCAACATGGGAAGATTTGGACTCATTCGAATCTGACTCCGATTCAAAAACATCAAAACAAACAAATATATGATTGGTAGTTGAAAAAAATGTGACAATGAGGTAACTTCTAACTTTAATGATCTTCTAGAGGCATATTTAGAATTATTAGAAGATTTGCATGCTATATTAAGGCAATATAGGATACTGGAAAAGAAATTTGTTGAAAGCTTGAAGAACACGGAAGTGTTAGAGAAAGAAAACGCTTGTCTTAAGAAATAAGACGATATGAAAAAGAAAGTAACTGTAGACAGATCTGAGGAGATTAATTAACTGAAACAAAGAATTAATAGTCTTTCAGCATATTTATCAACATTTACTGAAAGTACTAAAAGGATGAATGATATAATTGGAAAATATAAACATCCAAAGGATAAAAGTAGTTTAGGGTTTACTAATAGTAATGTTCATCATAATAAGAGTTTTGTTCCTAGTAGAAAGAAAAAGAAGCAATATTCTTATTATTCGAGGAATTATTGTAAGTATAACCCCAAAGGACCCAAGAAAATATGGATACCTAAGAAAGACATAATATATACTGCAGATCTCCCTTTTTAGAAAAAACAACCAGCACCAATGATACTTGGACAATGGATGCTCGCAACACATGACGGGAAGAAGGTCTATGTTCCTAGACCTTCAAAATAAGCAAGGAGGATCAATAATTTTTGGAGACAACCAGCAGGGCAAAATATTTGAAATTGGTAAATTTGGTAAAGATTCATTTACGTCTATTGATGATGTTTTGCTAGTTGAAGGATTAAAGCATAATCTAATTAGTGTAAGTTAATTATATGATTATGGTTTTGAAGTATCCTTTAATCAAAACTCTTCTGTAGTAAAAAACAAGGATAGTTTCATATTCTTTTTGGCCAAGAGATGAAACAATCTCTATAAGATTAATTTAGATGATTTGAAAAATCAAAATATTTCATGTTTTATATCAACAGATGAGAAAACGTTGATTTGGCATAAAAAGTTAGGTCATGTTAGTTTTAAACATATTTTCAAGTTGGTTAGACATGATTTGGTAAGAGGATTACCAAAAATAAGTTTTAACAAAGATTTCTTTTGTGAGAGTTGTCAAAAATGAAAACAAGTTAAAACATTTTTTTCTTCTAAAAATGTTGTAACTTCGTCTAGACCTCTAGAGTTGTTACATATAAATTTGTTTGGTCCAAACAGAACATTAAGTCTTGATGGAAAGAAATATGGTCTCGTAATTATTGATGACTTTACTAGATTTTGTTGGATATTGTTTTATCACATAAAGATGAATATCTTAAATGCTTTAAAATTATATCCAAAAAATTACAGAATGAAAGAGGAATTTCTGTTGTCGGAATTAGGAGTGATCATAGCGAAGAATTTGAAAATGAAAAATTCAGAATATTTTGTGAAGAGAATGAAATTTTCCATAATTTCTCTGCTCCTAGAATTCCACAAAAAAACGGAGTTGTAGAAAGAAAGAACAAGACGATTCAAAAAATGGAAAGGACTATGCTCTGTGAAATGAATTTTTCTAAGTATTTCTAGGTAGAAGTTGTGAATACAGCTTGTTATATTCAAAACAAAGTATTTTTGTGACTTATTTTAAATAAAACTCCATATGAGTTATGGAAAGGCAGAAAGCCAAATATTTCTTACTTCCATCCTTTGGGCTGCAAATGCACTATATTGAGTACAAAATAAAAATTGGATAAGTTTGATTATAAGATCAATTCAAGAATTTTTCTAGGATATTCGATGTCTTCTAAAGCTTATAGAATTTATAATCTTGTTTCTAAATCTATTGAAGAATCTATGCATGTTAAGGTTGATGATGATTCTCATCCAGATAGAAGAGACGATTCTAATGATGAAACTCTATCTGTTCCCTTAGTTGATAAATCCACATAATAAGGTAGAAGATACTCTTGAAAACTTTAGTCTTAGGAAAGAATAGAAGTATAAATCCTCTCACCCAAAAAATTTGATTATAGGCAAAAGTTTAGAAGGAGTGAGAAATAGGTCTAAATTTAGAAGAGAGGCAAATGTAGCTTTTGTTTCTAAATTAGAACTAAGAAAATTGATGAATCTTTTCAAGATGAAGTTTGGATTTTAGCCATACAGGAGGAGTTTAATCAATTTACAAGCAACAAAGTTTGGTCTTTAGTTCCTAGGCCACCCAATAAGTCTGTCATAGGAACCAGATGAGTATTCAAAAATAAACTAGAAGAATTAGGTAGAGTAAACCGTAACAAAGCTAGATTAGTAGCTCAAGGCTATGATCAACAGGAAGGAATAGACTATAATGAAAACTATTCTCCTGTAGCTAGACTAGAAGCTATTAGGATTTTGCTTGCATATGTTGTTTGCCATGATATAAAACTATTTCAAATGGATGCGAAAAGTGCCTTCTTGAATGGTTTTATAGATGAAGAAGTTTATGCAAAGTAACCTCCTAGTTTTGAAGATACAGATAAACCAGATTATGTCTGTAGACTTTATAAAGCTTTGTATGGATAAAACAAGCACCTAGTGCTTGGTATGATTGTCTAAGTTCATTTTTGATTGGAAATGACTTTATTAGAGGACAAGTAGATAAGACTATCTAGAAAATGTATCAAAAATAATTTCATTATAGTATAGATATATGTAGATGATATTATTTTTAGTGTAACTTCTAAGAACCTATGTTCCAGTTTTGAAAATCTTATGAAAAGTGAATTTGAAATGAGTATGATGGGTGAATTGAAATTTTTCCTTGGTTTACAAATTAAGCAAACCGAAGAAAACAATTTTATTCATCAACAGAAATACATCAAAGAACTATTAGTCAAATATAAAATGGAAAAGGTTAAACTTATGTAACTCTTATACATCCTTCAAACCTTTTATCTAAGGATGAAATAGGTAAGAAGGTTGATCAAACCCTCTTTAGAGGAATTATTAGTTCTTTACTTTACCTAACTGCAAGCATACTTGATATATTCTTTAGTGTTTGTTTGTATGCAAGATTTCAAGCAGAACCTAGAGAATCTCATTATATTGTTGTTAAAAGAATATTGAGATACTTAGCATGTTCTACTGATCTTTGTTTAATGTATGAGAAAGGAAAAGATTTCATGTTAATCGGTTACTGTGATGTTGATTATGCTGATAGGACAATTAAATGGGTGTGTCCCTTAAATCCTTCATAGCCCACAGTCCTCTATTATGCATTTTTCATAAAGTGCACACACGTTGCCTTGGAAAACCCAACGTTAAACGCATGAAACATAGCCCTCTCCAGCGTTAAAGGCATATTGCCAACATTAAACGCAACATGCATTTTACTCATACCTGCCAACGTTTTGACTGCTCATATTTTCTCCTTCTTTTGTCGTTTTATGTTTCATTTTTATTGTATTATTTTTTTCTTCTTGCTCCATGAATGCAAGCAAAAATAAATTTTCCAAAAATGACCCAAATGTAATGCTTCTAACTCAATTTAATTTCTTTGTTTCCAAATTGTACCTAAAATCACATATGAATTAAAGTGAGTATCTTAAGCATTTTTTATCATTAATCGCTAAGTGTAAATGATTAAATATATCAATAATTAAACACATATCAATTTCTTCCAAACTTAGCTTTTGTTTGTCCTCGAGCAAAACATCCAAATTAAGCTTAAAGACCCGAAACATTTACTCAATTCCCATATTTTCCAAGACAATATAATCACAACTAAAGATGAGTGACTTTCAAAAATCATAGCTAGAAATCAAAATTCCAAGATTTTACTCATGATCAATCAACATTCAATATCTTTAAAAATTGAGCAATCTAATTGTAGACTCAGAAAATTTGTTTAACTAAAATATATACATGGGTACACTCAACACCATTCATGATCATGACAATCCACAACTTTGCTTATCATTTCATTTCTCTACCACTAATGTTCACTTGCAAAATCATGAATCAAAGGACTTTTCAAGGTTGTAATGTTGGGAAAGGTAAGGTGAGATATATTTGGGTCAAGTAGCATGAAAGTCATCAAAGCTAGTGAAACAAAGCAACACTCATCAAAAACTGGGTATCGTTAGCTATGACGAATGCAACATTTATATTTCACAAATTCATTCATCTCTCTCACACAAACCACATGAAGCATATATCAATTCGAAGAAATCACTCATACAGTTTATGCCAATGAAGTCATAAGAGTGAAACTTCCAAGCCAACATCTACCTCATTTTCAACATACTCAAATAACACATCTATTACAACTTTAGGAAGATGCATAAACTATAGACAACTTTTCAACAAATATGCAATTCTTCCTTGATACATGTATTTTAAAGAAATTTTTTCTTTCTTTTTTTCATTCTCTTTCTTCCTTTTTTTTCCTTTCTTTTCTCTTTCTTTTCCTTTTTTTTCTTCTCTTTTTTTCTTTCTTTTCCTTGTAAAAATTAAAATAAACTACATCAACTTGTGAATTTCAATGATAAGACATAAAATGACATCCTAAGATTATAACCAACCCTCACATATGTACACCCCCACACTTAAAATTTATATATCCACAAATTTAACAATCACAAATGTTCCACTAGCTTTATGATTTGGGTAGGACATTTGGTTAAGTTTAAAAACATAATATGAGATTTATACAAAAAGAAAGGCTAAAACTTAAAGGAGTTTATCAAGGGAAAAATCATGTCAATAGGATAGGTTATTTGGCTAATGTAGTTTTTGAAAAACAAAGAATGCCTAATCATATCCATGTTAATCCATGTGACAAAAATGTTGTCTCGAATAGAAATTCAACATAAAATGGGGATGTACATGTCATGAAGGTCACACATTATCAAAAGGCAATGAGATTGACATAGATGTGTCAATCAAATAAGGCTCAAAATCTCACCGGCTTTGTCGACCATTAGTCACTACTCTTCTAAAGATAATGCATATCGACCAATCACAAGAACAAAAGTACATGCTAAAGTTGCTATGAAATTTTCTAGTCAAAACACACTCTAATCATGATTATATAATCCCAGAAGCAATAGAAAAAGAGAAAATATGTGTTTCATTTGTTTTATTCTTTCTCTCATTTTGATTGAAAACTTAAAAACAAGTAAAACAGACAAATTCAAAAACACACATGCATATAAAAAAATAATGCAAAAATGTAAAGGAAAAAAATTTACTTCCCTTGGGTTGCCTCCCAAGAAGTGTCTTTGTTTAGAGTCGTTGGCTCGACTCCTTGTTCTCCTCACTTGACAAACCTGTGATCTTTGGGAATTACATTTAGCACCACTTCCATACGAGGTAGTTCTGGATAAGGCCTTAGTTGATCATCATCCTCCTTCAACGTCTTCCCTATCCTCAGATGCTCAATCCTGACTGAGTCTATATACTCCAGAAATATTTCGAACTTCTCTTCACCTTTTTCTTCATCATTCAATTCCTCCAATCTGTTATGAAAAGGTAAATAGTTAGTTTAAAAATAATTATGGACTTAGTACTTACCTCTGAGCTAAAAGATGTGTCCTTTTCAGCTTTGAGCTCCTCTACTTCTTCGACACAAACAATTCATTGAGGGTTAACCTCAAAATTCTCAAGCTCCTCGTTATTTTGCAATGTTTTCGCACAAACTTCAATTGGGTACACCTTGGGTTGATACGGCTACTCCTCTTCAGTTTGCACTTCTAGGTAATCAAGACTTATTGCCATTTGACCCATTAGGTGTTCCATCCTCTATTGCCTTGCTTTGGTTTCTTGTTGAAATTGCAAATTTTTGACAACAAGTTTATTAACAATTTCTTCTAAAAATTCACCTGAACCATGTTGGCTCTCCAAATTTTGGGCATTAGACCATGTGTTTTTTGTAAATTGTTGTCCATCCTTCTGGAATTGTAAAGTATTCTCCTGTAATTGTAACATCAACTCTTCTAGAGATGGATCGGAGTTATGATAGGAAGCTTCTGGTCTGTACGAGATTGTTGTGCGTCCTACAAACTATCATGGAAGTAATTCTGATGATTATCTCATCCATAACAAAAGTTAGGTTGATCAGTCCAAACATTGTTATAGGATTGAGAATATAAGCTATAAAACAAATTACTTCCATCCATATTGAATTTTTTTAAACACAGAATAAAAAAATGAAAAGATCACCAAATAACTGAAAAGAAATCAATTACGAACAAATATATACAAAATATCGATTAAATCATAAACAAAAACTAAAACAACGCACTCCCTAGCAACGGTGGCAAAATTTGACTGCGCGTCGTTATGCTAGTCAAAATAAAATAACTAGACTACTATTATAGCAATGGCAAGTCTAGGTCGATCCCACAGAGAGAGTGTGTAAAGTTTTTGGAATCAAATTAATCGATGTTTAGGAAAAAGGGGGTTTTGGATTTTTAAAGAAGAAAATAAAATAAAGCTGATTAATAAAAACAAATTAAAGAAAACATGCAAAAAATGATAAAAGTGGGGAATTCGGTAGGGACTCAATTCTTTAGTTCAATCTTGTCCTACACCCTAATTAACCATATTTTATTAATTTTTTATTTTTTAACCTCTCCTAGAAATTATTAATCGTGGGTTAAAAATTAACCGAAGTTTTCTCTTAGGTTTTGTTTAATCAAGATACGATCGTTAATTAAACCTAACCACCGAACAACTTAGGATACGATCTCTAGATTTAATTAGGTAGTAGCATTACAAATTAGAAAAACTGATTAATTAAGGCAACAATCACATACGATGCATCATTTAACCTAGGTCATGTTATCCTTAATGATTACGGATCATTAGTCGCTACACATGAATTTCAACATAACAATTATGTATTATATCGAAATTCTAGCAATGAGTTTGAAATTAACAATTCAATGAATGCATTAAAATCATTATTCACAATACCCAACGGGTTCATACACAAATAACCGAGCCATAACGAAAATCTGATTATTCATACACAATACCCAAATCAATTAAAATAGGATAACACAATCAATTTCTAATGAGAGAAAGAATCAACAAAATAATAAAAAAATTACTTAACTTAGGTCATCAACATCGATGTCACCTCCGAACCAGTGTCGAGATGTTTAGCCCTTAATAAGTCTTTCCTGAAAAAATACTTCAGCTCGTATTTCGATCCCTAGGCAAAAATCCCTAGTTTCTCAACACTGCCTACTCAGCCTCACTATTCCCACCACTATTTCTGGATAGGACAAATAAACTAGGGAGTTTTCTTATTCAAGCCACCATTCACTGTTGATTATACTGTTTTTATCCATTGCGCTGCCTCTCCTCATGCCTACCTTACCAAGCTGCAACCTACAGCCCAACCAAGCCTCTCCACGCTTGTGCCCAGTTGCTTCATGTCTCCTGTAGCATGTTCATTGTGCTGGTGATTGGACAATTAAGTTTGCAAGCTCTAATGCTGCGTTTGGTTGTTGTCTCTGGTATCTGGAGATGGAACAGAACAGGACGGAACGGAACATAAATTGGAGACAGTGAGATATTTGATTGTGGTGGACATAACAGAAATTTATATCCCTGTCTAAAGGACAAAATGTGTTTGGTTGAAGTGGACAGAATAAGAAAATGACGACAAAGACAAAAATGCCCTTGGTTCTTAATATGATTAGAACCAGGGGATTAATTGATAGTTTTACATACAACATATTTCTGTTAGGTGAAAAATTAACAAATGATAATAATTAGAAATTATTATGAAATATTGAATAATATTATCCCATTATTATAATAGAAATAATAATAATAATAATAATAATAATAATAATAATAATAATAATAATAATAATAATAATAATAATAACAACAAGAACAACAACAACAATAACAACAACAACAACAACAACAAAATTAATAACAATAACAAAATAGGCACAAAATGTTCCATAATAATAAATATTAATTATTATAAAGACGAAATATACAATGATAATAAGAACAACAACAACAATAATAATAATAATAATAATAAATACATTATGATGCTTGATAATAGAAATTGTACATCTACATATACGAATAATAATAATAATAATAATAATGAGTTTGTCATAATAATAAAAAATGAAAATTAAAAGATAACAATACTAATATAATTAATAATATTGTGGTTTGTTAGAAATGAAAAGGTAAAACTGATGAATTTGTAACATCCCATCACCGATAGGAAGGGTAAAATGGTAATTTGGAATGGGTTAGGAATGTTTAAACTCATCTCGGCATGAACATGCATAATATGGCCTCCATATATGCATACATTGAAATTTTTATATATGCACATGATTGTACATGCATCCATGACATTTCCCGGCATATGTGTCTAAATGCAATTTTGTGAGATTTATGTGATAATTGTGTTTGAAAAAAATGATCTGGAGTGATCTAAGTGTGTTTTCCATTTTTAGGAGATGTTGGAAATTTTTCTGGAATTTTTGGGAATCAATGTTCGGACCAAAAAAATTCCCAAGTGGCTGACTGATTAGTTTTTGGTACCGAAAATTTATGTCCAATGGCCCTTGAATATTAGGTGCATTAATTTGGGATTGTAATTGGAGCTATTGGAATTGGATAGATTAAAGATTTATTTTAATAGGGTTCTTTTATTACAAATCCATTAAATTGATTCTTGTCTTTTTGTTATTAAATGCCAAGTGTCATGACACATGTCATGACACTCTTGGACTCATTAATTGCTTGGTTCATTCCTTACATCCACGACTCTTCTCCTTGAAACATCAAAAAAAATCACTTTGAAAGCTTATTCTTCCTCCCATCCGTAGTCTCTTCTCCTTGCTTCTTTGATGGTCTCTTCTTCTTCTTTTTCTTCTTCTTCTTCTTGTTAATCTCCACCCACACCAAAGCTCTTATATTTCCCTTCATGTGTCCATGCTTAAGTTTTCTACCTCCCTTGATATGGTGATTGTTGTGTGAGAGAAGGGAAGGAGAGGATTTGGTGAGTTAGTGGAAGATAGAAGATTTAAAGCTTGTAACTTGTTTAAGGTAAGAATTGTGTATTGTGTTCTTTAACTTAGTTGTTAGAAGCATTCATGGGGATTAATTGTGCATTAATTTCATAAAGATAGTGGTAGGTTTGTATGGGTTTAAGTGTAAGTATGTGTG
>JANTNU010000003.1:18659688-18676337 GCA_024752395.1 Erythroxylum havanense
AAAATCTGAATTAAGGGTCAACAAGTGCATAATCACTTAAGAAATTAGGGCCAATTTATAGTATAAATTTGGCTCAATCATCGTGCGATTGGGGTCGGCACAGAGGAGGGTTCATTGGCGGTGGGGACAATGGCTATATTGCGATGAGTCGGCCTATATGAGCCCATGGCATAAGCAGTTTGTGTTTCATCCAATGTACGATAACCCCTGAATCGAGCATTCGAAAATCCCTCAGTAGCTAATTTGATGTCATCCCAATTGGTAAAAATACCAACTTGACGTCCAACAAAGACCACATAAAAATTGTATCAGGCCATATGTTAGTACCTACAAAGGAATCATATTATCATCATCCATCCATACATGCAGGAAAATGAAAAACATTAAATAGTAAGTAAACCAAACATTCATAAGTAAGATAATTGTTCAAACATCCATCATTCAAGTTCACATGTACCAATTCCATCACCATGCAAATTAAAGAAATAATACAGCAAGTCATATGTCATTTTCTAAAAGGCTCCTAACATAAGCATGTTTAACTTCTGCTGGTAAACCCCAGAACATAGTCCTTAACTCAGCATGCCTCCCGAATATCTTCCCAGCCCTGACAATTTCGTCAACTGCGAAGCCCAACTTATGGAGCTCTTCACCCAACTTAACTCCTTGTATTCCTGCAATTGTGTCCACAATAACCTTAGCATTCTCTTTGCTAGTGTCAATGGAATGAGCAAATGATGCTACAAGGCTTTCCAGCGCTTTGCTATCCCGCATCTTCCGTTTCCCTTTGTTTTGTTCATTACCCGAACTGTTGCTGGAACATACGACAGAGGGGAAGACATGGGCTGAACTTGACAGAGCAGGAGTTGTTTGTTAAGTCAAAATGAATTTACTTAGATATAATTTTGATGTATAACTAAGAGAAACATAAAAGAAAAACAAAAGCAGACGAAGCAATACAGACGAAGCAACACAGACACAGACGCAAAAGAGAAAGACAGACGCAGACGCAAAACAGAAAAACAGATGAAGACGCGAATTGAGAAAAACAGATGAAGACGAGAATTGAGAAAAACAGACGAAGACGCGAATTGAGAAAAATAGACGAAGACGGCGAATTGAGAAAAACAGACGAAGACGCGAATTGAGAAAAACAGACGCAGAAGAAGAATTGAAATGCAGACGCAAGAATTAGTTCGGGTTAGTTACAGAACTCAACTGATTAACCGTTTCTTTTAAAGATTCAAGAAACAAGATTCCAGAAACAAGAATCAAGAAGCAGTTGGAGACGAAGGCTATAAATACAAGTCGAAGTCGAAGATTACAAAGTCAGTTGAAGAGTTGAAAAAAAATTAGCTGAATTACATCTACGCGATCGTAAAAAGCATACTGTGCAAATTAGCCGAGAGCTATTTTTATTGTAACAAGTTTCAAACACTTTTCTGTGAGGAAGAAGTACAGATAGCCTGTAGAGGCTAAGATATCTTTTGAGGCATATGCAGTTAGTTCTAGCTCACATGGAGCCATAAATAAGAAACGCAAGCATCATGGTGGATATAAGTGGAAGAAGAATAAGAAATTCAATCACTCTCCTCAAGAATCCAAGAAGGCAAAATGAAACCAACGTGGAAAGGGAAAACGTCCCTTCAAAAAGAAGAACATGAAACGCTATAATTGTGGTAGTAAGGGCCATTTTGATCGAGATTGCACCGAGTCAAAGAAGGTACAACTTTATAGTATAAACATTTGTTTTGTGAATGTTTCTTGTTCTATTTTTCTAACTGAATCACATCCTTTGTGGATTGCAGACTTAGGAGCAACCAACCATGTAGCGAAGGATCGTGATGCCTTCGTTGAGTTCGTAAACTCCCAAATGGTAGTCGATGGCTTTATGTAAGTGATAATTCTAAAGTTGTTGTACAAGGAATTGGCACATGTAAATTGGATATATGTGAAGGGTGACCCCTCATCCTATATGAAGTATTATTTTCTCCACAGATTCGTAGGAATCTTTTATCTTTGTTGATGTTAGTTAAAATTGGTTTTAATATAAATTTTCACAGTGGTGGAACGGATTTGTATCTTAGATCTATTAATTATGGTCATGGTTTTTTATAGGATGGTTTTATTGTACTGAATGTGTTAAAAGAAAACAATAATATTAGTTATTCATTATTTACATCTAGTAATTCGAACAATGATGCAACTTTGTGGCATGCTAAACTATGTCATATTGGTCAAAATCAAATTAATCGATTAACTAAAGAAGGACATTTAGGTAATCTAAGTCAAGTAGATCTACCTACATGTGAGCATTGTTTAGTTGGTAAAATGGCAAGAAAGCCATTTAGAAAGGGAACACGAGCTTTATATCTAATACAATTAATTTATTCTGACATTTGTGGTCTAATGAATATAAGGGCTAAACCTGGGGCAGTTTATTTCATCACATTCATAGATGACTATACTCGATATGGTCATGTCTATTTGATTTCTCATAAATTGGAAGCATTCGATTGTTTAATAAAAATCATGAACTTAGTTAAGAATTAATTAAATAAGAAAACAAAAGCATTACGAACCGATCCTGGACAAGAATACTTGTAAAAAAAGTTCAAGGCTTTATGTGATGAGAAAGGAATAGAAAGACAATTAAAAATTCCTAGAACCCCACAAAAAATGGCATCACTGAAAGATGAAATAGGACGTTATTAAAAATGATTAGGTCTATGATGGCCCAAGCAAATTTATCAATCACTTTTTGAGGTGATGCGTTGCTAGCAACCACCTATATACTTAATCGTGTGCCCATGAAATTAGTTACTAGCATACCATATGAGTTATAGACTGGTAAGAGACCTGATATGCCATGTCTCAGACCTTGGGGTGTGTAGCCTATGTTCATGATTATAAACATGAAAAATTAGGCCCAAAAGGGACAATAAGTATTTTTATTAGATACTTAGAACACTCAAAAGGATATGTGTTCATTAGTGAATAAGGTAATAGAGGTGTAACTAAATTTGAATCACGAGATGTAACATTCTTAAAGAATGATTTTTCCAAGCAAGAGGAAATAGGTAAAAAAACCTATTATTATATGAGTCGTTTGATTAGAATGATTATGCTATAAAGAATCAAGATGGAAAATTTCAACCAAGTGGGAGCAATTCCACAGAAAGATTCTCTATGATGACTGATCCGAGTGGAAGCAATCAGATCAATCATGAATTTGTTTTTGATGAACCTAGGTTAAGACGAAGTAATCAAGGAATCATTCCCCGACGTCATTTTGAGATTGAAGGAGAAATTAATATGATTGTTCCGCAAGATGAAGAAGAGCTAAGGAATGTAAATGATGCTCTTACTGGTCCTGCTAAAGAAGAATGATTGAAAACAATGACAAAACAAGCGGCTTCTTTAAGCTCAAATTATGTATGAGACTTGGTTGACCTCCCTAAAGGCCATAAATCAATTAGAAACAAGTGGATTCTAAAAATTAAGTGAAAAGTTGATGGCAGTATCGAAAGATATAAGGCACATCTTGTAGCAAAAGGATACACACAATAAGAGGGAATTGATTACGAGGAAACTTTTTCATCTGTTGTGAAGTTTACTCCAATACGTCTTATTCTGGCTATAGTAGCTAGTATGGATCTTGAATTACATAAAATGGGTGTAAAAACTGCTTTTCTTAATGAAGAATTAGATGAAGAAATCTATATGAAATAACCTAAAGGTTTCATCAAGGTAGGTAAAGAAAATAAAGTATGTCGATTATTAAAATCAATTTATACCCTGAAGTAGTCTTCAAGACAATGGTATATTCGTTTTCATAATGTAATCATTTCACATGATTTTCAAATGATCGATGAAGACTATTGTGTACATGTTAAGAGATCCAAAGATAAATTCGTGATTTTATCTTTACACGTGGATGATATATTGATTGCTTGTAATGACTATGTTTCTTACGTAAATCAAAGATTAATTATCATCTGAATTTGAAATGAAAGACATGGGTGAAGCGGCATATATTCTTGAAGTTAAGATTTCAAAAGATCGTTCAAAGAGATTGTTATCGCTTTCACAAGCAATGTACATTGAAAGAATTCTTGAACGATTCCATATGCAAAGATTGCAAACCAATTGATAATCCGATTACTAAAAATGAAGGCCTTAGTAAGAGAAATTGTCCGTCAATGCCACAAGAAAGGGAACAAATGAAGAATGTTCCTTACTATAATGCAGTTGGAAGTCTTATGTACGCAATGATATGTACAAGACCAGATATTTATTACATTGTTGGGATGGTGAGCATATATCAATCAAATCTGGGTTAAGTACATTGGAAAGCAGTAAAGAGAATATTGAAGTATCTAAAGGGAACTGTGGACTATGCATTATGTTATCAAGGCAATGATCTATATATACAAGGGTATACAGATGCAGACTGGGGAGGAGATTTAGATGAAAGAAAATATACATCAGGATATGTATTTGTACTAAACTATGAAGCAATATCATAAAAAAGTAAGAAACAATCTTACGTTGCATTATCCACAATAGAAACTGAATTTATAGCATTCTCAACTACAATACAAGAGGTTGTGTAGCTTCATCGATCTTTTGTGCATTTGGGAGTCACTAAAAGCGAATTAATCTAGTAACCATCAACTTTGAAAGTCAAGCTGCAATCGCTTATGTTAAAGACTCCAAATTTTGTTGTAAGACAAAGCACATAGATACTAAGTATAATTATGTGAAAGATATAGTTGTACGAAGATAAATGAACATAAGATATATATCTACGCGAGATATGATAGTAGACCCATTGACAAAGCCAACTTCTAGAGATATATACATTGAGCATGTAAAGTCATTAGGAATACGTAGATGTTGAAATGTACTGATAAACATTTCCCTATGTATGTTCACTCAGTCTAATGTCATATGTTTGGATATAATATATGACGAAGATTATACATTGTGTATCATTTGATTCAAGGATATATGTGTTTATGTATAAATATATTTTAGGATGAATCATAAATATATAAGACAGATTATAGATTGACTCTCTCACACGAGAAATCACCTCTAATGTTTATGCTCGCTAGAAATGAGGCAAGTTTAACGTTTATTATCTAGGTGATAATTGAGAGTGAGAAACTTAAACCATAAATGCCTCAAGGAAATTAGTTCAAAGTAATTTGTTAATCACTATATCTGTCTTACGTTGCCAGATGAGAGCTCAGAATAAATTTTTGAGTAGATAAGTAAACTCAAGTTAAACATTGAGTACGTTTGAACTATCATCTGTACAGTATTTCTTGAATAAAGATGTTCAAGTTAAACGCAGTGGGTAAATACCTTAGCATATGACTCGTACCATGAGTATGCAATTGACCACAAAAAGGGATTAATGTAAGTCGCAAGATCTCATCTTACATTGTGTGAGACCCTTGAGGTTGAGAAGAACCTCATCATATACCCTGATGACTCTTGTTTCATTCTTGAGAATTGAATTTAAGGTTTGTTACTTTAGGTTATTGCCAAAAGATGATGCAAGATGCAATCCTATAGAATAATTCTAAGAAAGCAAATTAAACTTAATTCAAAAGAGAATTGAGAATAGAGGAAGGTCATTTATTTTAAATTATTGACTCGCGTGAAAAGTATTCATAGATGATCATCGTCTCTTTAATAGAGAATTAGAATACAGTCATGACTCTAGAAACAAAATGAAATCAAAGAAAAGTGCAAATGCAAGACAAGACTTTGGATATAGAATACAATGTCTACTCCATGACACTTAAGTCCTATGATCAATTTGTTAATTAAGATGTCATACATATACTCTTAACAGATATATGACAATGTGTTCTCGTCATATGCTAGTTACACTGACTATTGAACAAGTATGATAATTGCAGAGTTTATTTAAATGAGATTAAACCCATCATGTGTGAGTGGGAGATAATAACTAATATACACCTATGAAGGTTATAATAGTCACTGTTCTTGAATAATTACCAAAGGTAGTTATATGAAGACAAATATGAATACAACGTTTTATGATAAAAACATCACTGCGTGCATTTTTATTCCTTATGTTTTTCCTCCCTAAAGTTTACGCAAAGGAGAAGAATAACTTTGCAGTACATTAAAAACAAAAAGTTCTATAACCAGTGGAATCATAACACGAATTCAAGTATATAATTCTTTGTTTTATATGCATATGAACAATTCTGTCTAAGATGATCGATGTGATTATATTTTATAATGTTTAATGTCTAACATTTTCAATGATTTCTACTTTTAGAGGCTTTTTAACGCAAGCGACATGAATAACTCAAAAGCAAACTTAAGCATCGAAAACAAATAAGAAACATGTATAATTGGAGAAATAGTAGAAGAGGTTGAAGACGTAAAAGATGCTACAGTCAGTGCAGAGAAACTCATTTTTGTGAATATAAAACCTATTTTCAAAATATACAAACATTTTTTAACGTTTTCAAAAAATTGTTATATATTTTTATTTTTAACAAGAAAAAACCGAAAACAATTTCAACGAAGCAAAATTTGAAAGTGTTTTCTTTTTGACGAAAACTAACAGCGACAAATTAAAAGAAAAAAGAACCAAAACACCCCTTCGGAACTTAAATGAAGATATTGTTTATACTCTAAAGAGCGAAACTTTTTGCTAGTTTCAGCAGCGTAAGAACTGTCTAACACGTCATCGACTCTCTTTTTACTTTTTACACCTGTCATCAATTGAGTTGAGCGACCCTTTCTAGCTGAAGCCGCTGACAGTTTAATACCCAATAGAATAAAACAAAACAGGCTGAAAAGCCACTGCAGAACTTGTAAATTACTGAGAAGCCTGCCAACAGCTGCTGCACTTTGTCTCGGAAAGGACACGACACGCGTCACGATGTCCATGGCATATTTCCGCAATTGGGCGGGAAAATGGGCCCCACTACGTGTCTAACTTGGTGGGAAACGAAAGCCTAGCCACGGAGTCGGTCCGTTCACGATACAGAGTTGGCATCTCGCCGCCTTCGCAGTACCGTGTATTTTTGTCCCTTTTATCTGTAATAACAGACATATTTACTGATACGGTTGGGTTGCTTTACCCCTTCTGACTGTCCCATAATTTTCTTTTCTAGACTTACGCCTCGTTTTTACAAAAAAAAAAACAGACATATTTAGAAACATTTTTATGACTGGTATCGCTTTTTGAATTGAACATTCCGTCAATGATGGATCACATGACATGACCCGGGCTGTTAATAATTAAAGATCATGGTCACATCACAAATCCACATGGCTTGGTCAATCGATATAACAAATATCTGGAATGCCAAAAACAAATCATATATATATATATAGACACTCGTTTCAGTGTAGGCTTACCGCATACGTACCTCGGATAGGATACTTTACCAACGACTTACAACTCCAGTTAGATCTGAAATTTGGTTGGGTTTAAAACATTTATTTCAAATTTGATCTGAATTTCAATCCTATCCAAAATATTCAATCTAAAACTTAAGCTTCCACTTCACTCCATCCTAAAAAATTGAAAAAAGCAAAATATTCTAATATTTTCCTCGAGTAGGCACTTTGAGGGACGATCTTCTAATATGTAACAAAGTTAACTAGATTGATTTTCCAACAAGTAAATGAAGTAATTGCATTTAGGAATGTAAAAAATCAAACACCCAATGATTATAAAAATTAAAAATCTTAAATTAATTAATTTTTTATTTGATTTTTAACTTTTAAATTTATTTTAATAACTCTTTGTTCAAAATCAATAAATTAATTATCAATGAATTTTTATTTAATAATTTTTAAATTAAATTTCAGATTTTTCTATAAATAATTTTTTTCTCAAATCATATTTAAAATTTTTATTTAATTAGTTTTAAAAAATAAAACAATTAAAGGCTAATTTTGAAAAAGAATCAGTTGCATGTCTCAATGACTTGACTACACATCAAGTTCCCAAATTGTCACAAACATGACCATGACCATCATAGGTGAATGCAATTGACTTTGATGATAGTAAATTTTACACAATTTGATGGACAATAAATGTGGATTGTAACTACAATTAAATATTTGAGGGCACCAGAAGAAATAAAAATACATACTAGTGAACAAGAGATATGGAATTCATAACTGAACGGAACTTCCCTTGATGTGATTGTGATGGCATAAACATACTTCACCTGAGATTTAGAGCCCGTTGGCCGGCTCTTACATTACAGCACAAGAAAACCAACCCACAGGACTAAAAAACAGCATATATATAATTAAACTCACAAAAAACGAATGCCCTGGACAAGAAAACCCAAAAGGACTAAAGAATATATATTATATAGATATAATTGAACTCACAAAAACCAATCCCCTGGACGGCTGTTACAGCACAATAAAACCCAAAGGACTGAACCACAAAAACCAATCCCCTGGAGCTGGGATTTCTCTTTTGCTATAACTTAATTAATACCCTAACCCTAACTACAAAATATTGAGAGGCTGATGAAAATCATCCAAATAAGCAAATTCTTCATTCCCGAATTCGAATTCATAATCGGTAAGCTCGCAATCCAAACCGCAAAAATCAAGATCACCAATAGCACAATAATCATCCGCAAGCCTCCCAAGTTCGCCAATGAGGCTACCAAAGGTAACTGCTTGAGAATGTACCAGTGCCTCATCGATAAAACCCAATTCGGGAATTTCAAGATTTGAAACAGCATTCGCATTAAAAACATCTTCTCCCTTCATTTCGTCCCAAGACGGTGAAGTATGAGACAAAGCACTATCAGTGTAATTAGAAGACACGCCAAGGGAATCGCTAGTCATTTTGCTCTGTAATATGTTCTGGCTCTTCTCCAGACCAGCCATAGCCTCGTACTCTCGCTTCTTTGTCTCGTAGGCTTTAGCCGCCTCTTCGAGTGTGTTATAAGTGCCCAACCAAGTCCGCGCTTTGTTCACAGGATTTCTTATCTCAGCTGCCCATTTACCCCACTTCCTTTGTCGCACACCAACAGGCTTCTTCGCTGTTTTTGTTCCGACAGTTGCATTTTTACCAGAGGTCCTAAGCAAAACCCTCCTCCTTTTGTGGGCAAACCTTCTATTACTGCCCCGAGAGGAAGACTCAGCCACGATGGTTTTCAACTGTGGTAAGACAACAAAAGGTAGAATAATTTTGGTTTTCAGCGGTTCTTTATCAGTTGTGACCGATTCATCATCACTCGAATCTGAGTCAGTTGCATAAGGATCGTTATAAATCACGCGGATTTTTTTCATCTTGGAGTCCTCTACACAGGCTGACGTTTTATTTTTTTTGCGGGGTTTGGTATTCAAAAGTTGTTTTGTCAACCCCAACATTAAAGCTTGATGTTTTGGTTCAAATATATATATACATATGTACAAATTTACATAACAGATACTACATACATACCAGGAAAGTCGCTGCTGAGCTGGCTGTCGTTGGTTAAACCATAAACATTCATGGTGCATGACCATCCATATGTTCTAATATATCATGCCATGTTTCTATACCCGCTTGAATTGTTTAAGTGGTGAGGGGAACTATCCCCATTCGCACAATCACGTATGTTTCTCACTGTCAGATCTCAACTGCTTTGGTAAGCGGATACATCCTGCCCATTTCACGAGGACATTACCACACGGACGATTGTAGCGCGTGATGGGTTGTTTATCAGTTTGCAGCTTTACTTCGGGAAACGGAGTGCCGCGAGCCGTCGGTGCAATTGAGCCGCAATACTTACAGTTACTCTGTTTCTAAATTGAGGGCCGTAATTGTCTATATTTGCAGCTGTTGCCGCTCAAAATTCTTGGCCTCCAGGTAAGTCCCTAGTGCAGAAAATTTCCCTGCACACTATTGGGGAATTTAGCTTCTTCTTTCTTTCCCTTAAGGAAAGACGCAATCGTTGTCTTCGAAATAGGTATTAAGTAATTCTTCAAAAAATGATCTGTTAATTATTTCTGAAATTGATATATCACTTTGATATGTAAAAATAACAAATTGATTTTGTTATCAAATCCTTGATCACATTCATCGGGAACCGCTACCGACGGTTTTCCAATTTTCTTCACTAAAAGGGAAAACTATAAATTTCCTTGCTATGGATTAAATTCCTTTATACTCTTCTTAAATTAGATAACGCATTTGCGCAGACATATGTCACTCTTCAAAATATAGGTCCCAGTGTTAAAGATGAATTACTAAATTCAATATAAAGTCAATATCGATTTATAACTCGAGCTCATTCTTTTTGGACTATAATATACTTATTTTGAGAACTTTCCTAACAAGCTGCTTATAAACTTTTTCCTTATTTTTCAATAAAATAATTTGATAGAATACTTTTAATGCACATTAGAAGATATTTTATTTTAATTTAAATATATAATTTAAATTATTTTTATGTAATACTTCTAGAGAACAAACCAATGTTTTACAACTTATCAGTTTCACACCTAATATCTTTTCCTTTCAATTGCTATAATGTTCCTAACAGTTTCCTTTTAGAACTAATATCTTTTAATTTCATGATAAATTTATTGGGTTAATTTGGGTTTGAATAATTCCAAACTGCATCTAATATCAAGTGTTCAATAAAATATTGTAAGTAAAATTTAAAGTGACGATTGCATTAGAATTAGATTCTACTTGAACTTTAATCTTGACAAAAACCATTAATTTGGCTTAAGGATCCTTTTTATCTGAGCGAAATATAGGTGATAACATTCTAATTCTTTAGAAGCTCCTAGGTGAATATCAATTAAGTAAATGTATTAATAGTGGCATGCTAAAGATTGAATTGTTCAAGGCCTATGACACTATCAGTTGGTAATATTTGCAAGCATGTTTGGAAGCGATAGGATTGCTTGCTAAATTCAAGAACCATAATATGTAATGCATATAATCCACGTCCCTCAATATCTTGGTGAATGGAGTTCCTTCATTATCATTTAGAAATGCTAGAGGGATTAAACAAGGGGACCTCTTCTCCCCTTACCTATTCACCTTAGCTATGAAAGGTTTCTTTATATTTGTTTCAAAGCTTATTGACTGAAATGGATATTTTCAATACCATTATAAGTGTAGAGAATTAAAGATGTCCCATTTGATATATGTTGATGACTTGATTCTCCTTTGTAAGGCAAAGTAGTGCTCAATTCGTATGTTGATGAATATGGAGCCTGGAAATAAATATACAGAAGAGTGGATTATATGTTTCATCAGATGTCAGAGATCTAAAATAGCTTAGTCGAATGGTTAGGTTCACTTTGCGGTCTACACCTTTCAACTATTTTGGGAGTCCTAGTAACAACCCATAAGCCTAAATTCTCTAACTTTCTTTGATTAAAATGCTGAAAGTCAGAATTCATGCCTGGTAAAACAAGTTCTTATCTATAACATCCCGTTTGACTCTCATCATCTAAATGTTGAATAGTACGCATCTGCATTGATATGCACACCTGGTTCTAGCTAAGAAGGTAATCAAGGAAATGGATAGGATCTTAAAAGCTTTTCTGTGGTTTGGACAGAGGGAGGACAACATCATATGGACTCCCCATGCCAGTGGAGTTTTCAATAACAAATCATGTCACTTGCTACTGATTCATAATCTGGAAGAGGTTCCCTACGTTGAAGTCACTTGGAAACAAGTTTTAAACAACAAAGCTGATATTTTCACTTGGTTAGTGATAAAGAATTGATTAAGAACAAAAGACAAAATGTTTGAGAGTTTTGACCCCATTTGCATCCTTTGCAAATAACTGAATGAGAGTATAAACCATTTCGTTTTTGAATGTACCCATAGTATAACAATTTGGAGCAGAATTTTGGTGATGCTACAATTTCCTAGATACACTTTTGAGTGGAAGGAGACTTTGAATCTAATTATAAGGTGTACGAAGTATGGTCAAAGAAATGATATGATTAATAAATTTTTTTTCATACAACCATTTACTTGATTTATAGAGGACAAAATAGGAGAATCTATAAGGGCTTGACAATAAGTAATCAACAACTTGTAGAGTAAATTATGAATTGGGTTTGAGAGGTTATTATCACTAATGACAATCAAAGTTTAGTTAGTTAAGAACTTAAAGTGAACTGATTTTTTTAAACCTCTAACCTTGTAGTAGCAATTGAATGTCTATTGGATATAGGTGTTGATGATGATGATATTGACTCCCTCTTAACGGGCTCATTTTTATCTCCAACCATCTACTTGTCACTATTCACAAATATGTACTATTTGTAATCATTGTTCACACAAACTATTACTTTGATACTATTCACAACACTGTAACACCAGCACTGTTCACAGGGACTGTATCACCGACATTATTCACGGGGACTATAGGATCGACACTGTTCACTGACACTGTAACTCCACATAGATTTTTCACTCCTATAACACCCCAGTCGAAAAAATTGAAGCTTTGATACCACTTGTTGTGTGGAAAAGTTAATAATTTGGAGTGAAAAATAAAACAGCAACATGAATATCAAGATTTTTATAGTAGTTCGGCAATGCTCACGTCCAATTTGGAGACGACTGAGTATTTCAGTATAATTAATGAGAACATAAAATAGTGTTTATTACTCAATTTTCTAAAAGACCCAAATTAACCCAAGCTCACACACCCCTACTAGGAAGAGAAAACCAAAAAAAATTAAAAATGCTCCTTGCTGTTTTTCTCTCTCTCTCTCTGTCACGCCTCTTTTAAATTTTCTGCTCTCTTCTCTCTCTCTCTCTTCCATTGTTGCTACTTCTCTTTTATAGATAAGTTAATGGGTGAAAGCCAGCTACAAAATATAGCCGGCCAACTTGTTGCAACGAAATCCATCGAAAACCACCAAAAACTTCCATTTTTTACTTTGAGACAATACTCAACAAAATTCCCATCGTTATTCATTATACAAAGAGTCAATAACATTGTCCAAAGCAACCATCTCCTTGTCCCTAAATAAAACTGTGTATAATCATTTAAAGAACTTTAAAGAATTCCATTATAACAAATTGAAATTAATTATGTAAAAAGTAAGAAAGTATAACCTCTAATAAATTCAATACAATGTTGCAAGTTTTTTGCAGGTTGACTTGTGAATAACTTGATTAAACAAGAGTTACAAAGGTAGACCTAGTCAAAGGTGCAGTAACCAATCAAGTGCTGGAAAATAACGACAGTTGCTTACTACAAAAGACAAGCACATATATCGGTATATGTGAAGCCCATAGAGGGATGTCTCGGCTAATTGTTCACACGAAGGCCCATTCATAAGCACATTCTGGCGAAGAAAATTATTCTTTGACTAGGGAATTTCGTGCACATTTAAGTTTGCTCAAACTCATCACACTTAAATGAAACAAACATAGTAGTGATTAGGATTAGCCTATTGAATGAGAATTAAAAATTTCATATTTCCATTTAATGATAATTGGCATAGAAATTTTTCTTTCATAATTATAAGTTCTAGACATTTTATTGTTTAATCTTAAATTAAATAGAAGAATGAGCATAAATTGTTGACAAAGGGAGAAGCAACAACCAATTTGACAGTCCATACCCCGTCAGTCTAATAAACATCACCCATAATGTCTGAGATATGGTCCCACTTCCCCAATTAACACCTACAACCATTTGTAACCAATTGAACATATAACCCACATAACTTTATACCGTATACTTTGATATATCTTGGGATCCAAATTACATTGCTGATTGCTGAGTTTTCAGCTCCCAAGAATCCAAGTTTTGCTTTACGTGTCCACCTTTTCAATATGTACTGACTTAGGATCCTCATAATATTTTTCACAGTAAAATCTTTTAAAACATGAGAACATAAAATTCCAATAAACTCAAATTTTCTACAACTACATTCAACTTTTCCATTTGATGAATCATAAGTAACTGTATGGTAATAGCTCTTCTTATGAGGGGTAGTTTGATGTTATGAGATTGATCAAACTTCCCCAAAACTTCAATATAAGAATTGTATGACTTACACCACTCATTTTGAAAGCACTTAAACACTTTAAGATTATAAACACTTTCAATTAGATACAATAATGAGGGATGATGAGTAATAATATGTAAGAAAAATTACTACTTGTTCATCAATAAGTATGTTTTTTGTTGAATTTAATCCTCCTATACTTTCTAGCATTTCACATAGCTTAAAAAAAGCTTGCCTATTCATTCTAACCATTGAAATACATGACTCATCATTTTCATGCACAATTCGCCTCACATAATCTCGATTTGCATAAAAATTTAGAAAATAACTTTTAACCCTTAGTCTATAACTATATAAAGAAGCCTCCAATACCAACAAATTAAATAGCGAACTAACAACATTACATAACTCCAACCATACAGTCAAGACAACCACAATCCTTTTTGTTCTTTCCACATTTTTATGTACACTCAAATTGAAACGAGCTACGATTGCAGAAAAACATCTAATGTATTTACATAAATTTGTTCAAACAATATACAATGTAAGAGAATAACCATCAAATAATTCAAAATAGTTGAAGGCATAAAGTAGAATAAGGGAAAAACCATCATTTGGACTTCTTGATGTTTCTATATAGAGGCTAATGTTTTATAGATTGTTGTTATGATTTAGCTAGCCTATTCATTATATCTTAAATTAATTACATGTAACAAAAATAAGCTCTTATAATAAAATGTGCAAGAACTTGCCATTTTATGATCGTGAAGGCAATAGGTACAACAATTGACTTATAGAAAACCAAGTTTGAGACCCACTAAAGTTTAAGTTTCTAATACGTGTTCCAAAACAAGGTACATTTAATCCAACCCAGCAACAAGGTTCTACTATAGCTAAAACCTAAGATTAATTATGGTACAGTTGTTCATGGTTAGAAATTCATTTTACCTTTGAACACAGCTCAGCAAAAGAACGTAATTCACAATCATCAAGCAAAGTTTTGTCTGAAGTTTCAATAACTCCTATGTCTCCCCTTACACTAAAACTAACCATATGAAAATGTGTTAATTGGAATTCATAAGCCAATATAAAGACAATACTCTACTGATCTTGGTTTGCATCCTACATAAACTAAGTTGCCAAACTTGAGTGGTTCTACATTGGAAGGCCAATCAAAACCTGATCTGTTTGGATGTGTCATTCCCTTTAAGCATCACAGTAGTGTGACAAGTTATATATGTGTGAAAATACAATTGACAACTTTAGAAAATAGGGAGACACTTTAGTGCATAGGAATTGTAATCTCTCTTTAAATAGGTTAGGAGAAATATTTGAATTAAGCGTTAGTATCATCCTAGTTTTTAGTACAATTGCTTCCTTTACTCTGTCCAAGAAGGAAAATATTTCATGAAAGATTTACATAAATAGAAACTCAATTTCCCATTCTATTTTCATAAACCATATTAGTTTATTTTAAACCTAAGAATGATGGATTCCTAACTGGTGTAGATACTAAATATAGTATAATATTCTAGGTCCTTACATGAGTTTAGTGATCTTATAACTGTGAACAAGCATCTAGTTTGGTTTATGATAATTTGTCTTGATTTCCATCCGTTAATTGTGAAAAGTTCTCAAAAATCATATATTACCATTCTGTTTTGGTTTTTATGATACTGCAACTTCAATAATGACGAGCCTAACTCTTTTGCCACATCCTAAAGATTCAAGCTTTATCATTTTATATATATAAAAAAACCATCACATTTCATAGAAGTTAACACAATTTCATCAAAACAGACTGTAAAAACTCAAAATAACCATGTTCTTGATAGGAAATAGGCTACAGAGTTCTTTCTTAGTAATAAATGTTTCAGATAAAACTCGACCACTCAAGTTGCTTCAATTGTAAAGTTAAAAAAGACTCAGAAGTGCCTGTGAACATTTGATAATCCTAATAAACTTAAATGCACTAAAATCAGTTGACAACAAGCACAACACCAACAATGAATGATTTGAGCATAAAAACAAGTCAACAATTTGCAAACTCCAAATGGGCAGGACACTATATGAATACAAAGTTTACCATTTTTTCTGATACGTTGGTGGTGGGCAATCTTATTGTCTTGTCTTTTTATATCCTTTGCTTCAACACTCACCACGCTTAGACTTAGATTCTGACATGGTCTCGAGTGAGAAGATGGCGACATTACCACCAATGTCGAGAAATGGTGAACTCCAAATATTTAACATAATTCTTATCTCAATGTAACCTGTTTTGACAAAAATTCTTGCCTCGTATTAATCTCTACGAAACATCTTGATAAGCATAAATAGTACTAAAACATTAGCAGATCGCATTCCACAAAAAAAGCGAAAACATACACAGCTAGCAGTCACACACTCGAGAATAACCATAACTAGAGAATAAGGGAATGAAGTTACGCAATGCGTAAAGTTTAGATAGTAGTACTTAAGCGAAGAAGAGATAAAGAGGGAAGCGCACAACTAGCTGCACACTCGAGAACCCAACCTAACTGTTAGCCCCAAATTTTTTTTTTAAAAATTAAGCATGATTAAAATAATTGAGTAAGTTAATGTTAGATAAAATGTAGTTGACATTTATTAA
>JANTNU010000003.1:18676437-18688973 GCA_024752395.1 Erythroxylum havanense
CTTGCCTCTATACGACCGTGAGGCTTTAAGCTACATTTGATATGAACAAGTCAATAAGTGATTTTGATGTTTAGGTTAGGTGCGCTCATCACCCTTATGGAACAACAGTATATAGTGCTGCAGTGTTGTAAACGCAAAGCTTTAGAACTACGGATTTGGGCTCTAGAAACGGGTCCAATAGTTGTGGAATTTAAGCAAGAGTAAGAGTGCAAAGTTATAAAAAGTTGGGATCCGGTCTCCGGGTCGGGTTCCGACACTAACCCATGATACTAGAGTACCCACAACATTGGAGAACCCAACCTTACCCACGACACTGGAGAAGAAGCTTCGGGAAGGAGACAGCCGAAGTGGAAGACGTTGAAGAGGGATAAACGCAGAAGAATAAAGTTGTCTCTGATAAGAATGGGTATTCATAGAATACACAAAGATAGGTAGTATACAGTTTTACCTATTCTCTAAATTTTAAGAATACATATTGTACATGCTTACATATTCTGTGTTTGGTTTCTAACCAAACACAGGTTTAATATTATGTTAGGAATAGGAAAGGAATAGAATAGCTATTCACTTATACCAAACATCTCGTTAGCTTTTGTTTGTCCTCGAGTAAGGAAAAAGAAAGAAAGACAAAAGAAATATACTAAGTAAAATTCGTGACATGCAAAAAGCTAGTGTGGATGCAAAAGCAAAGGAAAATGTGTATGCAAATGCAGGAGCACTTTTCTTAAGTGTTATAGCTTTTCTTCCAACCTCCTAACAACATCAAAGAAGCACAAGCATCATAAACAAAAAGGAACCCGTGACATTCAATCCATAAAATTAATGAACTTACTTTAAATGTAAGAACTGAGCTAGATAACATATAAGACTTAGAGGAAATCTACTCTATGTCAAAATAGTAGGTCCTCTCATTGTTATACTCTCCAACAGTCAAAGTGTTTAAGTTTCATATGTGTTTAACTCTCATAAATTCAAATAATGAAATGCTTTATCTTATGCTTACTCTTTAATCTTGAATGTACTAATAAATATAGTTGCACAACACAAACCCAAAGGTCTTAACAAGGATGTAACTTGGCTAGGCTACGGGTGAGGTAAAAGAAAGGTAAAGAAAAGGTTTAAGTATCAAAGAAAGCAGAGCATAAAAATAATCAATGACATATATGTCACACATCATGCATAACATCAAACAATCAAGTACAACTCAACTTTTCATTTGAATTTTCAATCCCAATAATATTGAGCAAGAAAATCACGTGGGGAATTCTTTTCTTTTACTCTGGGCCTGAATTTTTTTAGCCGAATACTCCTCCTTAATAATTAAGCACAAAATAAGCCATATACCACAAATAGCCAAACATGCGCAACTTCCTCAAGTTTCACTCAACAAAAACATTCTCTACTAACCATGATATGGGTTAGAAAGATAAATCAAATAAAAACAGGGTATGTTAAACATTGAGAAAAAAAGAATAGATAATAAGCTCAAGTGGGCTAACTAGTGGTCAATATGCTTTGGGTTGGCTTTTTGATTAAGTGGTTTAAAATCCTAGGGGCCTTTATCATGTTTATGTAATGTATGCACAAATGTAGTATCAATATGATAAGAAGCAAGTTCTAGAGATACAAAGCATTGAATGAAATCACACATCAAAGAGACATGTTGAAGGTTCAAAAACTCACATGGGACAATAATCTAGTAAGTCAACATAGTGTAGTTTCAAGGTCAATCCAAATACCATCATGCTCAAAAATTACATAAAAACACATTCATCAAATTTATGATTAAAAAACCACAGATTAATTCTCATCTTTAACATTCATATTCTTATCAATCATTGGGAGATAAAAAAGACAAAACCAAACACTTAAGGTGCAAAACATACAAAAATAGAAAATCCTTTTGGATTTTTCGAAAAAATTTTCGATGTTTATGGGTTTTTAGAATAAAGTATGCAAGTATGAGTGAAAACATTCAAATTCAAGCAAAAGTAAAGGTGCAGCACAAAAATTTAATGCAAAAACTAACCTAAATTCTCTCCCTCCCCCCCCACCACTCCACACTTAAACATAACATTGTCCTCAATGTTGAAATCAAAGCAAGAAAAGAAGATAAAGACACACCAAAAAGAAAGAAATTCTGATAAGAAGAAGAAGATGAAGAAAAACATAAAGGGAAAAAGAAAGGGAAGAGAAATCAAATATAGTTTTTGTATGATGGGTTGCCTCCCATTTAGCGCTTTTGTTTAACGTCTTTAGCTCGACGTCATGTTATTGCTCATCACTCCTCATCGGTCGGCTCGACAAAGTGCATCTCCTCTAAGTTAGATTAAAACCTTCAAAAAAAGGCTTCAACCTATGAAGACTGACTATGAACCTCTTGCTTGTATCCATGCTCTTAACCTCAACCACACCATAACAAAAAAAACATGGGTAACAATAAAAAGTCTAATCTAACAAGATCGAAGGTTACCTAGGAAAAGGTGAAGGTGTGATTGGTAGAGAAGACCTTTCTGACCCGCATGAAACTCTTTCCTACTTATATTCTTGTCATGGACTGCCTTTGACTTCTCCTTGTAAATCCTTATGTTCTCGTAAGCGTCATTTCTTATCTCCTCTAACTCTTACAATTGTAACTTCCTAAAATTTCTAACCTCATCATAGTTCAAGTTACATTGCTTATTGACCAAAAACGCTTATGCTCAAGTTCTACTGGAAGGTGACAAGCTTTTCCTTTAACCATCCTAAAGGGTGACATTCCTAAAAGTGGCTTGTAGGCTGCTCTATAAGCCCACAATGTATCTCCCATTCTAAGACCCCAATCCTTTCGATTAAGTTGCACTGTCTTCTCTAAGATAGACTTGATCTCATAGTTAGAAACTTCTGCTTGGCCACTTGTTTGAGGATGGTATGTTCTGCTAGTTCTATTAAAAACGTGGTACTGCTTCAACATGGCCTCAAAGGATCGGTTACAAAAGTGGATCCCCCTATCACTGATTATTTCTTAGGGAATGCCAAACCTGTTAAAGATGTCAACCTTAACAAATCCAACAACAACCTTAGCATCATCAGTTCTAATAAGAATAGCCTCTATCCATTTAGATACATAATCCACAACAAGCAACATATAAAGATGGTCATAAGAAGAGGGAAAAGGACCCATTAAATCAATACCCAAAACATCAAATATCTCACTAAAAATCAAAGTAGTTTGTAGCATTTGATCTCTTTAGGTTATGTTACCAGTTCTTTAACGTCTTTCATATGATTTACAGAAGTGGAATGCATTTTTAAACAATGAAGGCCAAAACAAACCACATTCAAGCACCTTATAAGTTGTTCGCTTGGCACCAAAATGACCACCACAAGAATAAGTATGACAGAAAGCAAGTATGGAATTAAACTTATCTTGTGGCATACATCTTTTAATAACTTGGTCAGCATGGAATTTCCACAAATATGGATTATCCCAATAATAATACTTAGCATTAGCATGTAATTTATCTCTTTGGGATTTAGACATACATAGGGGTAGCTCATTAGTAACGAAAAAGTTAACTAAATCAGCATACCATGACCAAGATGTAGTATAGAAGACAACATATAACTGTTCATCAGGAAAGGTCTCCTTGACAGGAACAACATCAACACCCTTGGCGTTGAGTTGACTCAAGTGATTAGCAACAAGGTTCTCAGCTCCCTTCTTGTCCTTAATCTCAAGGTCAAACCCTTGTAGGAACAAAAACCATATGATAAGGCATGACTTGGACTCCTTTTTCTTCAAGAGATACCTAAGAGTTGCATGATCAGTGAAAACAAAAACTTTTTTACCAAGTAACTATGAGTGAAACTTTTCAAGAGCAAACATAACAAAAAACAATTCCTTTTCAATTTTATGGTAATTGCACTGAGCCTTATTCAATGTCCTAGAAGCATAAGCAATCACATGCAAATACTTTGTTTTACGCTACCTAAGAATAGTTTTAATTGCATAGTCACTGGCATACACATAATTTCAAAAGGAAGCTCCAAATTAGGTGGTTAAATGATGGGTGTCATTGTTAACTTGTTTTTCAACAAATCAAACACATCCTTGCACTCTTTGGAGAAGATAAACTTGGCATCCTTGGCTAGCAACTTGCATAATGGTGCGGCTACCTTGCTAAAATTCTTGAAAAACCTGTGATAGAAACCTGCATATACAAGAAAAGATCGAACATCCCTTACAGAGGAGGGGTAAGGCAAGGACAAGATAAAATCCATCTTAGCTTTATCAACCTCTAAGCCATGTCCAAAAACCACATGCCTCAAAACTATCTCTTGTTCTATCATAAAATGACATTTTCATAGTTCAAAACAAGGTTAGTATCCATGCATCTTTTTAAGATTAGAGACAAGTTTCCTAAACAATGATCAAAGGAATCACCATAGATAATAAAATCATCCATAAAAACTTCAATGATCCTCTCAATATAATAAAAAATATACTCATCATGCATCTTTAAAAAGTAGCAGGTGCATTACATAAACCAAAGGGCATTCTCCTATAAGAATATGTGCCAAATGGACAGGTAAAGGTAGTCTTTTCTTGATCCTCAAGGGTAATAACAATTTGATTATATCCACTATAGCCATGAAGGAAACAATAGAAAGAATTACTAATCAGGCGCTCAAGCATTTACATGAAAGGCAAAGGAAAATGGTCCTTTTTTGTCGCCAAGTTCAACTTCCTATAATCAATACACATTCACTAGTCAGTTTGCATACTTGTGGGCACTAACTCATTCTCAGCATTCTTCACCACAGTAATGCCCATCTTTCTAGGAACCAAATTGATAGGACTTACACACTTGCTATCAGAGAAAGGGTATATGACACTAGCATATAAGAGCTTCAAAATTTCGGCCTTCACTACCTTCACTATTAGCGGATTGAACCATCTCTACATCTTCCTCAAAGGCTTGGAATTATCCTCAGAGAGTAGGACTAATCTTTTTTATGTCAGCTAAAGTCCATCCAATAGGAGTCTTGTGGTCCTTTAAGACACGCAACAATCTATCCTCCTACATAGTTGTTGGATTCTTCGCAAAAATCACTGGAAGAGTATCATTAGATCTAAAAAAAGCATACTTCAAATGATTAGGCAAAGATTTCAATTCTAACTCAAGAGCATGCAACATAGAAGGTAAGATTTTCTTGCAAGAAAGAGGTAAATTAGTAAACATGTCCAATTTTGGCACCATTTAAGAATGCTACAATGCCATAATAGCATAAGTCATGTAAGGTTCAAAAATCATAGCACCATTGGCGTTAACATCAAAAGATGAGAAGAAGGAACACATAAAAGCAATATTAATGCCATCATCACCACCATAAGCATAAAATTCATCCACTAACAAATCAGTGATATCCGAATTATGTAATTCATGCACGTCATCATTATATTTCATTGCCTCATTAAAATTAAACAAGATATGTTCATCATTAATCCTCATAGACAAAATGCAATCATCAAAATTAATCACAGTCTTAGCAGTCCTAAAAAAATGGCTCCTAAGCAGAAGAGATGAACATATGTGAGGGTCACCATCGCACGTCTCAATGATATAGAAATCATAAGGGAAAACCAAGCTACCAAATTTCACTAACACATCTTCCAACAAACCCAAAGGATAGAGAAAAGACCTATTAACAAGTTGAATGATAACAAAAGTGTTTTTCAAAGAACCAACACTAAGAGAATCAAAGATGGATTTTAGCATCACACTAATTGAAGCTCCTAAACCACACATAGCCTTATCAAAGCATATATTACCAACCACATAAGGGATAAAAAAATGCACCGGGGCTCGTTGCTTAATAGGTAATTTCTTTTAGAGAATAGCACTTACATTCTCTCCCAAGCCAACTATGTCACCATTTTTGACCTTGTAGGCTCTCTTGGTGGTGCACCTCTCCTTAAGAAATTTGGCATATTTAGGCATATGTCTTATTACCTCCAGTAAAGGAATGTTGATCTCCATCTTTTTAAACAACTCCAATATTTCTTTCTCCTTATCCTCCTTCTTTTTCTTGTTAGAACTCAAAGGGAACGGCGGAGTTAGCTTATAGGTGGAACCCACAAGGTTAGGAGATACCTTAGAAGCATAAGATGGTTGCTTGGGTTGAGAAGAAGGTTTGGTACCCTTCAAATCAGAGGGTGGTGCCACTGTTTTTGGGTTATTATAGTCTTCATCTCATCCAAAATAATCACTTTGTCTCCAACTCCTTAACTTCAGTTCAAAAGCACTTTCCTTGCCTTGCAGCCCTTAGGATGACAATTTTCAGAATTTTGGACCTCCATCTTTCCAAGGTTCAATGCCAACTGTCCTAGTTGCCTCTCAAGGTTTTGGATGCCTGACCTTGTCTCTTGCTGAAAAGATTTATAGTCCTGTTGAAAAGACATGAAATTTTACTACATGGAAAAGTTGTTAGATGCCTTAGTTTTCATCATATCTATAACCTCATTCAAAAAAGGATTAGAAGAAGAAGAAAGGTTAGAAGGTGGCGGCATAGGTTTGGGAATGTTTGGTTGTGGTTGAAACCCAAGGGGTTGGGTGCTCTTGTTCTATTTGGTATAGGTGGTTCCTGAGGATTCCCATAGCGAAGGTTGGGATGATCTCTCCATCCCAGATTGTAGATGTGAGAGTAGGGATCATACTTTCTCTGTGAGTTAGCATTAAAAACACCACAAACTACATTCACATGGTCATCAGAATCATCTTGCATAGTAGGACATGTATTCGCATTATGACCATGCATGCAACAAATAGAACAGATAACAACTTGCATACCACCACTCATGAAGGATTGCATGATAAAAGTAAGCTCATTAACCTTGTTCTTTAAATTAGAGACACAAACCTCATTCATGCATTTATGATCAACTCTGGTGCCAAACTTCTTGAAATTTGCAGCCATATTAAAGATTAAATGCCATGTCGCCTTGGGTGTTTTGTTCACCAAAGCTCCACCGCTAAGTACATCAACAATACTCTTATATTGGGGAGTTAACGCCTCATAGAAATATTGAATGAGGAGTTGGACAGAAATTTGGTGGTGGGGACATTGGTTGCAGAATTTCTTGAACCTCTCCCAATACTTAGGCAATGATTCACCATGAGCTTGTCTTAACCCATAAATCTCCTGCCTAATAGTGGCAACTCTTGAGGCTGGGAAGTACTTCTCCAGGAAATTCTCTTAAGGGTCATTCCACGTCCTTATGGAATTAGATGGGATTGAGAACAACCAATCCTCAGCTGCCTCCTTGAAAGAGAAATGGAAAGCTTTCGGCTTAACTTGCTCCTCCTCTACACTATTCAACTTCATTCCATTGCAATTCATATAGAACTTCTTAAGATGACCATGTGGATCTTCACCTGCAAGATTGTTAAAACAAGGAAGCAAATGGCTAAAACTAGATTTTAGCTTAAAGCTATCATTCTCAACATTAATGCAAAGAGGATGGTTCTCAAAGTCCTTTGCTATGCAACTGCCATGTCTTCTTGGTGATGGTAAGTGTGAGGGATGTCGGGAACAGGAGATGAAGATGAACCAGAAGCATTAGGATCAATGTAGATATTGGATGGTGATGAGTCTACGAGTTGTGCACATATGAAAGATAACTTCCCCTCAAAGTTTGGTTAGAAGAGTGGATTGAATGAATGGCATTGCTCAAGGATGATGGGATCGTGCAGCGATGTATAGGCAAGTGTTCGTGTGGAGTTGATTAAGAAATATATGTAGAATTGATCTAAGTTAGCTTGTTCTTGATCTGAGAGTTGTTCTCTGGATGACTAGGACATACAACCTTCAAAACGAAAGGTTAAATGCACCAAATCAAAAAAAAAGGAAAATAACACGCAAACTATAAAAAAACTAAAAATCAACACTCTGATCCTTAGCAACGGCATCAAAAATTTAATAGGTTGTCGTTAGCCTACGAATTTAATCCCCTACTTAAATTGATTTGTAGTATAGTGAAATAAGGGTATCGTCCTACAGAGATCAAAACATAACGAAAGTTTTTTTTTACTACAGAGATCAAAACATAAGGATTTTTTTTTAAATTTTCAAGCAAAGTATGGGTGAATGCCAAGGGGAAAATAGAAGTTGAATGCAAGATAAAAACTAAGGTGAATGATCACGTTATACTATTTCTTAAATGCTAAGATGCATGCAACAATTAAGCAAAGTTAGGTTAATTAAATTATCTTAGTGAGTGCAACTGTGTGCCGTGAGAAGATAAGAAGAAGAGTATAATGTTTTTTATGGTTTTAATGCAAGCTATATATAGAATTAAAGAAGGGAAAGAATAGAATTCCCAAAATTTCATTGTAGCTAAACTTTCTATATTATATGCATGAAATTAACTATTAATGCATGAATTAGTACTACGTGAATTTTCATGCAAGGATGAATGGAAACCTATGTGAAGCAATCAAATTAAGTATATGATGTACATGAATGCTATGCATGAACTAATGCTAGATTACGTGACATAATAGGACTAGATTGGGGGACATGTTTGCTTGCATTAAAAGTAAATAAGAAAAGAAAGAAGAAGACGTGATTAAGTTTAGAAAATTAAAATAAAGTTGAAAGTTTTCAAGAGAGAAATTGCAAGGAAAATTTAAGTAAAAAGTTCAAATTAATTAAAGACCACTTGCAAAGGTTTTCACTGAATCCTTAGATTTTTTTTAATCATTGAAAACAAATCATTTCTTATATTGGAAAATTAGGGTTCATCAAACAAAGATAAATGCATTCAAAATAAGCATGACATGCAACAAATTCTTGTTAATGCATTAATCCAAAACTAGCATGAACAACACCATAACAAGAGCATTAAGATCAAAATCAAGTCTGTCGAACCTAAGTTAATTTTCAAGAAAGCTAGCATGCATAAATTAACCTATGTCTTCATTCCAACTAATTAAAACCTACATATAAGCTTCAATTTTAATTAGTTGTTGCTACTTAACCTAATCAATTTATTTTCTAATAATTAAATTAATAAGATAACATACAAATTATTCATGCAAAATTTAAATTCATGACTTCAAATCCATATGCATAATTAGACAATCATGTCCAGATCAAGAGCACAAATTTTTAATCATAGATTCATCAATTATATGCGCATGCTTCTCATAAAAACAACCAAGATTTTAGCTAATAGCCTCAATAACTGGAAAAGAGAATTTAGTTCATGATTTTAATTAAAAAAGTTTAAATTTTAAAATCATCATAGAAAATATAGTGCAAAATTCGGGTATAACAAGAAGAAAAAGAAGAAGAAGATAAGATAATAAAACTAGGGTTCTAGCCAAAGAAAGAAAGAGAGAACATAGGAGAGAGAAAGAGCAAAAAAGAGATACATTTCCAAAGAAAAGAGAGAAAACGTGAATACCCTAAAAAATAATGCTAAAGGACTCTATTTATATTAAAGGAGGTCTGGTTATCAAATCCTTGTAGGAGAGGAGTTGTTTTCCAAGTAGAAGTAGGTTTTTCTTTCCTTGTAAAATTAAAATCTTTACAAGGAGAGGATTTCTTTTCCAAGTAGAAGTAGGTCTTTCTTTCTTTGTAGAATTAGGATCTCCATAAGGAGAGGATTTTTTTTCCCAAGTAGAAGTAGGTCTTTCTTTTCTTGTAGAATTAGGATCTTTTAGAAGCTTTCCTCCAAGTCAGACACACTTCCTAGGGCTTAAGTGGTAGTCCATGCGTACTTTCATGTAGGCACCGCGTGTCCTAAAATGCAGACGTGGCATGCTGACCGGTCGCCAAATGTCATCCATGTGTACCAATCAGGTGCTGCTAGCTCATCAATTCTCCTAAAAAGTAGGGAGCTTCATTTCTCCCAATCTATATGTCTTATAATCGTTTGGATTGTTACTTGATCCATTTCTCACAGTGGCAAAAATAAATCTTCCGAAATGTAGAAATCCTAGTTGAAGTAGGATTCCTTGTCCGAGTAGGATTCCTAATCCTTTTGGGAGTAGGATTTCACCATCTCTTGCCAAGTTCAACTCCTAATTCTCGTTTTGCCAGATTCTCTACAAAACAGGAAATCTTAGTTGCATTAGGATTTAGGGAGTCCTAATCTTATCTGCAACTTTGGTCACCTTCGAGTATTTCAAGCTCCTCATTCTTAAAATGACATCAAAAAGTTCTAAATTTCCCTCATTAGCATAATTTTCCTTACTTGTTACCTAAAACACATAAAATGATAAAATCAATTTAAGTCACATGATTTAGACATCAAATAAGAATAAAAACTACGTGTAAAAGTATAAAAGATAAGAAAATATGAGTGTATCAAATATGAGACAAGTTTAAAGTTGATGTTTCATCTATAAAATTTGAGCCCAACAACTGGTAGCTATTATGTATTCAACTTCAGTCGTCAAAGTGCTTTGGAATTTTGCTTCTTACAGGAAAAAAATACTAGACATCCTCAACTGAATAACCGTTTCTTCCAAGACTCAAGAAACAAGATTCAAGAAACAAGATTTAAGAAGCAAGATTCAAGAAGCATTTACAGACGAAGGCTATAAATATTAATTGAAGTCGAAGATTGCAAAGTTAGTCGATTTACATTTACGTGAACATCAAAAGCTTACTTGAGAGTTTATTGTGCAAATAGCTAGAGCTATCTTACTGTAACAAAGCTCAAAAATCTTTCTGTGAGAAAGTAGTACAGATAGCCTGCAGAGGCTAAGTGTGAAAGAATACTGACTGTAAGAGACCTGAAGAGGCTCGTAGTAAAAGAATACTTGTAACGATTGAGAAGTAGTGAAATCTCAGAAAGAGATCTGAGGACTGGACGTAGCCCACGGTTTGGGGAGAACCAGTATAAAAATTACTGTGTCAACTTCTCTATCCCTATCTCTCGTAACGTTCAAAGTTTCGTTTTACTTAGTTTTCTAAACAAGTTTTCAAGAATACGATCAACTTTGATTTATAGTAGTTTCTGTGAAAAGAATAAGTTTTCTTTTAACAAAATATTTTTGAAGAATCATCAAAAAGGGGAAATACACGATTTAACCCCCCCTTCTTGTGCATTTATATATCGTATAATAAACTTTGTAATAACGTGTGATTCACTTCAATTGGTATCAGAGCTTGGTGTCTAAGGATCACTGTAACAAAGTGTGGATCAAAGATAATGGCGGAATCACATACGTACATTGCAGAAGGTGCCTCAGTCACTAGACCTCCAACATTCAATGGAGAGGACTACCATTATTGGAAAGATAGGATGTGGCTGTTCATAGAATCTACTAGTGTAGATCCTTGGGACATAATAGAGAATGGACCATACACACCAGTAGATGAAGATGGAAATCTTATGCCACGGATCAGATGGACGGCTGATCAAAAGGCGAGATTCCAACTAAACTCTAAAGTAAAATTTTTCTTGAGTTGTGCCCTAAGCAGAAGTGAGTACGACAAAGTCCACAGTTGCAATACTACAAAGGAGATGTGGGACATCACAGATGCAATACTGCAAAGGAGATGTGGGACATGTTGTCCATTGCTCATGAAGGCACAAACTAATTTAAAGAATCCAAGATAAGCATTTTTGTTGTAGCGTTCCACTCCTGCAAGACTCGAAACCGATATCGATGGTGATATCCGAGCCTGTGCCTCACGAGGGTGGTATGCTAGAGCAGTAAAAACAATTCAGAAACTCAATAAGATATTTTTATTTTTGAAAACAATTCGATCAAAACATAATTTCAGTCATAAAAACTTTCAACAGCATTGAATCACTTTATGTACAAAAATCCACAGCCAAAATAGGCTCAATGTCATTTCTAAACCTTTTTAGTAATCGTAATGCAGATACAACATTTACCCATTTGAGACCCTATGAAATAATAATATTATTATGCGGAAATTTCAGAAATACAAATATACATATAAATTCTAATGACACTAATGCAGACGTGAACTAATCCCGACCTCATTCTCTGACTTGCATGCAGTAGGCATACTCCCGTTTATCTAACGGGGTACTCTTCAATTCCTGAAAAATATTTGTAATGTTGGGTGAGTTTGTGAACTCAGCGAGAAACCATCATCGATGGTTCACTCAACTCATGCATATACAATCAATTCACAAAATATCACATGATTTATTATTTCACAATTTTAAGGCGTTTGCCTTTCATTCAGTGTAGCGCCCCCTCACCGTAGAGTGTACACCGGGACGCCCGTAGGTCATACCGATATATATCCTACGATGAGGGTGCACTACGATACGATCATTTCTAGCACCTCATGGAATCAATATAATATAAAGCAGTAAATCCATATGTACTAAATTTTAAAACCAACAGTTACTTCTCATTCATTTCTTAAAATCCATATATATACACAACCCAGTCATAATTACATCCAGTACAAAATCAAAAGGAACTACCTAGCTCCTATCTAGTCATCCCCAAAAGATCCCCAGCTGACCAACCTGTGAGTCATGCGTCTCTCGCCGG
>JANTNU010000003.1:18689073-18705557 GCA_024752395.1 Erythroxylum havanense
GTTAGGAGTGTTATCGACTCGGGTACTATAAGAAAAATGGGCTTGAAGAATCTCAACAGAACAGAGGGAGATTCTGATAACAAAGCTAGAACTGAGGGGGAGCGGATAAAGAAGAAGACTCCCACAAAGAGTTTCGAGGATGATTTCTCAAAGAGAAAATAGCCAAGTTCGGAGTGAAGATGAAAATGTTTTGAAGAGAAAAGGGGAGAAGCTTCTGAGTAATATTCCCAAGAAGGCGAAGAGATCACCCAGGATTCGAACCTTGAGACAGCAAGAAGAAAAGCGGTCCAGAGAACGAAGTCAGGTAGAAGTCTCTGTGACTCGCCCACCGAAGGCTACGAGATCTTTAGTCTCGATCTTAAGTGAGGAATCAGGCAATCAGGCCAAGGAGACTACGAGGAAAAGAACATTGGAGTCTGAGAAACAGACACCCCGACCTCAGAGAACTCCAAGATTGATTGAGGCAGTAAAGAAGACTAAGGTAGTTAGTCAGAAGAAGAGTGTTACTATTGCTAGGGAAGTTAGTCAGACTACGACTACTTCAATTGTTGAAATACTAATACAGGAGAAAGTGATTCCTACTGTTGTTCTAACAGAGACATCAGCAGAAGTTAGTCAGATGCAGAATACTCATATTGTTGTTCCACAAGAGACAACAGCAGAACTAAGTCTAGTGAATGTTATTCCTATTGGGGTTCATCAAAAGGAAGCAACAGAACTTAGTTTAGTACAGGTTCAACAAGAAGAATCTAAAGAACTCAATCTGATTCCATATAATTATTCCAAATTTTTTAGGAAAGACAAATTGGAAGTCAGATTGATTGAAATAGCTCAACCTAAAAGGAGTAATTCAATAATCATCAGGGATATAACCTATATCGATAAATAGTGAGACATGGCATCTGTTGAATGAAGAAGAAAGGAATTTTTATGAAGTCTTGAGGTATGCTGCCACAAAACCATATCCAACAAAGATGACCAGTCAACCGTACACTATTTACCCAATTGCAGAGAACACAGTGATTAGGGTTGTACCAGACCTGCAACCTAGATATCCTTTGGATGTTGATAAGGAGAAAATAAATTTATACCCAGAAGGGGTAATTGATGATCTGTCTGCAGATCAAATTGCATAAGAAGTGTGAAGAATTGATGAAGCATGCGCTTCAAATAAGATGTTTACAGGAGCCAGTTGTAGTTATACAAAGAAAGATGAACATTGTCCAGTGGGGGGAAAGCTGACTATAGGGACGTTTATTGAATCCCTTGTGCAGACAGTAATGCGTATTAGGCCACTATCTAATACACTGTCAATTGAAGAAGAAGCTCTACCCTTGCGAGGAAGACAAATGCTTATGCTATCTGCTCCTTATGACTTAGACCTTCCTGAACCCAATCTATCGGTTCAACCACCTACCTTTGAGATTGTTGAAGATTACATTCCATCTTCAGAAGCATTTGCTACTACAATTGCATTTGTAGAACTCTCGGAGGATGATGATCAACCCACCTCGCCTTTTGACTTGCAAGCTGAAGTAATGCACCTACGCAGAGAAGTCAAAGATTTGAAGGAGATGGTGAAAGAGTTGTTGAAGAGTCATCGACATTAATCATTTTTTGTTATAACAAATAGGGGGAGAAGAAAATGGAAAGTAGAAATCAAAGGGGATGCACAAAGAAGATGAAGTTTCATGAAGAAAAGAAAAGATAGGGGGAGGAAGAGTCAACAGAAAATGAAGAAAGCAGATGAAGACAGAAAGACAGAAGAAGATATGTTTTCTTACTTTTTAACTGTACATTTTTTTTCAGATTTTCACCTTAATTGTATGATTATTTGTTATCATAAAAAAGGGGGAGCTTGTTAAGTCAAAATGACTTTACATTAATGATTTTGATGAAGTAAAAATAATGAAGGTTGAAAAGCAGACGATGAATGAAAAATAGACGAAGAATTGAAAAGCAAACGATGAATGAAAAACAGACGGAGAATTGAAAAGCAGACGATGAATGAAAAGCAGACGGAGAATTGAAAAGCAGACGTTGAATGAAAAATAGACGGAGAATTGAAAAACAAACGATCAATGAAAAACAGACGGAGAATTGAAAAACAGACGATGAATGAAAAATAGATGGAAGAGAAAAACAAACGGAAGCCAAAAACAAACGAAATAAAAGCAGACGGAAGCAAATCAAAAGTCAGTTCAAGTTAGTTACAGAACTCAACTGAATAACCATTTCTTCCAAGATTCAAGAAACAAGATTCAAGAAGCAAGATTCAATAAGCAGTTACAGACGAAGGCTTTAAATATTAGTCGAAGTCGAAGATTACAAAGTTAGTCGATTACATTTACATGAATGTCAAAAGCTTACTTGAGAGTTTATTGTGCAAATAGCTAGAGCTATCTTACTGTAACAAAACTCAAAAATCTTTCTGTGAGAAAGTAGTACAGATAGCCTGCAGAGGCTAGGTGTGAAAGAATACTGACTGTAAGAGACCTGAAGAGGCTCGTAGTAAAAGAATACTTGTAACGATTGAGAAGTAGTGAAATCTCAGAAAGAGATCTGAGGACTGGACGTAGCCCACGATTTGAGGTGAACCAGTATAAAAATTACTGTGTTAACTTATCTATCCTTATCTCTCTTAACGTTCAAAGTTTTGTTTTACTTAGTTTTCTAAACAAGTTTTCAAGAATACGATCAACTTTGATTTACAGTAGTTTATGTGAAAAGAATATGTTTTTTTAACAAAACGTTTTTGAAGAATCATCAAAGGGGAAATACACAATTCAACCCCCCCTCTTGTGCATTTATATATCGTATAATAAGCATTGTATTAACGTGTGATTCACTTCACTTTTAACATCCATTTGAAATAACTTGAAATTTCTATAGCATGTAAAGGAAAGTAAGATTTTAATTGATTCCAATCTAGCAACAAGAGCATAGGTTTCATCAAAATTAATACCTTCTTGTTGATTGTAACCTTGAGCTACAAGTCTGGCTTTGTTTCTTACCACCTTACAATCTTTCGTCAAGTTTGTTTCAAAAAACGGATCATGTGCCAATGATTAACCTATTTTGAGGACGAGGTACAAGATTCTAGACTTTGTTTTTATCAAATTGATTCAGTTCTTCTTTCATAACTGAGATCTATTTTTTTTTCAGTAAAGGCCTTTTCAACAGTCTTTGGTTCTATTTGTGAGAAGAGAACATCAAAGTTATTCTTGAATGATAATCTTGTTTTTATAATTTTAGAGAAATCTCACATAATGTATTGGTATGTATCAAGACCTTTCCATTCTCTAGTTGTTTTTCTTTGCATAGGCTCCTACTAAGAGGAGGGACCTTGCTCTGTTCTAACTTCAGAGGACCTTTTGGATCTTGTGATTCTGAAGGTGTTATAGTTAGAGTCTTCGATGTATTTTTAGGAACCAGAAGGTGCTCTTCATCATTTGAATTAGTTGATATTGTCGACAGGAGTGTTTCATTAAATATCACATGTATTGATTCATTTATTTTCTTTTTTTATTATTATTATAGACTCTGAATCCCTTACTTGCATTACTGTAGCCCAAAAAGATGGCTTCTTCTAATTTCACATCAAATTTTTCGAGATTGTCTTTTCCTTTATTTAGAACAAAACACTTGCATCCAAATGCTTGAAAGTAAACAATATTTGGTTTGCTTCCTTTGTACAACTCATAAGAAGTCTTTTTCAGAATGGGTCTTATGAGCCATCTATTGAATACATAACATGTTGTAGATATTGCTTCTACCCCGTGTCCATGAGGTAGTCCACTTTCACACAACATAATCCTGGCCATATCAACCAAAATTATGTTCTTACTCTCTACAACTCCATTTTGTTGAGGAGTCCTTGGACATGAGAAGTTATGAGTTATTCCATTGTCGTCACAGAATTCTTTAAAATTTTTGTTATCAAATTCTCCTCCATGATCACTTCGAATTGAAGTAATGCATTACCCTTTTTCTATCTGAATTTTTCTAAAAAAAACTTCTCAAAAACTTCAAAAGCATCATTCTTATTTGATAAGAAATAAACCCATATAAATCTAGAGTAATCATCTAATAGAACAAAAGCGTAATGTTTGCCACCAAAACTTTGAGTCCTAGTAGGACCAAACAAATCCATGTGCATGAGTTCAAGGAGTTGGCTAGTAGTCACAATACTTTTAGGAGGAAAGTTACTTTTGACTTGTTTATCTTTTAAGCAATCCTTACAAACCAGATTGTTTTCAAACTTTAGAGTAGGTCGTTCTCTTACTAACCCATTTTTGGATAATTTTGATAGAATGCTCAACTTAGCATGTTCAAATCTCCTATGCCACATAAATGAATCATTTTCTAAAGAGAAAAAATACTTAACATTTTGTGAGGACATGTCTTCAATTTGAGCATAATATATATTTTGATTTCTAGGACCAACAAACATAATATTATCATTATGAATATCGATAATTTCATAATGAAATGAATAGAAAATGACTTTGTAACTTTTTTCACATAGATGACTCGCACTCAACAGATTGTGTTTCAAATCTTCAACAAAGAGAATTTTATCAATGGAGGTAGAGTCATAATTACCAATTTTACGAACTCTGATGATCTTTGAATTATTTTTGTCTGTAAAGACAAAATTACCTTCATCTTTCCTTTCAATATAGTTGAAGTGTGCTATTTCACTTGTCATGTGTCTCGAACAACCACTATCAACTATCCATTAATTTTCTCTTGTCTCTATTTTGAAGCATATCTTCAAAACTATTATCTCATTTTAGGTACCTAAATTTTTCTGGGTCCTTTCAGGTTAGTATTTTGACCTTTCAGTCTCCAGATATATATTTGAGATATTTTTTAATGAAAATTACAAGAATGACTAATGTGACCATGTTCACTAAAGTAATCGCACAAAATAGATGAATGATAGTTATTATGATTTTTGTAACTTAGCAAGTTCTTGCTATTTTGGCTATAACTGCTGTTGAATTTAACAAAGAGGTTTTTTTATAGCTGGATATTGTTATTTTCATTGTATCCTATTCTAGCCTTACCAAAATATATTTATCGCTACCAAGTTATGCATCAAGATTCTTCTTTCCATCAATAAAATTTTCCAGATCTTTTGCTAAGAATAAAATCTTTCCAACACTTTTCTCCTTTTTAAGTTCTAAGGCGGCAACTTTTCCTTTTAATTTTTTTACCTTTACAAGATCATTTTTGAGCAACTTATTTTTCAACTTGGCTATTCTTTCTTTCAGTACTTTCTTTTCAAAGACCTTTTGCTTATACTCAACTTTGATAGACATATTTTTGGTCGTTAGATTCTCCTTCATTAATTCTAATGATTTAATCTTACTCTTCAGAGATGCACATTGCTCTTAAAGTTCTCAACATCTTTGAAATATTTCATTGTCAACCTTTTATCCTTACCATACAATTCATGATATGCATTTTTCAATTCATCAACTTCAATATCAAAGTTAGAATAGTATACCTCATTGTCTCCTAATTTAGCCATGAAGCAGACGTTGCTAACTTCCTTAGCTTCATCTTCTTCAAAGCTTTCAAAATCCTCGTCATACCAAGCTACAGTCATAACTTGCTTTCTAGGTTTCTTGTTCTCTATTTTATTCTTTTGAAGAAGAGGACATTCAAGTCTAGTGTGCTCAGGATTCTTGTAATGGTAGCTTATGATTTGTGTATTGCTACAGCTGTTGCTACCTTTTGATAGGGGCCTAATGTTTCTAGTTTTTTTGTTTCCTTCTCTTTTCTTTGTTAACTTCTTTTTGTAGAAGCGTGTGTATTTTTGTCCATAAAATTGAATTCAACATCTCCATCTATCTGCAACTCAATGTCACTTTCATCACAGTTTGAATCGTCAGTTGCTTTTTCTAACATCCTATCATTTGAATTAAGGTTAAAATGGTATTTATTAGAGATTAGTGAGAATTAGGAAGCATAACTCATGCTTATGCATAATGTGACATACACATACACGATACTATTGATCTTCCACATTACAATTATTTGTACATGCATTCATTAACATTTTTGGGTATAATTAATTGTTAAAAATGCAATTAAAATGTGAATTGTGAAATATTGGAGCTGGAAATTTATTTGAAGAATATTCTGATTATTTCAAAATTTTTGGTGAATTTTGGAAAAATTTTTAAAATTTTTGAATATTTTTGGATTAAGAAAAATAAAAAAAAAAACAAATAGACCAGTAAAATTGTGACATGTGGTGGTATTGTATAGTGATACATACAGGAACATGCAAAACGCCACGTATTGTATGAATTCGGTGTAGCATTCCTCTATTGATGCTTCTTCATACTGAAGGTATTGTTAGACAAAATAAATTGAAACATTGGGTTGTTCTATTTTTCCTTGTTTTTCTTCATCCAATGAACTAAATGATTTTGGTAATGATATAATAGTATTTTGGTGATGTTTGAACTTGACTGAATTGTTTATAATAAATGAAGTGACTGGAAATAATTGCAGAAATGAATATATACATACTTTGGTTTTGGTTTACAGAAAACCAAACATGGGTTGTTTTTACTATTCACATGTGAATCTGTGGAGTATGTATGAATATGAATTTAATGAGTTTGATGATAAGAAACGAGGATTAGGGAAGGTTGTGGTATAAATGATGTGAAAATATAGATTTTAGTGAAAAGAAATGCATTTGTTGAAAGATAGAAAAGTGCAGAAAAATGAAAACATGCATGAATATGTTGGTTTTGGAACTGGACGTGAATCTTAGATTTGACTTATTTTTGTTGCGTTGAATTGAGATGAAAGTGGTACAAGTGATTTATGTATGAGTTGAATAATATAGGAATGAGAAAATTAGAAGATGAAACAAATAAATTCTAGATGCAGAGGATGCACGGATGTGAGAAGTTAACTTACACTCGTGGCATCACTGTAGATTAATGAAGAAATATGTAGGTGAGGTCGTGATATAGAGTTGATAAAATAATAAATTTGTGATGAAATGAAAGAGTAGAAATATGGAAAAATTCATTAGATGATAGTAGTTAGAGAATAAAATGCAGAAATTGGAATTTTGCATGTATGAGAATCAAATTTTCATGTTTACATGTGAACCTTGGATTTTGGATTTGTTTTGTGTTGTTAAGCTAAAATGAAAGTTAAAGAATTAGTTGGAGTGTCATTTGTGTTAATTGAAGAAGATTGAAGTGAGAATAAAAATTTGGAAAATTCAATATAGAGAGAAAGCATATGTGAAGTTTTGATTTTGATCAATTACTGTATAGGCTTGCATTTGATGTATTTAGAGTTTGTACTGGGTATAGAAATACAAAAAGTAAGAGTTTGAAATGTAAAGAAAGAGTTTGGAATGGAAAGAAAAGTTTTGGGAAAAGTTGGTAAAGCATTTATTGGTGTGCAAGAATATTGCACACCTGTGACTAAAAGTTGAGGGATTTTATGAAAGTTAAAAATCACGATCATGTACTCGAAGCTATTTTCCATACTGAATAGCCTTGTTTCTTTTGATCATAAATTTTTATCTAGAAATCTAAATGATTTGATTCTTAAACTAGTAGATTACTAATACATTTTTCTACCTCCCTATAAAAATTGGTAGCCTTCTGAATTAATTTGAAAAAGATTGATTGAATAAAAGTGAGGGAATATGTTGAAATAGTATGAACTGGAATATTTTACTGAACATACTTTGGTATTTTTATTATATCTTGATCTATAGAGTTCAAAATGGAATGATTTTTAATTTGAATTAAACTAGAGACATAAGGCTGCAAATTACTTAAAAAGATTAAATTCTAGTTCTATCTCTAAGAATTACATAATTTGACTTGAAATTGAACACATAGTACAAATATGTTTTTTATAACAATCCAAAGGAAATTGAGTATAACTTTGGGAACAGTAAACCAAATTAAATGATCTTGGTAACAAGAGACTTAAGACATGGGAGAACAATTTGTTAAAAGAAGTGTTACCAAATTCCTTCACATTCCTAATGAAATTAATTATGCAAAGTGGACTCGAAAGTATATATTTAAACAAATCTGAGTTGATCAATTAAATGTGGATATCCGAATGATCATTGTGATAAGATTAATGATTAGAAACTCGAAATTGTCATGAACATGCATTGTACATATTCAGTAGACATGAATGTGCATTAAGGAATAAACAATTGTGCAATATTGTGATATTTGTATGTATTAAATGTATAGAGGAGTGCATTGAGTGACAACATCCAGACATTGTCGGGACTTCAAGGCAATAGTTGTTTGGAGCCTACTGTGAGTAAACTAAGATGGTCTCATCTTCTATTTGTATATACTACTGAACTATACTGAACCGTATTGTCATTTTATTGAACTGTACTGAAATGTGTTGATTGTGTATTGGATTCTGGACAATATTTTTCCGAGATGTTTTGATACATGGAAATGATATTGGAAGTGCTGAGTGAATGTAAATGCAACTGCCTAAATGATTTTCTGATTCTTAGCTGAAAAGTAGAATGCCGGACCTATTTCGATAACTACTATTACTATGATTGATACTGTGACTATTGAAGTATCATAATACTTGCAAAAGAAAGTGATTGAACTTGATTACTGAATTGTGACATGCATTTCATTTTAATGCATGTAATATAAAGGAGTTGTGGATGATGTTGCTACTGATATTGTTACTGATAAGAGCTTTAAGCTCTCGTATATGTGTTTTGAGCCTATGGCTCACTATGATTAATGAGCCCTATATCCATAATGGATAAGGGACATACAGACTAATTGAGCTCGATAATTTGGGATACTGTAAAAGCACATAGTCACAATAGTATAAAAGCCAATGTGAGTCTCATACATATCGCATCCGAATATAATTTGAATTCATTGAATGATTTGCAAAGCTATGTGAATGTTGTTATATGATTGAACTGTTTAACTGAGAAATGATTTGTCTGTGATATTATTTGATACTAATCTAGTGGATTTAAATTGTATGATTACATGTGATAATTGATCTTGTTTTATGACATGAGTGAACCATTGAGGATGGTTACAGTACAGAGTTTGCAAAACACATCAAATTTGCTCCATTGCTTTTTAGGTTTGAGAGTAAGACAACCTAGCTTCTAAGACTCTGTAGAAGCATATTTTGTACAACCATTACAGTGAGATATGGCTCAAAGGTCAATCAACTAGGAATTAAGGACTTAGTTGTTTCTTTCATGATTGTAGTTTTCTGTATAGACTGAGCTGTTTATGCTCATAGGACAATTTTGTATGAACATGGATGATGTTGTATTAAATGAAACAATGTAAATTATGGTTTTGATATAACATGATAACACTTTGGGTTTTAGAAAATGTGTGATTTATGGTTTAGTTTATGATGCTATGTTATGTACAATAAAGGTGAGATTAGTTAACATGTCATTTCTATCAGGCATGTACACGTCACTACAAGAAAACAAGATATTTTTTGACATTTTGGGACGTTTTGAAAATTTTCACAAAAAACATTGTGAAATGTGGTGTAGGCAAAAGGTTTATGCGATGATTTATGTAAATCATCACAAAAAACACTGACATTTCACGATGTTTAAAAAAACTTCACTGAAAGTTTGGACAATGCATAACGTTTTTTACAAATATCGCGAAAGCTGCTACATTTCGCGACGTTTGAAGAACATTGCAGAATGCCTTAGAAAAACATCGCAAATAGTTTTTTAATTTTTTCAAAATTATTTTAATTTATTAATTTTTCAATTTTAATAATTATTTTTATTTTCATTTTCATTTTTTCGAAAATAATTTTAATTTAATATTTTATGGATTTTAGTAATTATTTTTTAAATAAAAAATTTTTAAATCTTATTTATTTAGTAATCATTCAATATTATTTATGAATTTTATTTATTTAATAATTCTTCAATTTTTTAGTATATCATCAATTTTAATAATTAGTCATATATAACAAGGATTTCATACGTGCAGACAATTTATTATTTAATTGCAATTTTGAAACATGTCATAATATAGTAAGTAATATAAACAATACGTCATAAGTGTTTAATATATCAATATGAGTAGATATATCTAATATAAACAAATATTATGTGTATAATATAAAAGTTCCAAAAACTTTTTTTGTTGTTCGACTTCGGTAGTTAATCGATCCTCCATTTGTTCAACTTTTTTATTCAATTCATAGATTTGAGACTATAACCCCTAATTAATCTTCTTCAACTCCTTTAGTTCATCTCAAAGTTTCTTTTTGACTGAAGTCTTCCCTTGTGGTCAAGGCCTAACTCTCATGCCAACGACGTAATCTGATCTAGTGCTCAAGACTTTGTCGCACACTTCATCCACTATCATCATATGACTTTCTTCTATTGAATCTGCCAGTTCCTTAAAAATTAATTCCTGAAAAAGTAAGAATTAATTATATACACAGTCTCATTTAAGAAATATTTTTAAGTGAACTATGTACTCACCCATTTTTCTCTGCATTCGGTAGTTGTCTATTGACTTTTACATTCATCATAATAAGTATGATATCATAGCTTCATCCAGTCACACTCTTCTCCATCTTTATCACTTTGTTGTATGGAAATATATTACTAATAATATTTATTATAAATTTTGAAATTTCAATCAAAGTAAAATATAATTAAAAAGATAACAACTCACAATCTCATGTCGTATAACAACAAAGGCCTTGGAGCTAGAGTTTGGTCGACATTTGGCCTGACTATTAGCCAATTTGACTTTTTGACTTTTTTCCTAGTTGTACACATAACAAAATCTATTATAACATCTATAAATCACAATTCATAAATAATAAAATATAATCTGTTGTCAATAACGTTGTGAAATTAAGTTTTGTGATCAAATTATCTAACCTTTGTAGCTAATTGCTCCTAATATTTCCATAAATCCATCCACTCCATCACTATGACATTATGCAACTTAACATCCTTTCCGTGCTTCGTAAAATCCTTTTTTAAATGAAATCTTTGATCTTTAGACCTTAAAGCAAGAAACTTTTTCACAGCAGCATGTAATTCATTGTCTATCCTAATTCCCTTGAATTCCAACTTTTGCCGCAAAAAATTATAAATTATTGGTTAAAAATTTAGGCATATGTAAAACACATACAAATTAGATAGTTTTATAAAACTTACGTCTAACTTAACAAATGCAATGTCCAACTCCTCATTAGTAATTTTTTCCATTATGTTCTTACAAGTAAGGAAGTTCAGATACCACACCAATCTCACTCGATAATTTAACAGACTATACGGAGTTGGTTGATCATCCTTTAGTGGGGGAGATCTCTATCTCCAATCTCTTACCTATGGCTTTATTAATCTTTTTCAATCCATGTCCTTTTGTGACACCCCTTGTCTTTTTAGACTCATACGTGGATCCTAAAATAGCAAAGGAATATTTTACAATTAGCATAGAACATACTCTTAATTGGTTAGATAAATAAAATAATTAAACTTAATAAATCTTGCCAATGTGATATGAAAGATCATACCTGCAATGCTTGCAGAGGTAGCACTAACACTGGGAAAAATAGTGTCATTTACTAGTGTTTGATAATTAGACGCTGGAGGCATCTCTTGAGAAGTTGATGGAGAACTAAAATTACGTCGCATATTCAAAAGTATACTTTTGCACCAAACTATGAGGTCCACATGCTAATGCATACAAAGAATTAAATATATTTCCTTCACGGAAGCTAGTTAATTTTTTCATCTATAACCAAAAATGAAAATTAGTTAATAATATATAATTATTAGTGTAGATCACATACAAACCTTCTTCTCACCCAATACTTTAACTATAAAGAAAATTGTTCTCTGTGTCTCCTGTCAACATATAATGGACTTTGTTGTCTCAAATCATCCATGTGCTCGCTATGGATGAAAAAAGTTCAATCAAGATTATATGAAATATCTCTACTTATTACATATCTTAATTTCACAATAGGTTAGAATTACTTACTCAATAAAGGGCCTAATCTCATGACAATTCATAAGCATATACCAATGTGCAATCTCTAGCTCATTTGTACGAAGAGCAATTGTTTTGCCAGCACCAAGTAGCTTACATTGTTGGAATAACACTGATATGTCACTACCATCAACCATATCATTGATTTGCTCTAGCACATTGAAGTTGGTTTCAATTCCTTTTAGATACATTGAACATAATGTCATGCAATCTTTAACAACATTCATTTCAGCAATTGACCCTTTTGAACATGCTTTATTTCTAACAAATCCCTTTAGTGTACCTAGGAATCTTAACAAATGATTAACCATAATTAGATAGGACACTATTTAGTTAACTTTTAAGAGTGATAAGATAAATTTAAATAATACCTCTCAATTGAATACATCCATCTATACGCAACCGGTCCACCAACTAAGGCTTCATTTGGAAAATGAATAGCCAAATGTACCATGACATCAAAGAATGATGGTGAGTATATCATTTCAAGTTTGCAAAAGATTAAAGTTATCTCATGACAGATCTTTTGTATGTCATCCTTATTCAAATTTCGTCTACAAATTCGGCATAAAAAGTCCCCCAACTCTATTAAAACACCAATCACATCTTTATTCAAGATAACACACGTGCCTAATGGAAGAATGTTTTGTAACAGTATATGACAATTATGAGACTTAGGTCCAGTAAACATTGAAAGACATTGTATAGCATACTGGAGGTTTTGCCACAATAGTTCCATCAGCTGCTCTTATCAAGTGTAATTCCTTTTGAATGTTCATATCTTCCAAATCAAGCTGAGCCTTGATTGTATCTTTGGTTTTACCTTTAACATTTATCAAGGTACCAAGGATATTATTACAAATATTCTTTTCTATATGCATGATATCAAGGTTATGCCTCAATCTTAACTTATGCCAATATGGTAGATCAAAAAGAATGCTTTTTTATTCCAATTAAAATCTCCTTCTAATCTCGTTCACCTCTTATTGCTGGGGTGCTTTCCATAACATATATTCTGCACATGATATAATTGTTTCACCACATCATCTCCATCTGGTAAGTCAGGTATAGGTCGATGATCACTTTTGCCATCAAACTTCTTACTTTTCCTCCATGGATGATCGTAAGGAAGAAAATGTCAATGGCCTAAGTAAAAAATCTTACTTCTTAACTTACAAAAAGGAGTGTGCTTGTTACAAATAGGGCATGACTTATAGCCTTTTGTGCTCCACCCAGAAATAGTACCATAGGCTCAAAATTCATTGATAGTCCACATTAAAGCTGCATGCATTGGAAAATTTTCTCCTTTAACATCAAAACCATCTTCCCATAATTCATTTAACTCATCTACTAGTGGTCTCATATAGATGTCAATGTCTCTACCAACTACTTGCAAACTTGGAATAACCAGCGATAGCATAAAGAATGACTCATCCATATACATCCAAGGAGGTAAATTGTATGCTAAGAGAACAACAAGCGACACGCTATATGACAGTGACAAATTGCCATGTGGATTGAATCCATATGTTGTTAAGCCTAGTCTAACATTACGTGGTTCTCTGGCAAACTCAAGATATAGCTCATCAAAGCTCTTCCAAGCTTCTCCATCATAAGGATGAACCATGGTATTACTGTCACCTTTAGGTATATCAATAATCGTTGTAATCTAGACTTTAATGGAAAGTAGTGCAATACTTTATGAGGTATCTTCTTACCCTTGCCATCATTAATTCTCCATCTTGATGTTCCACACTGGGGACAAGTTTTCAAGTCCCCATACTCTTTCCAAAATAGGGAACAATTGTATTTACAAGCATGTATCAACACATAACCCAAACCTAGGCTCCGTAGAAATTGATTTGCTTCATAATAGGACTTTGAAAAAGATTTACAATTAGGTAATATATCCCTAAGCAAAGCAAGTAACATGTCAAATGACTTACTGCTGCACTTTTTGTATACTTTCAAGTGAAGCATCTTTATTAAAAATGATAACTTTGAAAAGTTTGTACATCCGGGGTACAACTCTTCAGTTGCTTTACTCAACAATTCATAAAAGGCACCCATAATAAAATCTCTGGTGTCTGTAGGAGGAATCCTTCTATCTTGATTAATTGGACAATCATTTAGAAAAGTAACCACATCTTCAAACAAATCTTGCATGACATCATCCTCCTCATCACCATCACCTTCATTACTATCATTGCCCGTCCCATCTATGTCTACATTTGTAGTGTCAAGCCTTTCTTCCCTAGAGATATTTTTATATTCTGGCAGTTCACCATGTAAAACCCAACGGTTATATGATTGAACCATGCCAAATTGCATTAAATGTTCAAAAACATTCATATAACAATTCATGCAATGTACGCAAGGGTATGAAATTTCACACTCTTTGCCCTTTTTTCAGCCACAAAATTCATAAACATTCTCACTCCATAATGTATTCACAAGAAACCCTAATACTGTTCATCCAACTCTTATCCATAGAGCAAAAAAATATCTATTAATTCAATATAAGAATGAGAACATGATCTTATGTTAGTGGCAAATCAACCATAACTCAAACACAATATTTATAGTAAACAATTAATGGAAAATCTATAAGAAATTGCTGCATTTCAGTACCTGCTGGTGCTGCCTGAAGCACTCTGAGCACCAGCAAGTGTTGTTGCAGGCAACACTAGTAGGTGTTGCATTGCTATACCTCAATATGGCTAATACAGTAGCTACTGGTTCTGCATTACTGCACCAGCATGTGCTATATAGTGCTGCGATCAGTAATGAGAGTCATAGATATGAGAGTTGTAGATAAAGAGTTATAAGAAGTCTAACTTCCTAAGAGAGTCGTAGATAAAGAAAGGCCTAAACCATTGTTTAACAACTTAGAAAAATTAAAAGAAGGAAGATTTTGATAAATACATAATCCAAGCTAAGACATCCGTAGAAAAATTATCTTTCCTTTACACATACTAATATGTAGAATTTGTATTATTATTTGATAAACTATGTGGAGAAGTAGGGAGAGAGTAATCAAGAAAGTCATAAAATAAAAGTAAGGAAAATATGGAATTTCATATCTCTTTTAGTACCAAAACAATGTTGAATAAAATTTAGCATAAATAATTGAACAACATTAATCAGTCTTCATCTTCTAATACAAATGTATTAATTAACAATAACAAGTATTCTTGTCTACAATTATCACATATTATATTTAGAGTTATGTGGTTTGAAGTGGACCTAGAAACACAACAAAATAAAGTAAAAACGGCAGAGGAAGAACAAGTTAACAGAACTCTTGTATATGGGTCCAAAAAAGTGCCCTTTTATCACATAAAAATACATATATACATAAGTGGAAGTATGAAACTTGTGTAGGCCATCTCATACAACTATGATTTTACCAAAATTAACAAGCAAAAGTAACCTATGCTTAGTTATCAATACATCTTGTCTTCTTTATCTGTTGAAGATGGTGACTAGATATATCATACTTTTTGAATACCAATATAGCTCAAAGTTTATGCCCTTGTGCACGAAAAATCATTTAGATAGGTAAAGAGGTACTTTGACCTAATAGTTGAAAACATATCAATTTATTATGAAGGATGCTATGTTTCATTAGAGCATATGTCTACTTTTGGCATTTCATCACGACCAAAATTAACAAGCAAAATTAACTTATGCTTAGTTATCAATACATCTTATCTTCTTTATCTGTTGAAGATGGTGACTAGATACATCATATTTTTTGAATACCAATATAGCTGAAAGATTATGCCCTTATGCATGAAAAATCATATAGATAGTTAGTGAGGAATTTTGACTTGATAGGTGAAAACACATCAATTTATTCTAAAGGATGCTACGTTTCATTAGAGCATATGTCTACTTTTGGCATTCTGAATCCATGTCGAATTGCATTAAATGGTCAAAAACATTCATCTAAAACCTTATATAACAATTCATGCAACTTGCATAAGGGCATGAAATTTCACAATCTTTGCCCTTTTTTTCAACCACAAAATTTATAAACATTCTCACTCCATCAATGTATTCATGAGAAGCCCTAACACTATTCATCCAACTCTTATCCATAGAGCAAAAAATACCTATTAATTATTTATAAGAATGAGAACATTATGTTATGTTAGTGGCAAATCAACAACGACTCTTACTCGTATGCTGACACTTTTCATCAAAGTCTTAATAAGCCTAGAAAAATACAATCATTCAAAATACATTAAAGATATAGGGAGAAGATGAAAATACCTTGACAAAATACATTGAAGAAGACAACCACATTGGTTAGAGACACAGCCTGTCGATGGAGCACACATGATGGACAAAGGAGCAATCTGGAGGAGGAAGAATAATGAACTTGTGGAGAAGGAAATAGCGCGCAGGTGG
>JANTNU010000003.1:18724466-18744206 GCA_024752395.1 Erythroxylum havanense
CAAAAATCGAATGAATCGGATGTCGGACGAAGGAATTATAAGCAAAAGATTGAAAAAGGGTCGGATCAGAAGCAAAACAACAGAATCTCAATTATACATATATAATTGAATTTTTCAAAAATCGTAACTCTTGATCCTGAACTCTAAATTTGACAAATTTAGTGTCTATGGAAAGATAAAAGGAAGCTCTAAAACTTCCATGAAGAACTCAAAAATCAATTTCATCTCTAAAGAGGTTAAAAACCTAGTCAAAGTTACTGCACTGCTAAACATCACCTAAACAAACTCCAAACTTTCAACATTCATATCTTCCAATTCCCACGTCCAAATATTGTATGCTTTATAGTGTCGGAAAGATTGACAGACAAGTTACAACTTTTATGAAGACCACTTACTCCAATTCAGACTAAATTCGTACGACAAGTGGTCTCAAAGTCTAGTACACGCAAATACACACTTATGGTTATTTTTACAAAACAAACTTTGACTGATCATAACTTTTACTCCCTATATCGAAAAATATCAAACTTTATGACGACGGAAAGCTCTTAACATAAGCTACAAGTTTTATGAAGCTTATTTTCTCTATTTTGGCCTAAATCAAAAGTCAACTTTTAACCCTAAAAAGTCAAACTTTTCTTAATTCTTCAAAATTTTACACTTTTCTCTTTATTTCTCAATTTTCAACTTCCAATTCACATCTACTTATTCTCTTAAACTTTCATAACCCATACAAATCGACTCAAATATTCAAGTCATCAAAACTAAACAATTCTTTTCTCATAATTTTTTCTTAAATTAATCAAATTTGCTTAAACTCATAAATTTTCTCATCAATTTCTTTCTCATTTAAATTCATTTTAATATTTCCAATTTTCACCAAAAGTTCGGGGTCCAACATATGTTCTTTCAAAATTTTCAAGAATTTGATCATATTAAACTCATTGTGATCATCATTAATCTAAAGAATCAATTTGCCTTCATAAATGTCTATTAGTGATCTCCTAATGTTCATGAATGGTCGTCCAATAATTAGTGAACAATTATACCCTCTTTGAAATCTAGTACCATGAAGTCCACATGAATAATTAATTTGTCATGTTCCACTACACCAAATGGTCTCTTAATCGATTGATTTGCCCATTGAATGAGCATCAAAGTTAGATTCATATCGCCTAGCCTCAATTTTCAAAAGATCGACAAAGGCATAAGGTTAATGTTTACGCCTAAGTTTCATAGACATTTTTCAAATCCTAACTCAATAACTATATAGGGTATTGTAAAGCTCTTTGGATCCTTTAATTTGGAAGGCATATGGCTAGTGATAATGGAACTACAACTCTTCATTAGTGTTATTGTTTGATTATCTTCCTAAGTCCACTTGTTTGACAATATGTCTTTAAGGAACTTAGCATACTTGGGCATGTGTTCCAATGCCTCCATAAAGATAAGTTAATTTGAAAAGTCTTTAACTTCTCCACAAACTTTGCAAAATGTGTGTCTAGTTTGCAAAATGTGTGTTTAGTTTATTCTTTTGTTGTCATTGTATGATTGGAATTTTAAAAGGGTGTGGAGGAGAGGTAACATAAGGAGGGTCCTCATTCTTTTCTGCATCCTTTTTCTACTCTCTTGGTCCTTTAAAAGGTGAGTTTTAACTTGTTTTTCCACTAGTTCTTCTAGCTCTTTCCCAATCCTAAGTGTGATTTCCTTGAGTTGCTTCCTTGAATTTGCTTCGGTATTACATGGGAGACTCCCCACACTTCTTGTAGATGATGCATTTATAAACTGACCCATTTGAACCTTTAGGTTGTGAATAAAAAAGGCATGGTTCTTTATTACTTGCATAAATTGCCCTTTCAACCTCTTCTAGGCCTCTTCCGTACTTGTGATTTTGTCTATGATCTTGTCTAATTTTGAATCACTTATATTGGACTTGGCTTGTCGAAATCCTGGTGGATCTTGATTTCTCAACTGAGTCCCTGCATTATACCAAGAAAAATTTAGGTGGTTCCTCCACCCAAGATTGTATGTGTTCAAATAGGGGTTATTTCCCCCTCCTCAATCAATCTGTGCTTCCATATAGTTGAGTTGCTCTGTATTGTTGTTTTCCATTAAGAAGTAATCAACGGTAACATGATTGTCTTGCCCACATAACTTGCATCCATGCTAAATTGCTTTAAATGGAGCTGATGAGGAGGCTTTTAGGCTGTTTAATTGTTTTTTTAAGTTGGCAATTTTAGCCTATAGTGTTATCACAGAATTGACAGTAATCACTCCCTTTTTATCTCAGAAGGTTGACTACTGTCTGCTTCTGTTCGACATCTAAAGACAGATATTATTTGCCATCTTCTCTATCAATTCTTTTACTTCCTTAACTTTTTTATGCATCGAGGATCCTCTAGCAGCTCATCTATGGTGACCCTCGTGGGTTGATTAACTCCATTATAAAAAGTTTTTAATAGGAATTCCTTTTGTAGGTTATGATGAGGACATCTTCTTTGTAAGTCCTTTTACATCTCCCATGCCTCTTGTAGAAGCTCTCCCTCATTTTGTTGGAAATTGGTAATTTCCTTTATCAGTCTTGTCATCTTTGTTAGAGGGAAGTACTTGTTTAGAAAAGCATGCATTATCTACTCCTATGTCGTTACGTTGACTAGGTTGAGTGAATGGTACCACCCTTTTGCTCTATCCCTAAGTTTAAAGAGAAAGAGTCTTATCCTAACATCATCTTTTAACATACCATTATATCGAAAGGTGTTACATATTTGTAAAAAGTCCACTAAATGAGCATTGGGATCTTCATTAGCTAACACATAGAGCTTTATGTTAGACTGCAGTATATTCAATAGATGCTGGTTTGATCTTAAATGAGTTTGCTTGCACAAGTGCTCAAGTAACTCCTTGTTGTGCCGCATTACCCTAACCTCATGAAGTTCATTAGAGTTCTTTACTGCTCTCCGTGATTGAATTCTTCTGCCATCATTCTTTCTATCTCTTTTTGATGTTTAGCTCTTAAGATTTCTCTTTGTTGCCTGGTGATGTCAAAAGCTGGAGTTTCATCTACCTTGCTTAAACTCTGAGTGATTCTTGTGTTTATGCGATTGCAAGGAATGGTGAAAATTCCTTAAAGCAAAGGAATTCAAAACATCCTAATGCTAAATTCTTCGGCAATGGCACCAAAAACTTGTTGAGCAAGTTTTATATATAATAAAACTCTTAATATCCGCAAATATACGGATCCTATCTTGTAGTATTAAGGTTATTGTTTCCACAAAGATTATGAAAACTTAAACAATTTGAATCTAACTTTGTCTAACATATTACGAAATTGATTTGAGTTAAATTAAATAAAAAAATTGAAATAATTAAATAAACAAAACAATTAAACAAATAAACAAATGAGTTGCCAACAAAATTAGGGCTTGATCAAAGTTAAATAATTAGGAACTATATTATCCTTATTTCGATTCCCTTATTCTTGTTAATTCAATTATGTTTGATCTTAGATTTCCTAATGTTTTGATTACTCTATCTTAAGATCTAATCAATTAAACCTAATTGAATTTGATATTATAGATTCACAATCTCTAGATTCAGAAAACTATTTCTAACTTATTCAATTAGATATGAAGCAATAAATTAGATAATTGATTTCACAATTGAGATCTCTCTTTGATTGGTTGTTAATTTGATAATTTTGGATCTATTAAGTTGCCAACTCTTGTTGTATGCTTTAACACTAATTACTTTAATTCACTCTCTCGATTTATTATCAAGTATATGCATGATGATTAAAGTTCACAAAATAACTCCAAAATAATTCCTAATCTAAATTTAGAAATCCATGGACATATTATACATCATATAAATCCAATTACACATTAAGGATAATGAAGAAAATAAAAGGAAAAGAATAAAAATTGTTTGATTCCATGGTCTAGAATGCTGAAATTTCCTGAATTCTTTAAGCACTTTACTTTTGATCCAGTTTGATGAATGGTTGTTACCTCTTTTTGATGTTTTTCATATTCTTGAATAGTGCGTTAGGGTTTTAGGGTTAAGATTAGGGTTTTTTTTCCCTACTTTGTTTGGTTCAAAAAATATCCATGAACTTTAAAAACATGAAAAAATTCGTGTCTGAAAAAACTTATGTCACAATTATGACAGAGAGCTAAGCAGCCCATGCACGCCTATCACGATTGTATTCCTTATGCATGATCATGACACCTTCTATACTTTCAAAATTTTCTTCATTCTTCAATTTTCTGGTTTCTAACACTTTCAAATACATCAAACACCTCATGAACCATAAGATTAAGTTCATACTTTAAATCACACAAACAGATTGTGGTATAAAGAAGAAAAAAAGTAAACAGATTTGCGAGATGCAGGAAATCAAAGAGATACGACGATGGAAGTATATTCATGGTTGGAAAAGCATTGAATTAGGATTGTTGTGGCCATGCGATTTAACTTGTTCTAGAACAAGTTGAAGTTTACCTCTTTGGCGGATGTCTGTTCATCGATGATGAACTTCAATTAAACTGACTTGTTAAAAATAATTCTTCTCTTAATGAATCAGGTTTAACATTATTAAGAACAAATATAAGGTGGGGAATTTTCATTTCTTTTTATTCAACTTCAAATGTTGGTTTTCAGCAACATGTTCACAAGATTCTGAATTTGTTGGAACAATAAAAAATGTTCACAAGATTAGTGAATCCTTACTTGACAGAAAAACTATTTTGTAGCAAAATATTTGACTTGATGACATCAAATCCCAAATCTAGAATTTTCTTCCAGTTTATTTTCCTCAACTTCAACTAAATGCAAATATTATTTTTGTACTGTGTCCAAGTCCAAGAATGCGTTCCGACATTTGGCCTTTCCGAGGAACTAGGGAAACAAACCCAGATATCTTAGGTTAGGTCAGCTATTACGTGTATTCTTTACAGTCATTTGCATTTCTTCTACATTAATTTCCAGCGGAGCACCGCCCTAACTTGAACGCTAGCAATTCAAAAGACGGCATAGAAAATTGGGCGTAAGTTGACAAAGAATCAGCCTTGTATCATGAAAGAGCAAACAAAGCTTATCTTGCTCCTTCCAAAAGCGACAACAGTAACTGCATAAGTGAGCATCGAATCGATCGGTCAGCTATTAAAACGCGAAACAACAAGGGTTAGTGGACCATAGTGGTCAAGCATTTCAATTTTGTTTAGGTGAAGGGACCAAGCACCCTTATTTAATCTTTGGTCCTAACAATCACGTGATTCTGGACTTCGTTCCATTACATTCTTATCTGCTCTTCGTTCATTCTTTTTTGAAAAGTAAAAGAAATTATAATAAAACAAATCAGTACAGGAACAAGTGGATCAAGAGCAACATGGAGCAAAACAGGATCTACTAGAAACCAAGCTAAGATTATAAATAAAAAAGAAGTCAAGCACTAGTTAAATGCGACAGGTATACAACAACTACTGTCCAATCTCAGTTACACCCTCCATGTAAAAGTTATCAGTTCCTTGCGGAAATCGGGAAGTTCTACTGATGAGCTATCCAATTCATATTATATCCTGGCTCATGTCCCTATCTATCCCATTGACAATCAGTTGTTCTTTGATCTATTTATTATAGAGCATAAATATCCTCCCATCCCATTCAACACCATCTGTTAAATTTATTTGTGAATTTAACATTTTAGCCAAAAATCGGAATTGTGCCCTAATTTCACTTAAATATAACAGTCGACATCTAGTCTTGCGTAAATAATTATTCAAAGTAATTCCTTTCATACTGTTCAAGGTTTGAAGTTTATTTTTTATTGCCACTTAAACACAAATGAGAACATGGAGTGTTGGTTTTGAACCACACTAAATGCTTCCAGAAAACTTGTGTAGCGGACTCTTTGAATACCTCAATGCATGAGTTACTATTATTGAACATGCCATAACTATGCCTCCTCCAAAGTATTTTATCTCGCTTCATATTTGGACTATAAACTAGGGTTGATTCCATAATTTGATTGAAGCTTTTGAATCACAGGTCACCAGTGGTCACCTTCTTCTTTTGGTCAAGCACATATCCCTCTATCTGACTTTTGCTTTAGTTTCTGTTTTTCCACTTGAGCTCCCTAACCAAAGGATATTCCTCAATAGCTTCTCAATTTGCCTGACCGGGTTAAGTAGTAAGAATGGATGACTACACCAGTGGATGTCCATTCTTTAGTATTGCTACTATTAGTTGATGCTTTCCTATAAATGTAAGGAGTTTACAAGTCTAGTGATCCCCTTGTAATTGAGTCAAATGTAAGCTGACACTCATTATATGTGATTCTCATATCAAATATAGGAACTAAATATATTTAAATGGTAAATTTTATAGCCTAAGTTTTAAGACCTTAGATAAACTATTAGCCTAAAGCAATTAGTCATAATAAATAAAGATGAAGCTTTTGTTTAGGTTTAGGTTATAGGCAGCTTAAAATATTACTAGAAGTTTGGATAGTTTCCGTAAGTAGCTTAACTGAGTTTAGGGCTCACACCACTTGACAGAAGTTTGTCATATGTAAATGAGAGGTGAAACCACTTCAATTTTTTGCACCTATGGTGATATGTGTAATCTCCACTCTCTTTTGGTCGTTTGGATAGCATTCTAGTTAACACTTCTACACCTAAAGTGAATAAATATGGAGACATAAGATCTCCTTGCCTAAGCCTTTTAATCTTTGAAAAGATGTTGTAGGTTTCCTATTAAACAATATGCGATATGAGACTAAAGTCATACATTGCTCAATCCTTGAAAAAACGTGCTTAGGAAACCAAGTGCTATTAGTGAATCTAGTACAAGCCTCCAATTCAAAGAATTATAGGTTTTATTGACATCCAATTTCATAAGACAACTTCTTAAAAGCTTCATGAACATATAACTTTTGAATATTTCCTATTGAATTAACAAGTTATCCCTCGTACTTCTCCATTGCATAAAAGCACCTTATCATGGATTAATGATCATCTTTAACACATCCTTAAGTCTTAGAGTTATAAACTTAGAAGTGATTTTATTAAGGATGTTGCAATAAGACATAGGCCTAAATTCACCAATGTACTTGGCATTAGAAATCTTAGGAATTAGACAAACTAAAGTTCTATTCCATTTACCAAGTAACCACTTTTGAAGAGGTCAAGAATGGAATTATTAACCATTTGTCCTACTTTTCTCCATGTTTATTAAAATAAATAGGCATTTAACCTATGAAGTCCTAGTGCTTTATCAAGTTTCATATTAAACACCATTTTTTTAAATATCCAACTTATTGAAAGGCTCAATTAGTTTCTCATTTTACTATGGATATATTAAATTTGGGATAAATTTTTTTTATGTTTAAACAACCTTGGTTTCTATCAAAAGTCCCAATTAGTCTTCTGCAAATGGACTAGCTCTTTCACTATTCTTTAGAAAGCATATCTTATCAGTTTTTTCCCCTTCCTATTGTAAAGTTGTGATAGAATTTAATGTTTCTATTACTATCCTTTATCTAACTTACTCTTGTTGTTTGCTTCATTAGAGAGTGATGGCACTTTATTGCTTAAGAGTAATTAGACAAGGTCAAATTCTCTCTATTTCTAAAGGTAATACCACCTAACATTAGCTTCAATTATTCTTGGATGAGAATTAGCTTCTTCCTTGCCCTATTGGTGCAAACCTTAGTATCTTTAACCTTCTTTAAATGTATTAGTTTTATTTGAATCCTATCCTAAAGATCTCTTAAGCATATAAAGGCTTTATAACCCATGATCTCTATCTCTATACCCTTGTTTATAACTTTTTGAAGCCTTAAAACTTAGTGAGAAAATTGTTAAATCTAAAGGCAGTTTTCAAGTATTATTGTCTAACCCAATAATCTGCTCCGTAAAAGGGTTTTCTGAACATATAAGTGTATAAAAATAAGATATATTCTAATGGAATTTAACAAGACATTGATTATTCATAATCATCATAACTAATTTCTTCCTTATTAACCAATTCCCTCTCCTTGCTTGTTGTTCTAAGTAAAAAAATTTCTATAATATCTCATGTCCTTCAAATCTACATTAGTAAAACAATTACCCATCTCTAAATTCACACTTACTTTATTCATAATTTCCCTTTCAACTTCTTTATATTGGAAAGTACAATTAAAATCATCAAATTCAACCTAAGGTTTATATATAAAGGCATTTAAATAAGTTATGTATTTCCAAAGCTAACTGCATTGAAACTCAAGATTGGTAGTATCTATGAAAGATATCTGTAGCAAACCTTTAAATTTGTCTATTTATACAATTAGATGGGTGCATTGATATGAAATAGTTGAATGATGACCACTTAGTTTACCTATATCATATACTATTACAATCCTACTATTGTAATGGAATTAATAAGTTTCTATCCATTCCTAAGCATCCATAAATTGTTTTTGAGCTTATTAACATAGATTCTTATCTCTAAAAGCCTTACACATATAGACTCTTTAATAATAAAAAAGCATTGTATCATCTATTGTTTCTTATGGCAATTTATGCCTATGACATGCTAAGTAATAATCATAAGAAAGATGTCAGCCTTGAACCCTCTTATTTTTGGGTTTCCTTATAGGTTTCTTCATGGTACTATCTCCTACACTTGCCTCTTTGTTCCCATCAGAACTCAAGCGTATGTGGAAGGCCATATTTTTGGGCTAACCATTTCCATTCTCTCTTCTTTATTTCTTTGTTCAAGCTTTTGAGTGTATAAGCAAATTTACTCCTTATTAGTTAAGTCTAGTATAGTGTAATAACTCTTCACCTTTATTGGGATTTGTCCTTCAATAATTACCGTGTTTATCACCTTCATGTTATTAACAACTTCTTTTTGTGGCTCAAAACTTGCTTCCTTTCCCTCATTACTTTGTGAATCTCCTGATGTTTCTTCAATTTCCTTTGTATGTAGAGTGATAATATAATTTAGGGTCTTCCAGATAAGGTTACTACTTGCTTTCCCTTTTCCCTTTCCTTCTCTTTTGGATTAGACGGTTTCCATTAATATGTCAACTTTATTTTTGAGTCTATTAATCCTCCTTCCTAAAAAAATCTTTTAGTTTTGAGAGAATATAAAAGAAGCTTCTTAAGTCCAATCACTAAACACACTATGGCATAACCTATTATCCTTACACCTATTGTGTTTTCATTTAGATAAATAGGTTTTCGTATTGAGTTAGCTAAGGAGCTCAATCAAGTGGTGGATCAGTATTTAAGTGGAATATTATGGAAACTTACTCATATTTGAAGAAAATTAATTATCACTGTATTTTGTTTGTAATGCTACTTTTTATGACTTACAGTTCCTTGGTATGATCACTTCAGAAGTTGTGTTATAGAATTGCAAATCTTTGTAATTCAGATTTTAAGTCAATGTATAAGTGCAACAGGTTGTGAATAGAACTAGAGAATATTTAAATTCATCCGTTCTAATAACACTATAAGAAAAATAGGGTTTAGTGACAAAATTTACTGACAGAATGGGAAGGTTTTCTGTCAGCAAGCTAAGTTAGCGATACAATTTACCGATAGAACAAGTTGTTAGAGAAACGACCATAGGTAATAATTGGTGACAAAGTACATTTTTTTGTCACTATTTACGAACATATATTTTGTGTTCCTTCTCTATATTTAACGACGGTAATTTGGTGCTTTCGGTAAATTTAGCGACAGAATGTTTGTTTTAGTTAGTAAATTTAGCAATAGACAAGGCTTGTCCATCGGTAAATTTAAATTTGTTGGTTAATTTATGACTAACTTTACCTATGGTAAATTCACTACATATTACTTATGTATTTTGGTTTTCAGTCGATAAATTTACTGATACTATTTTTTTGAAACTTTCCCTACATTTAGTTTTATTTGATAATCTTATTATTGATGTATAATTTATACAGTTATCAGTTATCTGTTGATAATACTTTGATTTGTTTCTACATTTAATTTTCTAAAACAGAAAGTTGATTGATGATATAAAGTAAAAATTATCTTAATTGATAATAAAATTATTTTGTATAACAATAAGTATTTATTTCATAGAAAATGACTATAACTACGCTATTTATTTAGTGAATGTGGATGCCTCGAATATTGCGATAAGGTGCTGCCCTTCCCTTCAGCTCACCCATCTCATTACAGGGCTGGGCTATATACTCCATCAACTATTGTAACTGAGTTGTCAGTGCCTATATTGTGCTCCGAAGCTCATGAACTTCATTGGATGCAGACCATCTACTAGATGTTGCTGCACTGTATGCGAAGGATTGCAAATAACATGTGTTCACAAAATAACCTAAGCTGAATATTCTTCCATGACGATCCCTACCACCCCACCACTTGAAGATAGGTTTGACTCTCATCAACATCTTTAAACTACTAAGACTATCGTTGAATGTTTTCTTCGTGTGCAAAAAGAGTTGACGGGGTGTAGGCTTCCTACCCATAAACTTTTCCTGAATTAGAATAACATATTATAAGTGAACTATAATTTACAAAAATTTAGGCAGAATTTCTTCTATTTTTGTGATTTTACCCCTTGTTGAGCAAAGAAAGTAACTCAACACCACGACCATATATGACACCAGACATTTATAACATTATCATTCTCCATAATACATATATTTTCATTCCAAAATTCACACATCAAATTAAATTGAAATACATCAAAGTAAAAAATCAAAATATAAGTGTAAAATATAGATACTTATAAGTCTCTCTGCATACTTGTGGTGGGTAATAGATCCTCCAATGTATACGAGAAGACTCTCTCCCCCCAATCCTCCATGTCTGTTGGTAGAATTATGCTATAAAATGAACATTGCCCCGGGTGATGTTCAATACTACTGCCAATGACTCCACATTTTTTTAGAAATATAAGGACATCGTACACCAGTATTGTGTATCGCACCAATAAAGTCTCTATAATGTGTATGAGCTCATCTCATCTATACTTTATAAATAACCACATCAAATTTTCTATCCCAAAAAAAATCTTTAAGAAAGAAAGAGAAAACATACGATAAGTACTTATAACCTACAACATTTATCTAATAAATGTATAAAAATTAATTAAAAATAAAATATATTTTTTGTACCTCAAACTCCTGATAATAAAAATCCTTTGTCACCTGAGACATATTCTTCTATATATAACTCTTAAAGTCAATCTTCTCCTTACATTTGGATGTCACGTTTCTTGAGCACAGTCCAGACGAAATCAACCTAATATAAAATAAATTTATATTATTTTTAAATTTAAACCTATAACTTAATTATAAACATATGGTGTTTCACATATTTTCACTTACAGATTGTTGACAATTGTGATATAAGTTCTTCTATCAACTCCCTCAGCTTTAGGTTGGAGGCTGCCTCTTTCATCTACATTATCTTTGTCGATATAGGAGTGGTGGATGGTATAGTTGCAGGTATGGAAGGTGATGCCTTATCTATAAGTGTAGTAGCTAGAGGTACAACATCTAATTCTATTATAGCTGCAGAATGTGATGCTTCACCTGGAAAGTAATTGGCTCCAAATTATGGTCTAAACCTTAGTCGTATTGTATCCTATTTTCTCTTTCCTGACATATTTTAACCTGAAATTCATATTTTTTAATTAACTATATAACAATACATTGTTGATTCAATAATTGATTTATTGAATATAATATTCTATTACAAACACAAATTAATCGGTATCAGCACTTAATTGTAAATCAAAATCATCATTATCTTCTTTTTATAAAGAATTAGAATTAAAATCAAGCTCTTCTTCAGATCTCTTGCCCTCCTTATCCTCTCCAGATGAAATTTCAACATATTCATTATTTGGATTAAAGGTTCATTCTCGTCATATATAAAAGATGCATTTATTTTATAAACATCTTCCTAAATCGCTTCACTTTCAATTCTGACTTATCTTGTCGTAAGTTGGCTTGGATTGCTTACATCGCCAACATGAAAGGTTTAAATTGTCTAAATCTTCTTCGCTAGCTAATTTCAACTAGATTGTATTGACTATGAACTTTTGTACCACTATTAGGAGTTGGATTAAACTAGTCACACTTAAATATCACACTTTGTTTTATTAGCAATGTAGGTATTCCATTTCAAGTATCTCAATAATTTTACCATAGTCATCTATCAAATCTCCCTGTATGCAAACTCCACTATTTACTATTTACATACTTTGCCCATGATATTCTGTATGATATTTGTATCCATTAACAAAATACACTGAATATGATTTAATAGTTTGCAAAGGTCCTTACTCAAGATCACATATGAACTTGTTTTCTATTGGATTTTCTAAAGCCTACACAAAAGAAATTACCATATTAAATAGAATAATGTCATTTGAGCACTTTAATCTTATAATTCAATCATTTCAATAATTGTAAGTAAAAACTTACATATTTTTCGAACCATCGAGGAAAGTGTCTTCCAATTTCTTTATTGATATCATCCTGTGTTTTCTCAGACATTAGCTTATGTAAACATTCCTCGTATAATCTAAAAATATTATTATGTATTTCAGTTGTGAATAACACTAAATTTCAAATCCCAAATAATTAATTTCAACTTCTGCATGAAAGGTTGAACCTCTTAACAGTTCAATAAAATGTAACCATAGCCAGCCTCTATTTCTTCCTTTATTAACATTCTTCTTATTGAACGTCCATATGTTTGTCCAGGGTTTGTGAAAATGGATAAGTTACCATTATTGTATTGATGATGATTGAGTTATGTTTGAGGGATTGCTATGTCGTTTCAGGATTATTCTTACTCAACCCATGTAAGACTTCACTTTATGTAATGTTATGATTATTTATGTGTGTTATTAGTTTATGGTATTTGAATGCTCATGCTTAGTCTACATAGAGATATGGGGTTGAAAAATATGTTGTAAGTGTACTATAAGAGTGGGCATTCATGTAGGACATTCCATTTATCAATTTACTTCATCATTTACATAGAGATATGGGATGTGATGTAGCTGTCCAAAGTGGTAATCAAATCTAATTAACAATTAGTTTAGGAATGGACGTTGAGAGATTACAAACCATATTTTAATCATTATTTGGGATTATTCGGTCCAAGTATTGGGAGAGAAAGGGCTGATAAATTAGAAAATACTTAGGACTAAACACGATCATATTGACAAAAATTGAAAGATTGCATTGGGTAGTATGGGTAATCCTAGCTTTAGTAATTCGATTTTTCCAATTTCAGTGTCTATTCATTTTGTTTTTGACAACCTTAATTTTGTGATTTTTTCTCTGAATTACTACTTTGATTATTTTAATTGTTCATTAATTAATTACTCAAAAAAAGTTTAATTTAAACTACTAAGTTGACCACACAAATCTTGTGGGATTCGATACAAAGTATATTACAAGAATACCCGTGCACTTGTGGTACTTGGGAAAATAAGTAGGACAATTAAATGCCTATCAAGTTTTTGGTGCCATTCTTGGGAATTTGGCGTTAGATTAATGGTAGTTTAAGTGGCTTTGATTTGAGATTCTTCTTAATTTTCTAAGTTTAGTTCATTTAGATAGTTTAACTTAGCTAGTTTTCTTCACTTAGTAAGTTTAATTTAGCTAGAATTTTTTCCTTGTGTGTGGGTGAGTGTATAAAAACGAGAAACTTGGGGTAATTTTTAAGAGGAGAAAGTGTTGATATCACCAAGCTTGAGCATGAATTAAGGAAAGCTCGTAGGCAAGATCAAATTGAAAGGATAATGGCTAATTGAGAGGAATACGAAAGAGGAGATTAGAGGACATTAATGGATTTCATGCAACCGGGATTTAATCCCAACCAACAAGGAATTTCGAGGGCACCCATTAATGCTAATAATTTTTAAATTAAGCCAGTCTTGTTAAACATCCTTTAATATAATCTACAATTCTATGGTCTACCCCATAAAGACCAATGCACACCTGATGAATTTCTTAGAAATCTATAGTACATTTAGATACAATGGATTATCTGAGGATGCAGTCAAGATGAGATTGCTTCCTTTCACTTTAAAAGATAGAGTGAAGGCATGGTTAATTTCTTTGACCCCGATTTGTGAGAACTTAGGATCATTTTGTCCAAACTTTCCTTTTTAAATATTTCCCATTGACCAAGAACACAAGTATCATTAAGGAGATCACAACCTTCCAGCAATATGATGGGAGTCTCTTTATGAAGCTTAAGAGAGATTTAAGGAGTTACAGAGGATTTGCCCCCATCATAAGTTATCGAGAGAGTTTTTATTGCAAATTTTTTACAATGGAGTTACGGCGGCAACAAGGAGCACAATAGATGCTGCAGTGGGTGGTTCTTTAATGCAGAAAATTATTGCTGCCACGTATGATCTTCTTAAAGATATGACGACTGACAACTGTATATGGTCAATTGAAAGAAGTAGGCCATATCAAGTGAAGGAGCAAAAAGGGTTTGTGTCAACTAATTCACTAGCAGCCATACAAGCATATATTACAGCACTAACAAGGAAATTACACAACATAAATGCTCCATTGATTTATGTAAGTGTAGTGCAACAGGTCTGTGAAATCTGCAACCAACATGACCATATGACAACAAATTTTTACTTGTTAAACAATGAAGGAACGGGGCATGCAAATGACATGGGCATGCAAAATAGAGAAACCAAGCCATACTCTAGTACGTACAATCTGGGATGGAAAAACCACCCGAACTTTTCTTGGAGTAATTTTGCTGGAACAATGCGAGGTAGCTAGGCCCACCTGGATTCCAACAAGACTCTAATAAGGCTTTGGAGTCCAAATTGGATAAGTTGGTTGAGGTGGTGACCACTAAATGTAATGATTGGGGGGAAAACATGAAGAGGATAGAGGACGAACAAAAGAAGGCTAAAGTATGGAATGAGTCAATGTTAAAAAAATTAAGTGTCACCCATTTACAAATTGGAGGTACAAATTGGCCAGTTGGCCACAACATTAGCAAGTAGATCTCTAGACAACCTTTGTAGCTCCTCAAAACCCAATTAGAAAGAGCAGTTGAAAGTAATAAAAATGAGAAGTGGGAGAGTCATCTGGCACAGGAATTGCACAAGGTTAACTAAGTAATCAATCTGCAGTTACTAAAAAGAAAGAGAAGGAGGAACAAGAACAAGAAAAGGAAAAAACATATGTACCAGCTCCTCCTTGCATGCCAAAAGTACCATACCTATAGAGAATGCAGCGAAATCAGGTGGATGCCCAATTTTCAAAATTTTTGAACAAGTTAAAGAAACTGCAGATCAATATTTCCTCAGTGGAGGTATTACAAAATATGCCCAAATACTCTAAGTTCTTAAATAGGCTGACAATCTATGCAAGACAAAGGGTAGAGAATTTATTGACATCAATCTATCTCTAACTTGCTCAGTATATTCCATATGGAGGGAAGGAATTGTTTAAGAACACAAAAGGGATAACCTTAACTTATATCACATAATTTATTGTTGGATAAGGGAAATTATTCAACTTCATGACCTGGAATCCTTGAATTCATACTTGAGAAGAAGATGGAGCTTAGATCTTGGCTAAAAAAGCCTTATTGAGTTGACTACAATCATATGGTGTTTGTTGCTTTTGTTATAGTTAGAGTGAGTTTTCTTTGTTGTAATCTTACATTTTCTTTTGTACTAAATTCTATATTGAGTTTTAACGAATCTTTTCCTTAAAGAAATCCTAAGAAGTTCATTTTTTGCAATCTCATGAAATTGAAAGCATAAACATGTTTAAAAACATTAAAATAGTGTCAAATAACCATTAATTTAAAAAATTCATAAATTTTGAAAAAATCAATTCATAGAGAGGAGGGTTTACACTATAATGATTTCAATTAATTAAAGTTTGAAGTTAATGTATTATTGTTCTAGAGCAATAGGGAAATGCACTACATGCTATCATTTTTAGACTTACCAAAGAAAGAGAAGCAACTAAGATGGGAAATGATTATATCAGGACAAAGCACTTCAGAAAATATACTAATATGTAGTGAGGAGATGAAAGAATGAGGGAAGACAAAGGCTAGAGTGCAATGAGAATGTAACTATGGCAAATAGAATATAACAACATTAGGTGAATCTTAGAAAGGTGCAATGAGGTAGTTAGTGAAACAAATAAAGAAGAGATAAATGGGTTTTTAAACTAGATTATATTGGTCAAACACACTAATACATTGCCCAATCAATATGAGAAATGATTGGCCAATATGATGTAGTGCTTGAAACCTTTTACAAATTCATTATTCTAAAAAATCTAAAATTTTCTATAGCCACAAATACTCCACAATATTGATTGACCACTCTATAGTATTGGCTGAGCAATATGACTTGGAATCATGAAGTTCTATCTAAAATATGCCAAACTAATATTAAAGCACAATAAAACACATAATAAATTAAATTACCAATAATCAAGATCAAATTTAGTCTCCAAAGGAGAATTTTATCAAATAAAATTCCCTCCACTCATGCTTAATTTTCTCCTTACAGTGAAAAATATATATTCATATATATGTTTAGTGAAAATATCAGCTAATTGATGTAGTGTATCAATAAATTCTAACTCAATATTCCCATTTTGTACATGATATTTAGTGAAATGATATTTAGTTTTTGTAGGTTTATTTCTAAAGCATGTAATAAGTTTCTTTAGGAGGGAAAGGGCCCTAGTGTTGTCACATTTAGTTAGCATCTTTGTAAGATCCATGCCATAGTGTCTAAGTTTTTGTTTAAATTATAGAATTGGTGCACAATAACTACTGGCTACCCTTATATATTTAGATTTATGATTGATAAGGCAATCGAAATTTGTTCTAAACCTTGAGGATATTGCATTTCTTAAAAATCATTATGTAACAAACATGCTCTTCTATGCAAGAGAATACAAATATAATGTACATCAAAATAACCAATCAAATTAAACAATATATGCTTAGAATACGAAGTTCCTAATAATAATATACATATGCCTAAGTATAAATTTAACAACTAAAGGGCTAAACTCCTTAGGACTTGATTAAAATCTAACATAAAATCTTACACTAATAACATGATATCAAGCCTATTTACACAATGGTAAAGTAAACTATAAATCATACCTCAAAAAAGTCTTTACATTAACCAACTTCCTTTCTTAATCCTTGTTTAAATTATTTTCACACTTATAGGTATGTTTGATGGCTTCGAGTGATCCATTTCAAAGTGCTAAAGTAGTTATTAATACATTTTCCTTTATTAATGAAGATTCCCTCCTTTAATTGTTTGATTTAAAGTAAAGAAGAAACTCTTCCATTACACTCATCTTAGATTCCTTATTCATTCATTTGGAAAATTCCTTTTACAAGATTACATTAGTTATACCAAAACTAATCGCATAAACATAAATTCAATAATTAAATTTTGATGCTTATGCTTTTTAATAAAAAAAAGTTATATCAACCTTGCCTTTAGTAAAATTATTTTCTAAAAGAATTGCACTTAACCTATAATACCTTAGAGAGTTTATAAAGCATTAGATGTGTCATGAATTAAAAAATAAGGAGGATGGTCAATATAAAATTCTTAATGAATAAATCCAATTAAAAATTGATTTGAATAATTTGAAACTTGTGTAAGATGCAAATGTAAGTAATACTGTAATAACATATGTTATGGCTATTAGTGCAAATGTTTTCTCAAAATCTATTCCTACCACTTAATTTTACCATTATCCACCAATCTAGCTTTGCCTCTAACAATGTTACCTAATTCATCTAGCTTGTTTCAAAATACCAGAATGGTGCCTATGATTTGGTGATCTTTTGGTTTAGTCACTAAAATCCACACTTTACTTCTTTTAAACTGGTTCGAGTAAGGGTTATTCTATATTCTTAGACTTAATTTGAGAAATAAAAGTAAGATGAGATAATTCTTTAAGATTTGATTTAATGATTATCCCTTATTGAACATCACTTGTAACCTAATCCATAGGATTTTTTTTTTTGAATTTTTGACCTTTTGGAAGCTTATCATCCTTTTTGTCTCTTAACTTGATTTAAATATATGCTCACTTAGCTCATTTAAGGCGTCAAAGTGATCAATTTTGTCCTATTTAAGGGCCAATTCCTCTAAATCATTAAATAAATCTATTTTGACATCTTCAAGACTTTTCTTATATATAGGAGGGTTAGATTCATAAAAATAAACTTACTCTTAAATAAAAATTCTTTTCCTATTAAATACTCAATATACTTTGTTAGTTAAGGAATAACAAAAGAAAATTCCCTAATCCACTTACAAATCAAACTTTTCCAAGTTGCCCTTAGTGTTCAAGAATTAGAACTCATAATCAAAGATTTTGAAGTAGCTAATATTTTGCTTCTTTCCATTCCAAAGCTCATAAAGTGTTCTTATCCAAATTAGTCTCATATAGACTCTATTAGAGGTGTCAAATGTGGTTGTTATGGCTTCATATAAAAATACTTTGGGAGTTTATATTCATTTATCATATTCTAAACCATATCTTATAATTCCCTTTTTATATTCTCTCAACAAATCTTTTTTGTTGAGGTGTGAGAGAAGTAGTAAAATTATGAAATATATTGTTATCCTCATGAAAAGATTCAAACATTTCATCCTCAAAATCCTTCTACAATCAATCCTAATTAATGTAATAGAGAGTTCCTCCATCTTTAACTCTCTTGAAAAACTTAAAAAATTAACTAAAACATTCATTTTTTCTATCTAATAACAAAATCCAAGTGAACATACTAAAATCATCTACTAAGAAAAGAGTAAAAACTTTATCACCTAGACTTGCAACTCTAGTTTGTCCAAACAAATCCTTATGAAGCAATAGTAAAAATCTATTAAAAGTTAATGAATTTATACTCTTGAATTATTTTTTCATTTGGAAAGTGTTGACCCCGATTTTTTTTATGAATAAGCATGATTAGATTAATTTTGAGGTATTAATAGTTTAATTATGTTGGGATTAATTAGTTAGCTAATGTGCGTAAGACTATATGAAGTAGGTAAATTGAATTAAATGTGTAAGTATGTATAACGTGTAGTTTAGGAAGACCACTTGAGTTGTGAAGTTTTAATGCTTAGAAGGAAGGGCAAGTTGTTCATTTTAGCTTCATTAAAAGAAAGAAAGAAAGAAAAGAATACTTGTCTTGATTTTGAGAGAAGAAAAACAAAAATTAGAAGAAGAAGAGGGAGAGTACGTCCGTGGAAAGAAAAGGGAGGAGAGAAAGAAGGCTTAGTTATGTCATGATTTTTCATGTTCTTAAAAAGTGATTTTGAGATATATTCAAGAAGGAAAAAGGAAGAGGAAGATTAGAGCTTCCATTAGAGCCAAGAAGAAAATTTTTTGGTGGAGATTCAAAGTAAGTTGATTTTAAATCTTTTAGAGTTTTGAAGGGTTTTTGGTTCAAAGAGCTTAGGAAAGGCATGGGCATGAGTGTTCTAAGATCAATTTCATGAATTTGATTCTTTGGGTTTTCCAATTTAAATCTCTATTGATTTGGAATTTTTGTAAATGTCAAGAAAATCAATGGAGAAAGAGGAGAGGCATCTTGAATAAACTTTGTTGGACCCTGATTTTTGAGTAAAAAAATAAGAAATATTCAAAAGTGGATGAGTAAATTGAAATTAAGTTGAAAATCAAGAAATAAA
>JANTNU010000003.1:18779781-18807347 GCA_024752395.1 Erythroxylum havanense
TTGTTAGATTGATTGAATTTAGGTTTGGGAACAATCATTGAAACGGAGGTGATCTAGACATTGTTTCTAGGTTGTTGCCGTATCACCTTGTGGTTCTTCTAAGGTGGTGAACTTAAATCGTTCGACGAGTGATTTCTTAAAGTGAGTCCGACCGGAGAGTTGCTTATTGGTTTTCATCCACCGATACCAACGCCTGGCCTTCCCCTCAAATTGAAATGCGGCAATGGTAATGCGGATAGTGTCATCTGTGTCGTAAAAATCGAAGAACTCATCGGCGTTGAAAATCCAAGATTCAGGGTCAGAGCCATCAAACTTAGGGAGTTCGACGCGAGCAGTTTTGGGTTGGAAGGGAAAATCGGTGTCAGTGTCCCAAACTGGGGATGGTGTATTGTGGCCACCGGTGGTGGGGGGTTGGGGACTGGCGATGGGGGACCCAGAAGCTAGGTGTTTACCTTTTAAAAGCTGGCCAAGATGGACGAGGTGTTGACTGATTTCATCCATTTGATTTTTCATAGCAAGCATGGTGGATTGTTGAGCGGTCACAATGGATTGAAGGGAGCTCAAGGTAGATGATTGGGAAGTGAAATCGGTTTGGAGTTTGGCGACAGTGGCATCGAGTTTAGCTAGACGTGTATTATCAGCCATGGAGGAGAGAACGAAAATGAAAGCACCAGTTTGTAATGGTTTTAGTTGAATTCTGAGTGAACAATTGAAATGAAGGAGGAACTGGAATCTTTTATTATATATTTAGGAACCGGTATTACAACGATAGATAAAGTAAGAAAGGAAACAGAGGACTGGAGAAGAGAAGCTTGACACAGACCGTGCTCAGCGGGGAAAGAAGACTAAAATCATTACAAGCCAAGATACCCTCTCACTATTACCTCATGTGTATTTATGCCTCAAGCTTAACTGAATATTATAACAGAATTTGTTTCAGCCTACTGCGTAATCTTTTAAGATTACAGACGTCCTCTTCCCTCGCTGGGATTTACGAAAGTATATTGTATCCGCAACTGATTCATTACTCTCGCTGCTTGTTGGTGGTTCAGGGTTCGTTACAGTTATCGTAGCAATGTAGCAAGGTTACTGTAGCAATTTTAGCAAGTAATGCTATTGTGAATTTAAGGGAAGTTTCGATTTTGTCGAATCAGATCAAAGTGTGCCGGCCTTATTCATTTCCATACGGCGAGTGGACCATAGAAACTAGTCGTGCATCCCACAAACGCTGCCCAAACAACGTGTAGCTCCTTTGCCCGTGGACAACATTTTGCTCCTTTCCCAAACGACAACGTCTAGCTCCTCACATGTTGTCCACAATCTGCTTCGATGTTGGTTGATCCTTTGGCTCTTCTTCCATGTCTCAGAATCAACAATCTGCTTCGATGTTGGTTGATCCCTTTGGCTCTTCTTCCATGTCTCAGAATCAAATTTGCCTAGACCTACAGCTGTCCCAAGAGATATTCATAAAAAATCCCATGCTTTTGCTCATTAATGCCCACCTTGACAAGCTTGGATTTCTATCATCATCTTTCCCTAATGTTACTGTCTGTGTCCAATCTGGCCTACGACCACGAGTCTCCTCAAAATATTCCGCTAGCCACACAGCCTCCCCTGGGCCTGCTTGGTCATCACCATACATGACAAGAATAACGCCCAGATGATTGTCTCTTCCATACAAGGACTTTGACACCGCCAGCAAATCCAAGATCTGTTGACAACGTTTTATGAAATACAGAAAAAAAAAACACGGTGTTTAAGGCTTTGGTTGTTTAAATAAATCAAAATTAGAACCAAGCTCGTCTCATATGTAAAGATTGTAATCTAAAACTTACATTTATAACACCAACAGATACAAGACACATGACAAATCAAACTTTAGATCCCCAGGTAAATACGATAGCAACACTATCGTTCCTCGCATTCTCAGATTGAGTTTGATAAGCAAAAACAATCCTCAAAAAATGCAAATGGAATGCAAAAATTGTATAATGGAGAGTTCCAATACCGGAGTAGAACCCTTGTTTCAAGAAGATATTCTTACCCTAGGAGTTCCCCTAATCTCGGGAAAGTTGATCGATAGTGGTTACTATGCTGATATACAAGAGTTTAACAAGAGCAAACAATTGAACCTCAGGGTTGTTACACAAGGAGCTAGCCGATTATAGGCAAAAAGAAGAACTGGGAAAGGAGATGGTTTTTGATGGCTTCACTTGCCAAATAGGATGCATAATTAACAATGGAATTTACAATATATATTAATAAAAATTAACCAAACTATTAAATTGAAGTGTAAATTAAACAGTTTCAGTTTTTTGAAAATTTTTATGAATATTTTATAACATTTGAGTTCAAAAAAACGTATATTTTAAATCTAATATTTTTAATCAAAATATAAATTAAACTCTTAACGTTTTAGAGTGTTCATCTTTAATAGATGAAAATTTTAATATAATTAAATTTTTGTGAATGAAATATTGCATTAATACTAAAGTGACATTTAATATATAATTTTAAATTTATTGAAGAGTTTCACTGTCACGTAACCAACAAATTTAAAAAATAAACTCTCCAATCAACTAAATTTAATTTGTTAAAACCCTAAGTTCCCTAATTAGTAATTAAGTACCATCCTCAGCAACATTGTGATGTGAATGGGACCCACTCGATGACTTCAGTAAAGTCCACGAGAAAACAAAAATAATAAAGCCTTACCGCCGCCTATTTGATTCCTTTTTTTCTTCTGCTTCTTGTTTTCGTTTTTGTAAAAAAAGAAATGACGCCTTACAACACGTTTGGTTGAGTTTCATTGCCATGTTTCATTTTAAAAAATAATAGAACCACAATAACTTTACGAAAATGAAATTTCGTATATTTTTAAAATAAGTTTTTATATAAAAACAGGCTCAACATCTTCGGTGTCTTATTTCTCTCTATGTCTACTGTACTCTGACTTCTGCTTCCTATTTCAGATACTTCTCTGTTTCTTCGTTTGCTGCTAATGTTTTTTGGGTTCTTCCTCTTACTTGCTTTTAAAAATTTCTCAGCATCTAGAATTTAATGCAAAAACCTACCACATTTTCCAAATGATGTTGTATTGGCTTTTCTTCCTCTCCCATCTGGAAATGGGAAACAATCACAAGTAAGATCCCGCTCATAAACCACATCTGCATGATTTACCCCAATATTCTTCCTTGCTTTCAAGATAAAATTACCAAAGGACAAGTAAGTAAGCAAATAATTAGGCATTCTTAGATGAAAGAGTGATTCTCAGGTATGATTATCTATCAGCAGAGCAGCAAGTAGAAAAATCAAGAGTTTGCTATTTGAAATGAGAAGTGGGAAGGACCTATTTTTTTAGTATTTAAGGGATCTTCAAGGGATGCAATTTTGTGTTGTGGCATTGTCTACAAGATGTTGATTATTTGTCCCAGTGATTCTTTTGGTTATAGGAAAACTCTTATTTGTTGAGTTATTATTATATGCGAGCGTGGAAACCAATGTCAAAAACTATGTAGGATCTATATTGGTTTTGATTCAAGCTCCTCCCTTTGTCTCTACCATTTTGATAAAATGTATCAAAAATGATTTGAATCACAAAAGTTGTGAGTTTTTCATCTCATCTACAATTGGTGGTACTGTTTCATACTGTATCGTGTGAGTTTGTCATCTTGTTCGTCTCTCTTTTCCTAGCTTTAGAGTTGAGTAGCTTATGTTATGACTCTATCATATTTCTATTTCAAACATTTCATGTCTTCTTTTGTGTATGGTTGGATCTATTATCTTGGACAATATTGTACCTAGTAGTAGGCAAGAACGTGGGGTATACATGTTGATATATTATCTTACTATATGAGAATGTAGTTTTAAAATGTTGTCTTAATATTACAATTTAAAATGGTACAACTTAATGTGAAAAGTTTGTAATTATATAAACTTGCATATATTTTATTTCTAAAAGAATAATTAATTTAAAACATAATATATTATATTAAAAATTGTTAAAATAATAGTATAACTAAAAATAGAAATAGGATTATAAAACTAAACAAGTTTTTATTTTTAATTTTTAATTACAAATCTCATCCAAATAAGTTTTTGTTTTTTAATAGAAAAACAGAAAACAAAAACTAAAAACAACAGCAGAAAAATAGAAGTAGAACTAAACAACTCCTTAACTAATTAACCTAGCGTTAACTAATCGACCTAGCTCAAAAAACCATTAAATAAAAGGGTATAAAAGAAGCCATCAGTTGGAAAATATCTAACGCACCAACGAAATCAGTTTCCTTCTTCATTTTTCTCTCCATTTTTTCAGTTAATAAATATGTTAATGCACCATTTTTCTCTTGCATATGACACTTATGTCATATGTCCCTCATTTTGGTTGTTTTGCAGTAAATTGTGAGAAAATTGTAGAGGTTAATAACCTCAAAATCCCTTAGCACAGAGGTAAAATTCCAACAACTATTTTATGCTTTTTTGTGATTTCTAGTAATCTTATACTAGTTTATAGTTAGATTGCAAGTTGTGGTTATTTGAGACAATAATTAAAGTCATGGAAAGAGATAAAATGGAGAAAAGGTGGCTAGAAAATGAGAAAAGAGGACGAGACAAGAGAAGAGGAGAGGGCGAAGAGGATGGCAATTTTTGGAAATTTAAGTTGTATTAAGCGGTGAAAATAGGAAATGCAAAAACTGAAGGGGAAAATTGGATTTTATTTCATATTTTTGGTATTAACAAAAATAAATGAGGACAAAATAATAGTTAAGGGTATTTTAGTAATTATGGTGATTAGGTTAGTATTAAGAATAAAGTGGAAAATGAAATAATATTGGATTATTAAGTGGAATTGAGTTGAAAATTTTTATTAAATTAGTCTAATAAAATTTTGTAATGTTTAGGTCTGAAGTTCCGATTAAGGGGTAAATTGGACTATCAAATAATTGAGTCCAAAATTGAGGTAAGGATAATCTTAGACTATATACTCTTAAAATAGTGTATTGTTTTGTTGTTAATAAACTATTTTATAGCAAATTATATCTTAAATTAGTCATTATTAAATTAATGATTAATTGTTATATACATAAATTATATTTATTTTATTTCACAAATATTTATCAAAATACAACGTGTTTCGCTTTTAAATTTTGTTACAATTTATGAGGTATACCTCTTGTCAATTTAGTGAAAAGTGTGTTAATTAAATAGAGGCTGATTGACAATAAATTGTGAATAAATGTTGTAAATCAAGACTATGTGGCTTGCGTAAAATACGTTACATTCGATGGTCATAAATTGATAGGTTATTTAGATATGAGCGAGCGATGACTAGATATTTGTTTATGGAGCAAGTACTGAGGCATTATGATTCCCAAGGATGTCCTATACTGATGGCTAGGTACCAGAGTGGTATAGAGATATCTTGAGTCTTAGAGATATCCTGTGTAGATGACTAGGTACTGAAGTAGAACCGAGGTACCAAATTATATTGACAAATTAAGGGATTTGTTCTGATTTAATTACGCTTATATTTGGCGAGAAATTATGATGGGTATAAATGAGCCAGCAGACCACTGAATGTAAGCCTACTAGGTTAAACATGGCTAGACAATTCAGTTAATTATATGATAAAACTTAAATTGTAGTAATAAAATAATATTAATATTAATCATTGCTTTGATAATTTTTTATGTTTGTTAATTGTTCGAATATTAATCGTTGCTTTGATAAAACTTTTTTACGTTTATTAATTGTTCGAATAGAATGAGTAAGGTTATGTATCTCAATATTATAAGTATGTTTTAAATCACTTGACTAATTTTTATATTTTGATTTGTTTGACTTTAAGGATACGTTCAGTTACTCTTATTGAGTAGGCAACTCATTCCTTGATACTATTTTTTAAAAAAGATAGAGAGATGACAGCGTTTGTTGAGTGCACTGCAAAATTTAATTAACTCTACGCATTAAAAATTTGTAGATATAGTGAGTTGGGATTGTATCTACAGGGAATGTTTGGTTAATTCTCGTAATGAAAATAATTGAAGCAAAGGAAATAAAAATGGGGGTTGGGGGTTTAATGTAATTGAGAAAATAAATAAATTTAAACTAATAAAAACAAATTATAGAAAATAGTCGAAAGCGATAAAAGTGATGAATATGTGTGAAATTCGGTTCTCAAATCAATCTCAGCCTATAACCATTAAACATCTTTCACTATTATAATGCTTTCGCATCCCTTCTAGAACTGTTGGTCGCAGACTAACAACAAGCTCGGTTAATCTCGATTTTCTCTTAGGTTATGTTTAATTAAGATGCGATCATTAATGAAACCTAATTACCAAATAACTTACAATACGCTCTCTATATTTAATTAGGCAGCTGCATTACAATATGAAAAACAAACTAGTCTAAGCAACAACCATATAAGCTCGGGTCATTCAACCTAGGTTAAGTTATCCTTAATGATTCTAAACCATTAGTTGCCACAACTGAATCTCAACATAACAATTATGAATTATATTGAGTATTCTACCAATGAATCCAAATACAACGATTACGGATTGTATTAACAATTATAGCAATGGGTTCAAAATATGAACAATCTAATGACAACAGCATGATTATCCATACATGAATATCTAAATCGATTAAGAAAAGGATAACCTAAACAATTCCAAGAGAGAGATCCAACATTAAACAAATATAAGATAAGTTTAACTGTGCAACCTAGGCATCGATTTCACCTTTGAACCGATATTTGGAAGTTGGCCTTCCATCTTTTGTTAAGTTCCGATCATGCATCTCATACATAATATATATCAAATATACATAGCAGAAATAAAACGAAACCTCAAAAACCAAATCTACTTATGTATATAGATATAAAAAACAAAAACATGAAATAAAAGATGCTTACATACCCTTCAGACGATCTCCTTCATTCTTTAATCTTCTCCACATTGGGTTATCGTAAACCACAACGATCAATATAGATCGTCTCTAAAGAAAGTCCACACGAAGATAAAAGGATGAAACCTCACAGGAGATGGCTAGAATCCTTTCTTTGTGTTAGCAAAGACAAGAACTCTTGAGAGAGTTAGAGAGAAAAAGTGTGTGTGTAAAAAAAATCTTTCCTTTTCTTTTTCTTGTATCTTACACAAGATGCACGAAAATCATCTCAATTTTCTGCATCATTTGGCCTTCCATAACCCCATCACTAATGGAAAGTTACGGGAAGTTAATGGTCATAAATAACATGCATTAATGGAAGTTATGGGAAGTTAATGACCATGAATAACATGTATTAATGGAAGTTATGGGAAGTTAATAACCATGACTAGCATGCATTAATGGAAGCAGAAAACACTTATTTCTAATCCATTCCATGCAATGTTTTCTACAACGATCACATCACGATACAATCCCAAAACACTCTCTCATATCTTAAATCACTATTCAAGACCATTTTACTCATCCTTCGGATCTCCTATATGTGTTGAAAAATCAATGGTTTGACTACGACTTCCATACACAACGTTGCCATGCAATTTGTCCTTTCACCATTTATACCCCACTTGGTTCAGAGTATGGTCAAAGTTTTAACTCTCATTAGACTAACTATGTCACATCTAGTCTAAGTGTTATTAGATCTTTTCCTGAGGATCTCATTACTTTATGTATCATTGAAGACTCTCTTCATGACACATATCTGCTCTAACTAGAGACTCCCACCTAATGACCTCAATAAGAGGTCTGGGTATCATCTCCTTCTATCAGGAGTGGTGAATCCTTTATTGACTACTTAATTACCTCCGAATACTTCAAGTTACAATCATCACCCTATAAGTAACCCCTGAAAGGCATCGATGAATGAAGTCAAAGCATAGGATCAGTATCCGAGATATCATTAATCACCTCAAGTTAAAGGATACTTGCATCATTGCTATGATGTGACTATAATTGACACTAGAATAGAATATCCATATGATTGTCTCATAGTAGGTTTACCTTTAGTAAACATCCTCATGTTAACTCTAAACAACTCATGCCTACAGCTTATAAGATCTACTACTTGATCTAATTAATGAGTATAACATTTGCTAGTCTATCCAAATTAATGACATGCCATCTCATTAATCCTATGACTAAGGAAAGTTTATATACTAATATAATTACACATGATAGAAATATCATTTTCATGATCTCATCATGATTTCCTTCATGCTATATTTTATATCAAGGAATTCATTAAATCAATTTAAGATCAACATCAAATCCATAAATGTATGAATATTGAAATAATGAAAATGCCTTTATTAATCTTAAAATGATTTGTACAATAAGTGCTAAAGTTGATTGACTTTAGAGCACTTTTTTAACATCTTCTCCATCAAGCTCCAAGGAATAGGGTTTATCGCCTCCATCCTTGTTGAAAAAAGAAGAAAAATGGTGAAGAATGGAGATGTTTTGGTTCTGTTTGCTCTCCCCCCTCTCCACTATCACAACTTATTCCTTTTTATAGTAAAACCTAGGGATAGGTGGCACCTCTCACGGTTGTGCATGGCCTCGCACAGTGCATGGACCCTCATGGGTGTGACTGGTGTGAGACACCCCTGCATGGGCGTGAGAGTGTTCTTATGCCTATGCAATTGGTTGCGCGACCGTAAGCAAGTTGGCCTTGAGTTACTTCTTTGCTTTATTCTTCACTTTAACACTCTATCTTATCTCTTCTTCTTTTAATCCTCTTCTTCTTCTTGCTCTATGAATCAATAGAGTGTGAACATTGAGAAGATGGCTCAATGAATATACTTTCAATTCGTTTACATTTTTAAGGTATTAATCACTAAGTATAGTAGATTAAATGTAGCATAAAAGTCATCAAGCTAGTGTAACAAAAGTAACACTCAATGAGATATCAAGTGCATAAGTTAACATTCATTCAAAAATGGGTATCGTCAACTATGATGAATGCAACAATTATACTTCACAACTCAATTCAACTTTCACACCATACCACATGAACATAACACGAAGAGTGCTCCCTCTAAAACAACATCTGCCTTATATGCAATATATTTATACAATATAGCTTTAGGAGGAAAGATTAATCATAAATAACTTTGCAAAATATCTACATTTCCTCATTGATATTTTATTCAACAAAAATTTTCATTCTTTTTTTCTTTTTCTTTCTTTTCATTAAAAAATTGAAAGAAACTACATCAACATGAGAATTCCATTAATAAGACATAAAATAATATCCCAACATTAATAACCATCCTACACATATGCACAACCTCACGCTTATACTTTTGTACATCCACAATCATCAACAATCAATAAATGCTCCAGTAGATTTAAGGCTTGATTAGGACATTTGGTTAGGTTTAAAATCATGTAATGTGATTTATACCAAAAAAAAGGCAAATAAAGCTTAAGGGGGCTTAACAAGGGAAAAATCATATAATAGGTAGGCTATTTGGCTAATGTAGTTAGAAAAAAGACAAAGAATGTCTAATCATTTCTATATTAATGCATATGATAAAAATGTGGTCTTGGATAAAAAATCAAAGAAAAGTTAAGATGCACATGTTATGAAGGCCACACATTATCAAAAGACAATATTGAGACTGATATAGATATGTTAGTTTATAAAAGCCTAAAATATCACTAGCTTTGTCTACCACTAGCCACTCTTCTTCTAAAGATAATGCACATTGACAAATCATAAGGACAAAAGTATGTGCTAAAGTTGCCATTGATTTTTATTTTTCTAGTCAATTCACAGTCTAATTATGACTATATAATCTTAAAAACAATAGAAAATAAGACAATTTTTAAATTTTTTGTTTTTTTTAAAACCGTCTAAACCACATAAACTACAACTAAGCTTAAAACATACATAAAAACTAAGATTCCCACCCCTATACTTAAAACTTATATTATCCCCAATGTAACATCAAATGCAAGAAATGTAGTTATTAACAAAAAAAACAAATGCGAGAATGTAAATAAAAAGAAATCAACTTCCCTTAGGTTGCCTCTCAAGTAACGCTTTTGTTTTTTATAATTGACTTGACTCCATGTTTCTCTCATCAAGTTACGAAATTTTGATCCTCAGGAATCACAACTTGACATTTTACAATTGACCTTTATCAGAATAAGGTTTGAGTCGATGGCCACCTACTTACAATGTCTTCCTTATTTTTAAATTTTTAATCCCCACTACACATAAGGAAAAACATTAGTTATCACAAAAGCATCGACCAAATAAGGATGCTTTTTATGCAAAAATAATTTATATTTATTGCAATAAAAGGGCACTTTTTGACCAATGGTAAAACTTTTCGACAAGAAATTAAAAACTTTGGTCATCTCTTTTATGGAAATCACTTCTTGTTTGTTTGTATATTTCTGCTTACAATCTTCTTGCACTGAAAGGTCAATCACATTAATTGCAAAAACAGAGTGGTCATTATGGGAGTGCTTATTAACGTCAAAAATACTGAAACGATTAACTTTCCCGTTGAATTCCATCGTAAGAGTACCCTCACGAACATCTGTCCTAGTTTGGACCGTGTTAAGAAATGACCTCCCTAGTAAGATAGGTATTGGTTTATGGGAAATTTCATCATTTATGTCAATCACATAAAAGTTAGTAGGAAATATTAGCTTATTTCCCTACACAAGCACATCCTAAATCACCCCATCTAGATAAGCTTTAGAATGATCAACCAATTGTATGGTAACACTAGTTTCTTGTAATGAACCTAAAATTAAATAAGCATATATGGAACAAGGCATAACATTAATCGATGCTTCAAAATCTAGCATGGCTGATTTAATCTCAATGTTATCAATTTTGCAAGGAATAGTAAACATCCCTGGGTCCTTACACTTAGGAGGTATTTTAAAAAAAAATGTAAAAATAGTTTCACTCATCCTAATCCTTTCATTACCTCTTAACTTTCGCTTGTTCGTGTGCAATCCCTTAAGGAATTTCGTATACCTCGGTACTTGCTTGATCGCTTCTAACAATGGGATGCTCATCTTAACCTTCCAAAAGGCCTCCCAGATCTCTTTATCCCTATCCTCCTTATTTGACTTTGCTAACTTGTTAGCAAAAGTTGGAGGAATAGTCTTTTCAATAATTGATAATTGAACATTTACCTTTGAGCTTGATGGCATACCCCTTTCTTCTTCGAACTCCCTCTCAATGTCTTCCTCATTAGCCATCCATTAAGTAATTTTTTAAGGTCCTCAAGCTTCCTACCACTCCTTAGGGTGATTTCACTAACATTATTCACATTTGTCTCTGATTATGATGGCAATTGTCCTCCACTTTATGACTCTAAACGATCTATCCTTACTACCATCTGATCTATTTGGTGTTCCAAGTTTTGGAAGCTCGATTTTACTTTTTACTAAAATTGTAGAGTGTTATTAGCAATGGACTTAATCAAATCTTTCAAAGATGTACCTAAATTTGAGGAAAAACTTATTATCTTGGTTGGAATTGTTGTAGTCCTTATCGTCAATGTAGAAAGTAGTTTTGCTACCTATTCCCCCGTAATTGAAGTTGGGATGATCCCTCCAACCTGGGTTATACGTCTAGGAATATAGGTTGTACTGGTTAGGAAAATTCCCTCCTACAACATTTATGTACTTTATACTTCCCTCTTGCAATATTGGGCACTCATCAATTGGATGGCTTGTGTTTACACATATTCCATATGCCTTTACCTGTGCCTATCCAACTATAAGTTTTCTAACAAAAGATGTTAGCTCATCTAAACGTTGTTCAATGGATGAATTATTTACCTCATTCATACGATGAACATCGTTGCAAGTGCCAAATTGTTAAGTGTTAGCAACCATTCTCTCAATCAAAATACGAGCCTCCATAGGAGCCTTTTTGCACAATACTCCACCGCTCACTGTATCAACCAAACTTCTCTCTATAAGCAACAATCCCTTGTAGAAATACTAGATAAGGAGTTATTTGGGTATGTTATGATAGGGATAACTGGTGCACAACTTGTTAAAGCACTCCTAGTACTCGTAAAGGGATTCTCCATTACGTGGCTTTATGCCACAGATGTCCTTTCGAATACTCACTATCTTTGATGCTGGAAAATATTTTTCCAAGAATAGTCACTTCATCTCTATCCATGTGTTTACACTCCTAGTAAGTAGATCAAACAACCAGTCCTTTGATGTATCTCTAACTGAGAATGGAAAAGCCCTCAATATGATTTGCTTATCTATCACCCCTAGAGGCTTCATGATTAGACAAACCACATCGAGCTCATTAAGATGCTTATGCACATCCTCACCTATAAGCCGACAAAAATTAGGTAGTAAATGTATTAATATAGACTCAAGTTCAAAGATAACATGCTCAGCAAAATTAGGAAATGTAAAGTATAGGTCCTTTGGGATAAGTATGGTGCAACCAACTCCTATAGTGTTCTTAGATTTGACATTGTTTCTTTGAATTCAAATAATTGTTCTACTCCCAGAGTTGTTCTTGCTTTCCTTCGTAACCTCTATAATGTCCTTTCGATCTCCAGATCAAGTTGCTAAGGTCTCCAAAGGAAATCTGGTCATTACCATACACCAACACTAACAAACGTTTAAAAATTAACAAATAATGAAAAGAAACAATTATATAGAAATATATACACAAAACACCAACTAAAATCAAAAACAAAAATTAAATCACCACACTACTTGGCAATGACATCAAAATTTGACGGCGCATGTTGAGTGCACTGCAAAATTTACCTAATTTTGCACACTAAAAACTTGTAGATGTGGTGAGTCGGGATTATATCCAAAAGAAATGTTCGGTTAATTCTCGTAATGAAAATAATTGATACAAAGGAAATAAAAATAGGAGTTTTTGGTTTAATGAAATTAAGAAAATAAATAAACTTAAACTAATAAGAACAAATTATGGAAAGTAGTCAAAAACAATAAAAGTGATGAACATGTGTGAAACCTGTTTCTCGGATCAATCTCAGCCTACACATGATTAAACATCTTTCATTGTTATAACACTTTTACATCTCTCCTAGAACTATTGGTTGTAGACTAACAATAAGCTCTATTAATCTCGATTTTTATTTAGGATATGTTTAATTAAGATACGATCGTTAATTAAACTCGTTAATTAAACCTAACTATCGAATAACCTAAATACACTCTCTAGATTTAATTGGGCAGTCGCATTACGATATGAAAAATAGACCAATCTAAGCAGCAACTACATAAGCTCGGCTTATTCAACTTAGGTTAAGTTATTCCTAATGATTTGAAACCATTAGTTGTCACAAATGAATCTCAACATTACAATTATGAATTATATTGAGTATTCTAGCAATGAATCTAAATACAACGATTACAGATTGTACTAACTATTCTAACAATTGGTTCACAATATAAACAATCTAACGATAATGATAGTAAGATTATCTATATATGAATACCTAAATCAATTAAGCAAAGGATAACCTAAATAATTCCACGAGAGATCCAATAGTAAACAAAGATAAGATAAGCTTAATCGTGCATCCGAGGCATCGATTTCACCTCCGAAAAGATATCGAGAAGTTAGCCTTCCATCTTCTCCATGAAGCTCCAAAGAGTAGCCTCTATCTCCTCCATCCTTGTTGAAAATCAAAGAGAAATGGTGAAGAATAGAGGTGTTTTTATTTCTGTCCACTCCCCTCCGGTCATCACAACTTATTCCTTTTTATAGTAAAACTTAGGGACAGGTGGGACGTCTCACCGTTCATGGCCTCTCATGGTGCATGGAGTGGCAAAGACACACCTGTAAGGGTGTGAGACCATGCAATTGGTTGCACAGATGTGAGATTGCTCACATTTGTGCGACTTCACTAGCTAGTCGTGAGCTACATCCTCGCTTTGTTCTTCACTTTCACACTCTTTCTTATCTCTTCTTCTTTTAATCCTCTTCTTATTTCTCCATGAATCAATGGAGTATGAACATTGAGAAGATGGCTCAATGAATATGGTTTCATGTCACTTTAGCTCCTGCATTTTCAAAATTTACCTAAAATCAAATATGAGTTAAAGTGAGTATCCTAAGCATTTTTAAGGCATTAATCACTAAATGAAGTAGATTAAATAAATCAACATTTAAGCACATATCAAGAGATTATTGATAAACTCTCAATGTGTGAGATCGACGTAATGAAATTTAGGCAGGGACAAAGCAGATTAATTGAATAAAATTATTTGATTGTATATATTTTTTAATATGACTGTTTGGTTAATTGTGTTTGTATAGAATACTTTAGTAAAAACAAATATATTTTTTTGGAACTAGTGAGAATTTTGGAAATTAATGTTATGCTTTTGGAATAATTTAGATAATTGTGGTTTAAGAATTTTTGAAAGTGTTACAAATGTAGTACACCAAGAGCATGATAATGGATAAATACGGCAAGAATATCAGATAACCTTTATTCATTCCACTATTACCACCCAAAACTATCAAAAGTAAAAGCCCCACCTTCCTCTAAATTAAGTACCTTCCTATCTCCATCCTCTGCCAAAAAAAGTATATCTCCCACTCCCTCCCTAAACCCACAGGTTGATCACTCAAATCTAACACATTCAATAGCCCTCGTGAATTCCCCATCACCATTAGACAAAAACAAAAACTCATTGCTAATACTTAGATATTCTTTTCATACTTTCATTACAAATGTGTCGTTGACTGATATACACGTTATTTTCTCGACCTTATTTGACTTGAGATTAGTTGATTTCTCTATGAAATGAGGAAGGTGTTTATCTGAAGACAAAAAAAGACAATGGCTTTGTTGTCAGAGGTGAAGTATGAAACAGTAATAGTTTGGAGTTCACTGACTGCATTTAAGTAGGAAAGGGTGGCATCGGGGAGTTTGTCACTAATGGAGATGGTAATAGAGACAGAAGAAATGGTGATGATGGGTTTATTGGAGAATCCTCTAAGAGAGAGAGAGGGCTTGGTTGAAATTGTTGGGGATGTTGTCTTATTTTTGAAACCTCACATTTGATGTCAACCATCTCTGCCTGTGTTTTGATGGGAAGACAATGGGGAGTATAAAATGTGGGATATGGTATTAGGTCCCTAAGCTTGACATTATTCTGTATACACCATCTGATTGCATCTGTAAAGCTTAGAAGAGCCCTCATACCCATTCGAATATCAACATCAATGACAGGAGGTATGAGATTAAAATTTCGCATTTTCATTTTTTATTGTAATAAGCATGCATATAGTTTATTTTCATGTCTAACAGTTAGTATCAGAGCAAATTTACCTCTGCCTTAATGTAGTTGAATTTATGTGATAATATGCATGGATGATGACTTTTTTCTTACAAATATTAATGTTGTTAGAGTTAATATATTGTGAAATTGTTCTTGCATATCTAAAGGAGATTCAATTCCATTTAAAATGGCTTTTGAATCATCAAAGATGGAGTTTTAGAAGCCAAGATATAGTTAGATTTGTAAAATAGATTAGATCTAGGTTAAGTTGATCTAGCTGAAGGTTGAAGATGATAGTGCATGCGCTTTTCATTCCTTTTTTGGTGTTTGTTTATTATAGCAATTGACCAATTTTTGTTCACTTCTATTAATTCAAAGATAAGGTTTTCGTGGGGGCCATCATTTAAATATTTAGTTTTATATTTTGTAAAGACTAAGCGTGATTTCTGGAACTTAACATTATTTTGTGAGCCCCCTCATTGAAAGCTTTAGTTTTATACTTGTAAATAATATGTAACAACCCAGTTCACCCGCCCACAGATATTATTAACTTTGAGTTGCACCTCGGGCTAAGACCCTCACGATTTTGCTCTTCTTACCTTGAGAAAATGCATCTATAGGAAAAAGGTATCCATACCCTTATAAGATGTACTTCGCTCTCCTCTCCAAATGATGTGGGATCTCACAATATCCACCCCCTTAAAGCCTAGCGTCCTCGCTAGCACAACTGATAGGGAGCCAGCTTTGATACCATTTATAACTGTCAAGATTACCTGCCCACAGATATTGTCAGCTTTAGGTTGCCCCTCAGGCCAAGACCCTCACTGTGAGATCCCACATCGGTTGGAGAGGAGAACAAAGTACACCTTATAAAGGTATGGATATCTCTTCCCATAGACGTCTTTTTCCAGGGGTGGAAAAAGAAAAATCATAAGGGTCTTGGCCTAAGGGGCAACCCAGTGGAAAATATTTGGGGGCGGGTAGTCTGAGCTATTACAAATGGTATCAAAGCCAATTCTTGACCCATTGTGCTAGCGAGGATGCTGGGCCCTAAGGGATGGATATTGCGAGATCCCACATCAGTTGGAGACGAGAACAAAGTACGCCTTAAAAAAGTATGGATAACTCTTTCCCATAGACGCGTTTTTTTGATGGTTGGAAGATCAAACTTATAAGAGTCTTGGCTCAAGGAATAACCCAAAATAGACAATATCTATAGGCGGTTAGTTTGGGTTGTTACATAATAAGTGTGATTTTTGGAGCTCAACACTATTTCATGGGGGCCATCATTGTGATATTCTCAAATTGAATGTTGATAATTATAAAATATAAAAAGAGAGGATTCTCCTCCAATTAGGTTGGATGGACATTGATTATGCTATCTAAAAAGATGAACCACCTGCACCTACTGAAACTAGCACTTAGGTTGAAATTGCTCTTTATGAACGTTGGGAACGATCTAATCGCTGCAACTTGATATACATAAAGACCAAAATTTATGCTAGTATTCATGGTTCTATTCGAGAGTGTGATCATGTTAGGATTTATTAAAGGCTATTGATGAACAATTTGAGTCTTTAGATAAAGCCATAACCAACACCTTAATGACCAAGTTATCATCAATGAAGCTCATAAGTGTTAGAGGTGTGTGTGAGCAGATCACGCAAATGACAAACATTACGACTCAACTGAGGTCCCTTGAGGTTAAAATTTCCTAGTCATTTCTTGTGCATTACATTCTTAATTCCCTTCCACCTCAATATGGACCCTTTAAAATCTCTTACAACATATAAAAGTATAAATGGTCTATTAATGAACTGTTAACCGTGTGTGTTCAAAAGGAACGAACGTTGCTAATAGAATTGGGTGAAAGTGCACATATGGCCACAAAAGGAAGGGATAAAGGGCAAGCCAAACAAAAAGGAAAGGGTAAAATACCAATCCATAATAAGATCAAAAAGGATTTCAATCTCAAATGTCACCTCTGCAAAAAAAAGGGCATATAAAGAAGGATTTTGCCAAATTTCAAGCCTGACTTATAAAGAAAGGTATTTCAATCTCACTTGTTTGTTATGAATCTAATATAGTTGATGTTTGTCATAAAAATTGGAGGATTAATTCTATTTCTACAATCCATATTTGCAATACCTTGTAGGGCTTTCTAAACCATAGGAAACCAATGGGTAGTGAATAGTACATCTATTCAGGAAACAAGATGCGTTCACATGTGGAAGCTATTGAGACATGCAAATTAGTGTTGAATTTTGGTTTTGTTTTGAATTTAGAAAAACATTTTATATTTCAAAATTCTCTAGAAATTTGATTTCAGTTTCAAGACTTGTACCTTTGGGATATTCATTTAACTTTTCAAATACATCATTTGGTCTATATTATGAATCTAATCTTGTTGGGAATGGTATAATGATTGATAGTCTTTTCCAAATTAATTCGCAAGAAAATGTTTTTCACAATACAATACATGTTCATAATTATGCTAGTATTAAAAGATGTGTTATGAATGAACAATCATCTATATTATGACACTGAAGATTGAGACATATTTTTCTTTAAAGAATTAAAAAAATAGTAAATCATGGAGTATTTAATACTCTAGATTTTACTGATTTTAATGTTTGTGTGGATTACATAAAGGGAAAGCAGACTAACATGAAAAAGAAGGGTGCCAAGAGCAGTTCAAACATATTAGAGATCATACATATAGACATTTGTAGTCTAAAAATAGACTCGTATGGTCATAAATACTTAATCTCATTTAAAGATGACTACTCGTGATATATCTACCTCTAGTTGCTTCGTAACAAAAATGAAGCAGTAGATTCCTTTATGTTTTTTAAAATAGAAGTAGAGAGATAATGTGGTAAGAAAATAAAGATCATGAGCTCAAATAGAGGTGGAAAATTTTATGGTAGATACACTGAGGATAGACAAACACCTAGTTCATTTGCAAATTTTCTTCAGGAGAATGGGATAATAGCTCAGTATACCATGCCTAAGTCTCCGGACTAAAATGATGTAGCAAAAAGAAGGAACCAAACATCATTAGACATGGTGCAGAGTATGGAAAGGTCAGAAATTGAGTTTGTAACATATACACATTTGGGGATGTGGGTTTGAGATAAAAGTTTATAATCAGCAAGAAAAGAAACTAGATCCAATGAGTATAAGTGCGTATTTCATTATATATACTGAAACATCCAAAGGGTACATATTTTATTGTCCATCTCATAGTACTAGGTTTGTGGAATCAAGAAATGCAAAGTTTCTTGAGAATGACTTGATCAATGGGAGTAACCAATCTCAGGACTTAGTTCTTGAGAAGGATCATTGTGATATATAAACTCCTACTTCAAGTAATAGATTGATTTTCATTCATATCATCCCTTAAATTCAAACATGTGTTAAACAACTAATCATTAAAGTTTCATAAGCTGCTGATGACAATCTAATAGATTCGATTGTTCAATAATCACCAGAGGTTGTTAAGCAACTAGTTGTATAAGCTCCTCTAAAGGAGGGCGCTAATACAACATTAAGAAGATCAACTAGAAATAAGAAATCAGTAATACCTAGTGATTACATTATGTATCTATAAGAAATTTATTATAATATTGGAGCCAAAAATGACTTTGAAATGTATTCACAAGCTATAAGTTACAATGAATCTCAATTTTGGTACAATGCTATAGTAGATGAGATAAATTCTATGGAATCTAAAAATGTCTAGAATCTTATCAAGCTACTTGATGGTGAAAAGGTCATTGGATATAAATAGGTCTTTAAGACAAAAAGTGACTTATTAGGAAACACTAAAAGATATAAAGCTAAACTTGTTGCAAAAGGATTTAATCAACAAAAGGGAATTGATTACAGAGAGACCTTTTCTCCTATATCTAAGAAGGATTTCTTACAAGTGATTATGGCATTGGTTTCCCGTTTTCATTTAGAACTACATCAAGTGGATGTTAAAATAGCATTCCTAAATAGAGATCTAAAGGAAAAGGTTTATATGAAACAACCGGATAGAGTATCCTCTGGTGATAGTGAGCATTTGGTGTGCAAGTTTAAGAAATCTATGTATAGATTGAAACAAGCCTCTCATCAATGGTATTTGAAATTCCATGATATCATCTCTTCATTTGGTTTTGTAGATAATACCATAGATCAGTGCATATATCAAAAGTTAGTGGGAGTAAAATTTGTTTCCTTGTTCTATATGTGGATGATATTTTACTTACCATCAATGACAAGGGTTTGTTATATGAGGTGAAATGATTTCTTTTTAAGAATTTTGATATGAAGGATACGGGTGAGGCATCTTATGTCATTAGTATTAAGATCTATAGGGATAGATCTCAATGCATATCAGGTCTATCCCAAGAAACTTATATCAATAAGGTTTTAGAGAGATTTCAGATGAAAGATTATTTACCAATTATAGCACCTATTATGAAGGGTAATAGGTTCAATTTGAACTAGTGCCCAAAAATTAAGCTTGAAAGGAAACAAATGAAAAATTATGCTCAAGTTTGTATAACACCTAACATCGCATTTACTATTGAAATGTTGGGAAGATATCAGATTAATCTAGGTATAGACAACTAGAGAGTTGCTAAAAAGGTGATGAAGTACCTTAAAGGGACTAAAGATTACATGTTTATGTATAGGCAAACTAACAATCTCGAGGTAATTGGCTATTCAAATTTTGGCTTTGCTAGTTGTGTTGATTTACGAAAATCAACATCTAAATATATGTTTATGTTAGTCAGTGGAATCATATCTTGGAGGAGTTCAAAGCAAACTTTAACTGTTACTTCTACTATGGAGGTTGAGTTTGTTTCTTATTTTAAGGCTACCTCACATTGTGTATGGTTGAAGAGTTTCATAAATGACCTTAGAATTGTGGAATTCATTTCTAATCCATTAAGAATGTACTGTGACAATTCAGCTACAGTTTTTTGGCCAAAAACAACAAGAGGTATAGTCTAAGTAAGCACATCGACATTAAATGTTTGGCCATTAGGGAACTTATCAAAGAGAACAAAGTGGTCATTGAACACATTAGCACTGAATTGATGATTGATGATCATTTAACAAAATACATGCCACCAAAGAGTTTTAAGGATCATCTTGCTAGAATGAGACTCGATTCCATTATGTGATTTATTATATGTACTTTAACAAAACCCTTATCAATTTTTTTGTTTTCTCATTCTAGTGTAAACATTTTTATTTTGAGAATAAAAAATATTATGGACTTAGAACAAACATAAAGGTTTATTCATCCAGTTAAAGTGGAATAAGAAATAAAATGTATCATGATATATGGAAGATAACACTCACATTTAGAGGACTTATTGTCATGATTCGTGCATTTGGTTTCTTTAATTAAGTAGAGGATTCATAACTTTTAGGTAAAATATACGAACCAAGTGGAAGAATGTTATCCGTGGGTGGTTACCGAGCAGTTTCCCAATTCAGGTGGATTATATTTGTTAATTTTATTTTTGAAACCTCATATCCCTTGTCAATTGTCTCCACCTATTGTTTTGATGGGAAGACAACAGGGAGTATAAAATATGGGATATGGTATTGGGTCCCTAAGCTTGACATTATTCTGCACACACCATCTGATTGCATCGACTAAACCATTCAAATATCAACATCAATGACAAGAGGTGAGAGATTAAAATTTCACATTTTCATTTTTTATTGTAATAGATATGTATCTAGTTTATTCTCAAGTCTAGCAGGGAAGAGAGAGAGAGAAGTGAAAGAGATTTTGGAAGATAATGAGAGAGAAGAGTGAAGTGACTTGGTTTTGGTGGTTAGGGAGGAGAGGAGCAGCCTTGACATCGAGACAAAAACAACCATTGTTGAAATAATTGACAATGACAGTGGTCTAGTAATGTTAGTGGTGTTGGTGGTAATGGAATGAATGAATGATATTTGAATATTATACACTAATTATTCTAATTAAAATATATTTTCAAAAAAATTAATATTTACTGGTAAGATTCATTATGTCACATAATCTGTCACTGGTAGGTCTTCTGTTTATTGAAGGTGTATTTTGAACAGTTGAAGAGAATAAGGTTGAAATTAAATATATAAAACATTAAAATTTAAATTGTATTTTGATAAAAATCTTAAGGTTCAAAATATACTTTTTATAAATTAATTATGATAAAAAATATTAAGTCTAATTTGACTCTTTTATCTAAAATTATTTCTATATAAGGGTAATAAATAAAATTAAAACAAGATACAATCTTATATCAAAACATCTCGTGATATTATTATAAGGATAAAAATTACACTCTATAGGCCAATAATTTATCTTGATATACAAATTATTAGAAGTAAATGGAAAATGAAAATATTTTGTACATATAATATATTATTCTTATTAAATTTGATTTTCAGTTACATATAAAATTTGAGCTAATTATTAAATATAATATAATTATTTCATAAGAAATGACTCGTGATTTAATTTTTAAGATTTTGAAAGAGAATGGTTCTAAGCTTTGAGATCAATTTTACTTTGCTTCATCTATGAATTATGGATACGGAAGAACAAAATACTGTGCTTATAAAATGTAAAATGGTTTTATGCATGTTAATTAATGAGGTATCTTTTAATAATACTCATCATTATCATCATCATACCTCAAGTCCTGCATTGAAGCAGGGTCTAGGGAGGCCTGATAGTACACAACCTTACCCCTACATAGTAGAGAAGCTGTTTTCAGTATATCCATATGCAGATGTGACAATAAAATAATGATGCAAGTTAGAGAATAAATAAGTAAAACTGATATTCTAAATACTTATGGAAATAAAAATACAATAAATACACAAATAAATAAAAATATAATATAATCAAAGGATATACCTGATAGTGTCCAGATCTATTAGTACCTAATAAGTTGATTATCTTACAATATGATCAATATGGATAAATAATTTTAGATCAATCAACACGGTAAAAAGCACCATAAAAAAACAAATACAACGTTAGATATATGCAAACATTCACATAGTGAAAGGGGAAATCTTAAATTTGCTTTTAAGTTATTTTTATTCCACTACTAAGACAAAAAAAAGGAAGAGCTCTTCAAAAAAGTTAAAGTAAAAGCTGGTGAAGAAATTATTATATATCAGGGACAACAGATTCATCAGGAAAGAAGGAACCAAAAACTGTTCCTCCACCCAAACACTTATTTGTCTAGCAAGCCCAAAATCTCAATATTTCTACCATCAAAGACCTCAAAAAGTCATCTACCAACAACTAGAACAAAAAGACCTCACAAAACTTCAAACAGACAATCCAATACTAACAGTAAGTTATCGATATTAAACAAATGAACTCAATCCATTCCAAAAAAATATCCGTGAAAGTAAAATTTTGGAGGCAAATCCAATTCTACATGAGGATCAAAATGAGTCCACAAAAAACTAATCACTCAAAAAACATATTTTCATCACCAAAAAAACACCCTAATTTTAACTAGAAAAATAAGATAAACATTTGCATCAAACATAAAGAATCATTAAAACTTGACTCTTGAAGGGTTTTCAACACAAAGAGGGGCAAAAAATTAAATCTCATCGCAAGCTTAACCCCATCTAAGGCACAGAAAGAAAGAAACTTCAAATAAAAAATGAAAACTCAACAAAACAAGAACCTTTACCTTATAACTGACCGCGATTGATACCTGATAGCAAAAGAAAAGTACTGTTCTTGGCCGGTTATGTCCCAGATCTGAGCCTTAACGCTCTTGTGCTCAAATCCAGAGTTAGAGTAGAAAAGCATAAAGGTAAAAATAATAGAAAGTTCCTACCTTTATTTCGTTTACAGCATTTTTCCTTAATGAAGGTGAAAAACCGAACAACATATATAACCTGCATTTATGAAGCCCCGACAAAAGAAACAAGAAGATGGTGGTCTAGAAGGCCATTAGATGGATCGACGGTGGAAAAACATGACTTCATAGACAAATTAAGATACTTCATCATCATCATCATCATCATCATCATCACCCAGTTCGAAATCCCGCATTGAAGAAGGGTCTGGAGAGGTCCGATAGTACGCAGCCTTACCCCTACATAATAGAGAGGCTATTTTCGGTGGACCCACATGCAAATGAGACAATATAAGAATCATGCAGAGAGATAGAATTAAGAAAATAGAATAACAATATAAGAAAAAAGGTAATACGAAAATCAATAAAAGGATAAAAGTAGTGAATTAATAATAGCAATAATAATAATAATAGTAATAATAATAATAATAGTGAAAATATTATTTTCACGAAAAAATCAAATAATTAAATCACTGAAAATCAACTTAAATTACATTTTGACTTTTAACTTTTAGAAAATTAAACATGTTCTCAAAGTTTAATAATTATTTCTTTTATTTTGACACATTAATGAGTGTACACAAAATATAGAGTTTCATACCTAAAAGTATTATTTTGACACATTTATTACAAATTATATAACTTCAACTAAATGTACATTATACTTTGATTAATTTATAAAAAAAAAGTATCATCGACAAATTTTTGAACTTTTTATATATGTTGTGTCGTTTACATTAATATGTACAGTGGTTTATTATTTATTTTAAAGGGGTTAAACTATTTAATTTATAAAATATTTAAGGCTTGTTTAGATTCATTTAAGGAAAAAAAGAACTTTAATTGTTTTAAAATGTATAAATATTTCAAATTTTTTGAGTTTTTGTCCAATAATTTTGACATAGCTAGAAATTTGACGTCGATCGAGATCTTATGAAGTGCATGAGTTAAGGTTTCTAAAGAGGCAAAATAACCCTCTTGTTTGTAGCTTAATAATAGGTATACTTTAACATATTATTGTGTTTTTAGAATTGTTTAAATTGAACCCACTGTAGATAAAATATGATATAGAATTGACAACGTCATTTATTTATTGCGTAAGTTACAATGTGGCAATAAATAATAATACCACCTAAGCGCTACATAGCATTGTAGAACCCAATCATATATTTAAAACTTTAAAATATAAAATTGATATAATTAGGAATAACCCATCCTAAAATGTTCAACCTTTTGATAACTTTTTAATTCAATGCCTAAGCATTTAAATTTTCAATTAAGTATTCAACCTTTTAAACCTTAACAATTAAGTTTAAAACATTAGTTTTTATTAATGTGACTAATTGATAGACATTCATGTGATATTCGGTAGACATGTCACATCTTCAAAAATAACATTTTGAACATAATAATTAAGGTTTTGAAATATTAATTACTCAATTGAAAATTTTAAAAGCTTGAGCACTGAATTGAAAAAAATCTTAAAATGTTAGAAACTTTTGAGCATGTTATCATATAAAATTATTAGTTTAATTAATAAAAAATTTTTAAATATTTTTTGAAGCTAACTAAATCCCTAACTTTAATTTCATAATCCCCAAATTTTTTACCTCCATCCTAACCCTAAATCATCATCTCTCATCGTGTGCTCTGTCTTATTTCACCTTCAGCTTTCATTGTGAACTATTCTTCTTTAATTGCAATGATCTTTCAATGACTTTTTCACCTCTTTCTTCTTCTTCTTCAGCTATGCGTTCCTCGTTTATCTGTCATTTGCAATCTGCTTTCTATCATGTTCTAGTTTCCGAACATCTTATAGAAGCTATCCATCTTGGCCTTAAGTCTTGTGACATTGAGGATATTCTTAGGTTTTACTTGTTTAACAACCAGTATTTCTAAGTTTATGCCTTTCTTTTGGGTTAGTTTTTCAAGTTTAGATGTTTAGAGTACAATGAAAAGAAGATAAGGGCTAGGAAAATGGTTGTGGATTTTTTTTTGTGTTTGTATATACACCTTTTTGCAAGCTTTAAACAATGACAACAGTTAAAGGAAGTGAAAGCAGAGAATGATTTTTAGAGATGTAACCCTTTTTTTGTGTCCCTTGGTAGAAAAGAAAAAGATTGGAACATAAATCAAATTTTCTTTCAATTTTGTATTTATACTGTTGGGTTTAATAGAAAGAAAAACAAAAAACAAAAAAATCTTTATTTGAACAAATTTGATGATGCTACGCAAACAAAAAATCCCTAATTTCTCTATTGAGTCTGTTCATGTTGACGATAATGTCTTAGTAGATGAGATAAAAAAAGGGTGTCAATATCAAGATAGAGTGTTAAAGGGATAAATTAAAGTTAAAGGGTTTTAAGTTGAGCAAGACTGAGACTAAATACTTAGAGTGTCATTTTTTGAGTCATAGGATGGCTACCGATGTGGAGATAAAGATTAAATCAGAAGTTATATTATGGAAAAAGTGTTTTAAGTACCTAGGATCTATCATCAAAAGTCATGGAGAGATTGATGAAGATATAATTCATCATATCATAGTGTGGCTTAAATATAGAAATGAATCAGGGTTTTTATGTGATAAGAAGATACCATTCAGGCTTAAAGGTATATTCTATCACTTAGTAATTAAGCTGACCATGTTATATGAGATGAAGTGTTGGCCTATCAAAAAAGTATATAGTCATAAGCTAATGGTGGCGGAGATGAGGATGCTTCATTAGATATATAACCTTACCTGAAGAGATAGAGTCAATAATGTAATAGTAAGAGAGAAATTAAAGGAGACTTGTATTAATGAAAAATTGAGAGAAATAAGGTTTAGATAGTTCAAATATGTTAAAAGGAGACACTATGACGCTCTAATGAGAATATGCAAAAAAAAAAGTACTTAAAGAATATAAGAGAAAAAAAAAGGAATGCCTAGGAAGAATTAAGAAGAAGTAATTAAGAATGATATAACTATATTGGAACTTATCGAGGACATGATTTGAAATAGAAAACTTTAACGTACTAGGATATGGATTAAGGATCTCTCATTGAGAGGTCATTCTCATTCTTTTAGGTATTTTAGACATTTTCCTTAAAGTTTTTTAGTTTTATAGTTAGCTCTTTTTTTTAAATGCGTATTACTTACCTCCTAGTTATTTAATCTAAACAGGGTTATACTTAGCCTAATTTATGTTTTTTGACATGGCTGTTTTGATTTAATATTGTACTTGTCTTTTTCTAATTTGTGTATTCAATTCTTTATTTTATTTATTATTATTAATCTTTACCATGTTCAATATGTACGATATTATGTATTGTATATTTGTATGCTTTCATGTATACACACACACACATACACACACACGCACACACACACACACACACACACACACACACACACACACACACATATAATGGTCTATCAGAAACAATCTCTACTGAGTAAGAATAAGGTCGTGTACTACTGATCGATCCAAAGCATGATCCTATCCGTTTGATCAATTAACTTCAAACATTGATATGGCATACTCCTAATTCAAATGTTTTATCCCCTTCTTCCATTCAAAACATATATTGCATGTTCGTTTTGTTTACATGCCTGCTAATTCCAGCTTAATTATTGCATTTAGGTAGATAAAGAAATTAAAGAAGACCTTTCACACATCTACATAACCACCTTACACATTTTTTTATTTAAAACAGATATTTATTTATAAATTGACATCTAATTGTTACAATCTAATTGTCCCATATCGATAATAAAACAGACTAATGTAGGGTTTATAAGCTTATGAGTTGTCTCACCCTTTAAACTAGCATTTGGGGTTGGTTCTCCCATAAGACCTGTAACACTAATTAACACTTCTACTAGCGTTAACTAACAAGATTATACTTAGTTATATTCATGAAATAAGACGAGTGGACTATTTTAAAATAACTATGCTTTTCTCTAGTAATAGAATTTGTATTTCTTATTATTCGTATGTATCGCAAATTATAAATAATAATACATAAAATATATATTATAAATAAATTATTTAATGAATTAGTGAATCAAAAATAAATAATAGACTTGATTAAAATAAGTTAATTGTATTTTCACCTTTAATTAATTATTTTAAAATGAGTTATAATATTTTTAAAATACTACTCAATCTTGTTAGATTATTTAATAGCCCATTGAAGTAAATCACACGTTAATATATTGAGTAATAATGTGAATAAAATACACAAGAAGGGGGGTTGAATTGTGATAATCTTTTCTTAAAACCCTTCAATAACAATTTCTTGTTCTTTCTGAAGACTTTATTGAAAATCAGTTCTTAACAAGTTTGGAAAACTTTGATAATAAAAGAACTATGATTTAAGAAAGTATGAGTTAGAGAGAGAAACACA